>VWPU01013558.1:0-302680 GCA_013398955.1 Callaeas wilsoni
AAAGACAAACTTCTTTCACCAGGAAAAAATTTTAAAATTGAGCCTCGAAGGCAGCTTCCAGAGGAGAAAGCTGGTAAACTAATGTCTTCTATCCTAGAAGAGATCTCAGTAAAAACCAACAAGCCTTACAGTACAAGTTTTGGTATTTTCTGTACAATCCTGCTCAGCATTAGTTGTAAATCTTACCAGGGGATAGGCTGTTTGTTCTCACACAAATAAAATAACAAATGGAGTGAAGATCGCAGAGAGCTGACAATCACCAGAGGCAATGCAACACTCAGGGCTCTTGGAAGAACTATTCAGCTCAAGAAGCTTAACAGCTCTTCATTTCTCTCTCCAGAAACTTATGAGCCCATTAAAAATATATATCTCTGTATTCCCTCCACCCAGAAGCCTTCCTCCTCCAACCAGCTGCACCATTTAATGCAAGCTCAGCTGCAATGAAGAATGATCCTGTAGAAGAACCCCAGGGAAAAAGCTTTTTCTTCCTTTCCTTCCTTTCTTCCTTTTTGCAGACCCAGTTGTGTGTCTGAAATCTCTCCAAGCAGCTGGCACCTTGTCTTTTCTTTTTTTAATTTTCTCCTTTTTTGTGTGTGTTTCTAGGCAAGGTGGCTGCAAGAGAGGCTTTCATCTTCATTAGGGCCATACGTTTCTGCAGGTTCATTAGGCTCTTTTTTTGTTGCTATTGTGTGCAGTTGTCTGCAACAAGAAAAATAGCCTCAAACATCATTAGTCTGCTAAAGAAAATTTCAGTGCTCCTTCCCAGGGCTTTGGGAATTTGTGCTGTGTTGAAACTTCAGCAAAATCAAGAATCTGACATCAGGCTTCTTCCTTTATTCTTTCTCATGCACCTCGTGACAGACATGGTTCCTCAGGGCCCAATCTTGCCTTTACATAAACTGTGCTGTAGGCTTAAATATAAGCCAGGGCAAAGCAAGACCCTGATGTTTTTCCAAGGCAGCAACACACCTGCAATGATCGCTCCCTGAGGTGAGAGCTGACCCATTCATCATGAGGGGTGTTGACTCTACACATAAAAATGACAGCTTAAATGGTATTTAACGATATTAGCTATTTCCCAGCTGATCATTTTAGCAGATTCATTCAGCCATGTGCAAGTTGGCAAAGCTTGGGGCAAAAGGCCACACCTGGCCATTCAGAAACAGCCCCCTTGGTAGCTGAGGGCGGGTGAGATCGGGGCCCATTTGTTGAAGAGCTTTTCATCTCATATCAGCAATCAGGAGGCTCCAGGCCCCCACTCTGCTGACCCCAGGGCTACTACACAAACACACAGAGTGTGCAAGCTCCTGCTAATGGTTTTTGGCTTGCAATCCTCTCCTCAGCATCTGTCTTGCTTACACTTGAGGCCAGTAATTTTTCCTAATTTATAGACCAAATAAATTAATCCATGACCACCCAGCAGACATCCCGCTGTGCCCTGCTGAACACCAGGATTATTTCTAGCTGAGTGAATTAAACAGCTTGGAAAACCCAAAAGAGCATTTAGATTCTAGAGCCTGAATGTTGGTCCTCCAGAAATATTGGCCAGTGCTTGAGGTAAAGGACATGACCATCCATAGCAGGGGACTGAGAGCTCTGCTCTCAAGGTGACTCCTAATCAACTGGTCATGTGTCAGTCAATCCCCAAATTCAAATTTATGTAAACATCTTCTTCATCTACACACTCTATCCACATTACCCATCTTTATAGTTGATCCCAAGTCCCACTGGATTCTACTGACTCTTCCCAGTACTCCTGGCTGTATGTGCACAAATACTGATAACTGTTTTAATGTCATCTGTTTTCGGATGTTTTCAGCAGGGCCGATGAGCTCCAAGGTCATCCTGCTTCTGACACTTCTCTCAATGGAAGGACCCATCAAATTTCCTGCAATAAACAACACTTCATCCTCCTCTCGCCTGACTATGTTTCATTTATCTTTTGCAAATGACCAGTCAAATGACAAGTTGCTGCCCTCATAAACTTCTTAAAGTGCCTATGAGACACATGGTGGGCTCTGCAATGTGCTTAGCTTGCATTGATCTCCTCATACATGGTATAAAAAAATAATCTTATCCATGCAATGAGAAATTGCAAAGGAGGATGTATTGTAAGCATATTTCATTAGAAAAAAGTCCTGAGATGTAATTGCTCAAACTAGACAGGAAAACTAATTGAACGTAGTAACTGTGGTAAGGCTCTGTGCTTCATGGCAGAGGCAGCACTGTTGGCTGAGCTTTATCTGCCGTTATGGCATGTGGGTTCCACACGGACTTGTCTGCAGCCCTAGGAAACAGCCTGCAGCCTGGACAGGCTTCGCATGAACTGTGTGGCCACCAATCCCACCTCCTTGAAAGTAGTAAGTGATTTTGAGAGACACAGATTATATAAGGTTGCTGCAGCCAGCTATTTCCTAAATAAGCAACTCCATTTTTACCTTCCTCTTTAACTCTGCTGATTGGTGTTGTGAATACAAAATTTATCACATCTTGACTGAGACTAGGGGGTTCAGGGTGAGTAAAGTAAAATGTAATTTGACATCAAAATAACTCACAGAGAAGCCGCTTCACTGACTGTAAGATTAATTGTCATATTTAATGCATTATAAACCTCTACTTGTTAATTTATGTCAAGTCACCCCAAGATTTCCAGGCTGTTGCATCAGGCAGTTACTGCTTTCAGGGTAGCTTGCTCTAACATTTAGGTCCAGCTTGGCTATAGTCCATTAGGATCTTACTGCTCACTTACAAAAGGAACATTAAAAAATTATTTCATCTCATGGCATCGATAATAAATCAGTTCTTCAAGATCAAGGTTTCTGCAATGGTTGACTGACTGTATTTTGCATATCTTTTTCAAAGCCTTGCAATCTTATTTTGGAAAACTTGAAGCTTTTTGAAACCTTGTTTTTGTGCACCTGGATTCCTGTGACCCGTCTCCAAATCAATCTCTGTGCTGATTAGAACATCACCTTTCCCCAAATCTATGGGACTCGTTGTGCCACAAACCACTGGCCACGCAATTGAGAGGTTTGCACCTATTTTCCTACCCAATTTTTAAGAATGACTCCTACACATCTATTATTGTCCAGTGTTTAAGAAAGGAGATGGTGTGAGCTGAATCTTTGGTCTGATTTGGCATGGTCCTCCTTGGAGCACAGCTTTGGTCCTCCATCTGCCCGCCTGTAAGAGGGATGAGGGGTGGGTTTGGTAACAGTTGTTTGAAATCCACATCCATGACAGAGGGGTGAGGCCCAGAAATCTGTTTTTCACACAAAAGGACTCAGAGAACTCCTTCAGAATCATCTAGATGGACTCTCCATGCTGTTTGCTGTGTTGCACAGTAAGCACGTTTCCCTTCAGACAAGGGCAGATCACAACAGGCAAAGGAAACCTGTGTTTCGAGCAACTTTAAAGACTATCCATGCATGCTTTAGAGGCACAAATTAATCCCCCCCTCTCCCCACAAACCAATCAAACAGCAGTGTTGTAAACGTGGAGACATCAGAGAGCAATCCCCCGCTCCGACTCTCTCTGCGCACCACACACACACACAGAGTGTTTGTCTCCGGGTCAGTGGGAAAGTTAATTAGAAGAACGGAGTTTCTTGTGATGGAAGATGCCACCCTGTTATGATTCTGAGTCCTCTGTCTGCTTCTGATGAATTACAAATGACAGCGAGGGAAGTGAAGGACACTGGCAGTGACAGTTTGTCAGCCACACTCACTCTGCGTACGGTTTTTGGGTGGGTAACTTTTTCCTTCTTTGTTCTTTTACACCACTCACTATGACTTCCTTCCTCCCCTTTGCATCCTCTCCCTTTCCTTGCCTTCACCAGAGGTGACTGGAAGGTGAAAGAGAGGGCAGCCTCTTTGATCAGACCTCGCGAGCCTCAAAGAATGGGACTGGGATGGGGCAGTGCAGGAGACCTCTGGACGGGGCTTTCAGATGTGATAACAGTGATGCTGAGCAAACAACATCTGATGGAGCAGGTGCAGGGCTCTGCGCTCAGCCATCACTTGCCTCCAGACAGGCAGGCAGAAAAGGAACCCAGCAGTGAAATGTTTCTTATCAAGAGATGCTGCTGCTTTCCTTCAGCCTGTCAGTCAAGAAACCAGCAAGTAGACTGGAACAGGGCTTGCTCGTTGCTGGTTCTTCGTTCTTTGTATTTTTGCAAGTTGTTCATCTACTGCTACAAAGTTTTTGTTTTTCTTAAGTGTGTTTTTAATAAGACGTGGCTGCTGTCATCCTGGTATATCATGGGCTGGGCAAAAACATACTCTGCACAGTGTGATTTCTCCCATCACAATATTTTTTTCCTACCAAAATACATGTCTACCAAATACCTGTTTCTTCTCCTTTTAAGAAAAAAAAAAAAGGAGGGGGGGGGAGAGAGACAGAAAGAGAGAGAGAGAAACTCATTTTAGTGAATTTTGCAGCCTGAAATCATTTTTTTGGAAAACCTTTTTTTGAAGTTGGAAACACATTTCAATGAATTCCAGAGGAAGAAAATTCTGATTTTATTTTCTTGAAAATGACTGCAAGATAGATCAGTTTGGGAAGAAATAACTTTTGGGCTGTGGAAGTTTTCTCAGGGCAGCAAAATCTCTGAGTGATTGGAGAGTGCTTCTATTCTCCCAAGTGCTTCTCCTTCACAGAAGCAGATGAAACACGCAGGGGCCCTAAGTCTTGATCTAGGAGCCAGAATAGGGATTTGAGCACTTATTTCAAAGGGTGGAAAATTAAACAAATAGCAATAGAGAAGTGTATGTGTTCATGAATCAGATTATGATCATGCCTGAGTGAAGACAATTGGTTGTTAACTCTACTCCTATTAAAGTTCATATCCTGAAAGGCTACACAGCTGCTAAATAAAAGCTGAAATAGATTTCCGTGCTAACTTCAAGGTCATGTTTCTGCAGCATTATGGAATACATTAAAATGCTCAATTTATCCTCTGTAACTCAAAAAAATATATAAATGTAGCTTATATTAAATAAACCTTTGGCAGGATCTCTTCCTCTCTCGCTTTTTCTCCTTTGACCTCTATATTTAATAGAAAAATGTATTTCAATATGAGAAGATTTTCTTTATTATATTTGCTCTTTCCTCAGTGGAAGCCATTGTTGCCCAGAGGGAAAAGTATATATAGAGTGTCCTCTTGTCCACAAAATCCACTGACCTCAATCCAGCTATTTATTGTCCTACCATAAGAGAGCAATGGTAAGAGCCCTGATTTTCTTTGATTATGAGCAGGCATGTGCCATGTTGTGCACAAATAAGGTGGTTCCTTTACCTCTAGACTAACCCAGCTTGGTGAGGGGAACCCTCATCATGCAGGGGCTGTAGTTTTGGACAGGAGAATTCCCAGTCCATGTATTCAAGGGCAATCCAAAAAAATCACAATCAGGCACTGGAGTGTAAATGGAGACGCAGTTTTCTTGTTATTACTGCCTGCTGCTGCAGGNAAAAAAACTGTTATTTTGTTAATAACAAAACCAGTAATTTTCGTTATTACTGCCTGCTGCTGCAGGAATTAAAGGGAAATGTCCCATAATTCGTTAAGATGTGCTAGAATCCTTTCGGTAATGTTTTCACTAAGGAGAGAGCAGCATTCTGCTAAAATTACCATATGGCTCATGCTGGATTGGGATTACATCTGACCAGTTTGGAGCACACACAGAGATTGGCCATTTTAGCTCCTGCCAGAGAAGATACACCTTCAAAAGTGTATTGAGTAGGATGTCTGCTGAGTCTGTGCTTCCTTCATAATGCATCCATCAAAATCCTGGTAATGTAAGGGGTGCTTCCTAGCACCTCTTCCATGGGAACAAAGAACAGGATTTGCCCTTTGAGGTAGGCTCAGACTGGAGTCACAGGCACAGCCACCCTTGAGTTTGGGGAAGCTGGGGATCAGTTTCAGATCTCTCTGCATTCAACCAGAAATACCTCTTGCTTTGTGACATACCTGAAATTTAAATCTGTCAACATTTTAGTCCTCTGCCATGGACGGTGCTGTGGTGCAGATCCAGAAAGACAGGCCTCTTGCCAGAGCACTGAAGCACATGCCAGAACCATGGGGCCCTGCCTGGGAAGAGCTCCTGTGAGCTGAAATAACCATTATTTTTATCACCCTTCTGTCAAGTCCTCTACTGCAAAGAGACCAGCTCCCAACCATTTACTTTACTGCTTCTACCTAGATGGAATTTCACAGGACACATAATTTTTCTCCCAACAAACCAGCTCTTGCTCCTTCTACCACATTGTCGTGCAGGGGACTCTCTTGGCTCTTGTAGACCCAGCAGTGCAGCAGGGAGGCCTTTGTTCACCTCCTTGCTGCATCCCTTGGGCTGCCTGGCAGCACCACGTCCCAAGGGTTTTGCCCTGAGCTGCTCTGCCAAATGGCTTCACATTTTGAAGTAGAAGAGGAGGCTGTTTCCTGCAAACAGATTATGAATTTAAATATTTCCCTGAGCTTCTGTTCACAGGATTTCTAATGCACTGGGCATCAGCTTAGCCCCCTGATGAATCAAAGTCATTTTGCAAAAATGGCACCTTAGTGTTGCATATATATTGCCCCTCTACAGCTTCCCTGGTATATTTATTCAGTTTACTAGTCAAAACTAGTTTCATGCTACACTAAGCCCAGCAGGGTCAACACCTAGCCTATGAAAATCAAGCTGTCTCTTTTCTCTCTGCTTCATACATCATCATCAAGCAAAGCTGGATATTAGAAAGTAGGTTTTGAACCTGGAATGATTATTGCTGCTGCTGCCTGATATGGCAGGAAGAAAGACAAAGAGAGGAACATGAATTTGCAATGGTTTGATGCTGCAGATCTGGGAAAAAAAGCAGATGCAGTGTGGCTTGTCATATCCAGTAAGAGCACCATGTGGGCAAGGACTAAGGGTGTCTGTGCTGAGGCTGCAGATGCTGCTATGGCTTGGTAGGGACATGCAGAAACGCACCGGCACAGACGAGCTGGAAGAGCTGCAGTACGAAAAGTCCTGCCTGCACATAACACAGAGAGGAAAGAAAAGGTGTAAAAGAGTAACTTAGGCTTCAAACTGAAAGAGAGTAGGTTTAGATTGGATATTAAGCAGAAATTTACTGTGGGGGTGGTGAGGCACTGTAACAGGTTGCCCAGAAAAGATGCGGATGCCCCATGCCTGGAAGTGTTCAAGGCCAGGTTGGATGGGCTTTGAGCAAGCTGGTCTAGCGGACAGTGTCCCTACCCACAGCAAGAAGGCTGGAGCTGGGTGATCTTCAAGATCCCTTCCAGCCCATACCATTCTGGGATTCTGTGATAGGCTGGTCCTGCTCAGAGCTGTCAGATTGCTCTGTGACCAGTGAAGAAAATCAGAGCTGTATCTGACTATCCAACCAAAAGCACACAATCACTGTGTTAATTCAAACAAGTTATGCCTTTTAAATTGAAAAATGCTTTCTCCACTGATTTTCCTCTCACCCTCCCTGATTGTCTCCACTGACAGCTCTAGGATGGTGGTCTGACCACTCCCTTAGGTACAGCAGTGAGCATCAGGGCTGTGCTTTGAAAACGGCCAAAATTCCACAGCTTTCTGTGGGACTAGGATGCCCAAGGCATCCGGTTCTGGCAGTACCTGCAGAAGTGGGCACAGGAGCAGGGTTGTGTGAGGAAGCTGAGATCAGGGACACATACAGAGCCCCAGGCAGATTCACGCTCCACTAACTGTCTGCAGGTGTAACTGATACAGTCCCTCTCTGACTGACAAACCCAGCAAAACTGAGCTTTCCAGCTTGAGATAAAAAAACCCTGAGTGATCCCACACTGTGGCAAGCAGGAGCTGAAACATCTCTCATCATCTGTGGAGCAGGCACAAGGGGAAGCTTGTAACACACACACACAAACACTTATTAAAGTTTTGAAACCATAATTAAAAGCAGGCGTTTCCATCGCACAGCACACACTGTGCTGCGGCCCTGGAGCTGTGCAGCTCCCCCCGCTCCCTGCCCCGCTGCTCAGCTCCACAACACATCTCCAGTTGTCACTTTTACATATCTCTGTGTTTAACATGCAGCCAGCACTCCTCACCTGCCTTTCACTGGAACTCAGCGTGGCCCCCTGCTATTGATTAATTTGCGCTAATTAAAACCAGCAGTGTTTCTGCAGAAAAGAAAGATGTGTAAGTGTCAATAAATTATGGGAAATTTCACAGATTAAAGATTGCCAACTTCTGCTTGAAAATAACTAAACAAATGTTAATGGCTCCTTCCGAAGAGCCTAAATTCACTAAAAGGGCTGCATGAATGGGCTCCAGTGCTCCTCTTGGATTTCAGTGACTTGCAGTGATGCTCTGGCTGGGTTACAAACACAAAGACTTCATTTTTTCCAACATAGGTATTTCTGTTTTCCAAGACAATTTATGCATCGTCACTCATTTCTTCCTTGCCAGCAACTCAAACCAATTGGTTGAACCAAGATTCTTCAGTGCCAACAACATGGCAACCCTACTAAAATCCCAAGCAAATAAAGAGAGGAATTGTGGTGAGCCACCAAGCCAGCAGTGCTTGTTAGCAGCTGCTGGTAATAAACCTGCTGAAAAGCAGGTGCAGTGAAGGGAACTTCATAAATCTGGAACAAACAGCTGGGGACAAGCCTAGTTTTTATGGCATGAAACTAGATTCAGGAACCTGAGGTAGGGGTAATTCAGAGCAAGGTTAGATTTCCACTGCCCCAAAGCCAGGGCACGGATGCAGGGAGGAGGGAGCAACACTGTGACAATTTTCTTGCACTTTCCTTTCCCTGCTGTGTCTCTTTCACTGTCGCGACTCCAGTGCTCCCAGTTTTAAATACAGCACCTTTTCCTGGTGGTTTACAAGATATACAAGGTCAGCTTCAGGAGATGTTGGTTAACAGGAGCAGCCTCCCAGTCTCTGCAGCTCAGCTGGGACTGATTATCCTCAGGACTTACAGATGCACAGTGGCTAAAATCCAAATGCACCAAAGTTTTGCAGTTTGCTGGCAGTTGAGGATGCAGACAGCATCAGCAAGAGGCTTTTCAGCACGCTCAGTGCACTAACTGATCTTCAAGTGGGAGGAGTGAATTCCCTGTGAATGAGAAGTGTTATGAGGCCTGACACAGTGCCAGCGAGACTGAGGGCATGGGGGCTCAGCTGTGAGAGGGGTGTGTGGTTTGTTACAGGGTGAGGTTTAATGAAGCCCTCTTGCCCCTGATCTTTGGAGCTGTGTGAGAGAGCAGAGAGGAGGCAGGGCTTAATATCAGCTCTGCGCTGGGGTGGGTGAATTCCCCAGCACCGGCCTCGGTTGGCCGGGATGAGGTCCTGTCCTGGTGAGAGCATCTCATCAGATGTGCTGAGAGCAGCAATGAGAAATCAGGAAGCTCCTGCCGTTGGCTTGGTGGGATTAATTAACTCCAGCATTGTCGCTGCCTCCAATTAACTCCGTGGCTGCAGGCTCGGCCCTGCTGGGTTTTGGTGGGGAAGGACCGACAGGGTGGGGACGGCTGGTGAGTGGGAGCTGAGTGGCAGCGTAGGGGCAGGAGCACATCAGGGGCTCAGCTGCACACAGAGAAGGGGAAATGCCCTTGGAAGTAGATGGAAATGTGAAAGAAACACAACATTGAAAAGTCATGCACTTGGGTGCTACATAAGTAAGAATTTTTATGGCACAGCTAGGGAAGGAAAGGAGGACGCCTGTCCTTTGTAAATCTCTCTGTTGAAAGACTCATTTATTAGTCATCCATAATAGAAGAAATGTCATCAGAAGAGTGTTTTCATGAGAAAAGGGGAAAATTGATGCCATTGTACAAGGCACTAGTAAGACTGTGTTTGGGATATTTTGTACAGTTTATGGTTACTCACAGTCAAGACAAAATAGTTTAAACTGAAAAAGGCACTGAGAAAAGATGTCTGTTAGTCTGGCATGACGGACTACAGCCTCCTATCTGCAGGCTCCTGAGGTCAGAAAGTCCATAGAACTTAAAAATGTTCCCAAAAGCATTATAAGATTCCAGAACTGGATTGCCACATGGACCAAGAGATGGGTGCACACTTCATTTCACTCCTACTAAGGAACATATATTTGGTCTGATACATACCTTAGGCTGTAATAAATTAATCTCCAATAGTCCATCTCAATTACTGTCACCCATAATGACCAGTATCTCAAGATGTAAAGAAGTTGATAAAATTGAGGTATGATTTAGCATTACTTGACATAGGAAACTTAGCTTGTTGTTTGTTGCAGGAAAGACAAGGAAACAAGATTGACAGTTCTGGAAATGTTCAGATAGCCTTAATCCACAGGTATTTTATACCACCCGCTGCCTGGTCTGGTTAAAAACTCCAGAAGTTGTGCTCAAGAATCCAGTTTGTGAAACTGTGGAGTCTTTTTGTGGCCAATCCAGTATCAAACTGTAAGAGGGTGGAGAATTCTGCACTGAGATACCCAGAAATCGGGAATGGGATTAATTTCATATTGTTATTTGGACAACTAATCCACTCATCATAGGTTTATTTTACAGGCTAGAAAGAATAATAGGCTTTTTAAAGTGCAGTTCACCTCATGCTATTACAGATATTAGGCTGACTGCCTGTGTCTGTCCTTGGCTATAATTGGAGCCTGGGGTGCCCAGCTCGAATGGAAATGTCTGCCTCGAAGAAGTGAGATGAATCCAACCCCTTGCATGAAGAAACCAAGCGTTATATTTTTGCTTTCCTCTCCAAGACAGACAATCCTTTTAGGATCCTCCCACTCTGAGTTGCTCAGCATTTTTCTAGACAGGTGTCTTTGTTTTTCTCCATGGTGTTTCAGGACTTTCTTTCCAAGCACATGCTCGTTGTGCCCGCCTGGCTGCCTGCCATGGGCTAACAGGTCTCCTCATGGCTGGCATGGGTACTGTGCCCTTTTGTCACTCCCCCAGCTCTTGGGAAAGAAGATCTGAACTCTTTTGTAGAGAAGGAGGAAGGCATGGCCCGTGGAAGGGTAATGGTCATTCAATCCTATAAGCAGCAGAGCTGGGCAAAGGCCTCAACTTCTGACCTTTAGAGTGTGAAGTCTGTCCAGACAAGGCAATGATGTGCTTGTAGCTGAGCTGGGAGGAGGAACACGAGTCTTTGGCAAGTAAAGTCTATTGGGAAACTCACAGGAAAGAAACTACAATGTCACAGTCTTCGAGTTGTGGGTGAAGTATTAAACCACGGTCATTTGAACTGATCATGAATATTCACATGCATTGTGTTCATGTTCAAAAGCACATGCATTTTTTCCCTTGAAAAACACACACTTGGGAGACTTGTCAATTTAAGTGGATTGTTTCAGAAGGCAGTGTGAATAAGGTGGTTTTCAACCTCTCCCCAGATCAGTAAGTCAAGATCTTGCCCCTCATGCCAAATCCTAAGTGATCATATTTACCTCAACTCTGAAAGACAGCAAGGAACCAGCAGAGTAGAGGCAGGAGAAATGTCATGGAAGAGCCTCGGGGAAAGCTAAGATGTGAGGTAAAGGAGCAGCTTGGCCACTCTGTACACGGGAACCTTCTGAAAGGACCTCAGAGTGCAAACTAGAGGGGCAGACGTTTGTGTCAGAGGAGAGCAAATTGTGTGGTGAGCAATTCAGGTGGATGAAGACACACTGAAGTGGATCCCTGAGGTGGACCACCAAGAACTGGAACTGCAAACACTGACTCTGGTCAGATGGGATATGTATGGGGAAGCGGCCTGAACGTTGCACAGAACCTGCCATCCCACACAATTAGTCCCCTGGGAGTTCTGTATCCACTCACAAAGGTTTCAGACAAAAGGAAGAGCTGTGTTGGCATAAAACCCAGCTCCATTATGCATGGGCTGTTGGTTTCCCTTTTTTGCCAGCTCTTCTGGATTCATATCAGGAAGCCTGGAAGCTGCACATCCCTAATGAAAAGCAGAAGATATTCATGATTAAATCTGAGCTGTTCAAATGCAATTGGTTGCTAGCAGATTTCAAGGTCTGTTTCAGTGATCTCCATGCAGCAAAACCAACACAATACGAACGGTGATGGAGCAGCTCTGGCTGCGGCTGGTCATACAAAACTTCCATTGGATCTGCTTTTTGCTGTCTCCAAGGCTGCTGATTCACCTAAAAAGGCAACTTCTGCCCTCAGAGACTGAGAGTGGCTTCTTAGTCTGTTCTCTTCTCTTGAGTTAGGTGGAAGCTCAGTACAATCAGACATTCTTTCTATGACAGGAAAAACCTTCCCTTTCATTAAGTGGTCACTTGGAAACTTATCTTCTCTGGACCTCTGCAACACCAGATCTCAGACTATGTCATGAAACTCATGTTTCCTGCAAGGCTGTGGGTGATCTGCAGTAATTCACAAGAAAGCTGGGTATTTAAAGATATTCCACTATCATACTTTTAAGAACAACTATATTGCTTCAGTAAAATGTGCCTGAATATCAAACCACCCATGCTGAAAACAGACTAAGCTCAAACTCAGGGAAGATAAAATGCAAATAAAAATTATTATTTACAATGTCTAACTGCACAACACAGTGACAGGTGAAGAAAGCAAGAAAAAGCTACTTCATCCAGTAACACAAGGATCAGATCTATAAAGTCTCTTTCCTTCTTCATGTACTTAAGTTTCTCTCAGCTGGCACTACTGACTCTCTGGATCCACTGCAAGGAGCTGGTGGTGCAGCGCCTCCAAAAGTGGGACTTCTGGGACAGCTTAATGGCAATACAATCCAGACAGGCAAATCTAGAGAGCACCAATAGACAGTTTCAATATTCCCCTGTCTCTGCACACTGGGATCTTTGTTCATGAAATTCATCTTATTTTAAACTAAAACACTGCCTATTATCTCGTCTCCAGACACATCAGAACAATGTTTTTCACCAAAGCTGTAATCAAGAGTGTGATACTTCTCCAGGCCTCATAGCTGTCTCTATTGCTGGAAAATTGGGGGTTGCTTTTTAAGTTACAGACTGAAAGAAGCAGGGGATATATTTTCACTTATCCCAACAGGAACATTTTAGGCCTGAGCTGCATCAGGAGAAACACTTACAGGCTTCTTAAATTTTCAAGACACCTTCCCTTAATTCATCATGAAATTTATTTTCGTGGTAAATCAGGAAAATCAGTTTGTCTTGTAAATATGCAGATGAAACCTTGGTGGGTTGAGAGAAGAGGAGAGAGGCGTGAAAGATGACTGCCTTGGGTCCACTAAGGACTGACAAGGTGCTGAGCTGACCAGAAATCAGATGACCACATCAGGATGGCGCTGGGCCAGAGCTAATACACCATGCTGACAGCCTGGGTTTGTTTAGCTGCTTGGGCTCCGCGCCATGGTACTGCAGAGTGTGCTGGTCAGCCTGGAGAGCAGGCAGAACAAACCTGGCATAGAGGGGCTGGGTGTACCTGCAGGCCTTTTCTCCTTCCCACCCCTCACTCTGTCTGGAGGGAGTGAAGAAATGTGTCTCATTTCCCTCACCATGTTCTTGCCAGGAGACTTGACAACTCCCTCTTTCCATTTATGCTGTGCAGAACAGTTTGATCTTAATGCAGAAGCAAATATGAGCGCTTTGTTATGAGCAGGAATATCCTTCTCATCTCCTCAGCATCCAGCCTAATGCTCCAGGAGTCAGTACTCAATTGCTGCAGAGCAGTATGGCAGGGTTAGAGGTCAGGCATCCCTCACCACTCATGGAAAAAGGAAACACATCCTGGTTGCCCATGTGTGAATCTCCAGGCTTGCATTGGAAAGGCACCTGAGGTGGGCGACTTGATAAAGATTTAACCACACCTCATGGTGACTAAAGCTGGTCGAGCAATGTGCAACTCCCCGCAAAAGTCATTAACAAAAGTACAAAAAGCGTGGGTTTTTTTCTAAATTCAGTATTTTAAAGGCAATACGAACCCCGAAATATCATATTCACAAGCAGAGATATTTCATATTAATAATGCCCCAGTGGTATCTCATACTAGTCAGATTTCAACCACTTCGGGCTCTCCCTGTCTCTGTAGGTGAGACCTCCTGCTCACGCTCCTTCTCTGAGGATTTCCTCCCTGAAGAGGGGAGGCAGTGCCCCCAGGACCTGTGCCATGCCTACCACAAAGGAGGCAGCAGATTTAAGGCATTCAGTCCATGGCGGGGAATGAGAACAAGAGCTGCTCTGACAGAATCCCCTGTGTGGCAGCATTTCCAAATCAAAGTATTTTAATAGAGACAAAAACACACACATTGGGGATCGGATTTTTTTTCTTTTTTTTTGGCTGAAGTATTTAGGGTTTCAGTCAAAATGTTTTCATTTTTTAATATTTGTTTTTCTGAGGAATAATTGAAGTTTTTGCTGTGAAGCAGATACTTCACACAATAAACATGTCTTTTTTTCAAAAAAAAAAACAGATTAGAGGGAAAATTTTCAACCATCTGTCTGGCTGAAGGACTACTGAAGAGGGAATGCTAAGGATTTATGTAGATTCTTTTGCAACTCTTTGAGACTCATTAAAAACCAGAAGCTTTGACTCATGTGAGAAAAGGTGAAGGACAAAGAAGGGAAAGCAAAACAATAGGGTCAAGCGAAATGCCACAGTCAAAGTAGTTCTGAAATAATGATGAAAACTTTCAGTAGCCATCTTCCGTATTTCCAGTGTGTTTTTCCACATGCAGCGCTGGGGTATTGCTGACTCGCCTTGAAAAGAGAAAGGGCTGCATCGCCACACTGCTTTGGAAAGGTGCCTTTCTCCATCCACGCCTCACTAAACCCACCTGCGCTATCCGTGCAGCGCGCTGCCTATCAGAAGCAAACCCCAGCCCCTGCGCCCGGCCCAAGCGGCTCCGCAGAAACTCCCGGTGCTGCGGAGCCCTGCGCTGCTCCGGGTGCGCAGCCCCAGAGAGGAGCAGCAGCGACCGGTGGTTCCCCCATGGCCGGCAGCCAAGGTGTTGGTTATCATCACACAAGGAAAGGATCAGCTCGTCAGCGGCTTCTTTCTCTGCACAGCTAAGGAGCTTAGAGCAATAGACGTTGGCTGGGTTCCAGGCAGAATAGCCAACGCTGCTGGCAATGAGGGCTCCTCCTCACCTCCCCTCCTGGGAATCACCCCCTCTTTTAGCATAAATCCTTAGCTCTGGACCCAGAGGCAGTGGGTGAAATATTGGTGGACCCCCCTCCACCCTCTCCATCAGGCAGCTTTATGTGGTTTAGCCCTTCCAAAAAAATAAAAAGAGGAGGGGGAATCACTAAACATTTTCTATTTCAAAACAGATTTCATCTTCCTTAGAAAGTAATACTGCCTCCAGCCATGTGTAACTTATTTTTTATCCAACAGAGTATATGGGCTTATAACTAGATCCTGATAGGAACCCAGGTTTAAAACATTATTCACAGCAGGTTATTTGATCTTTATTTGCTGAATGCACTCAGCTGAATCCCTATCTCCAAACAATATGAGAAATAAAATGCCGGGCATGCTTCATTGGCCAGCCAGCTCATCTTGATTTGCAGAGATGGCTACATCCCTCTCAGCAGTTTCAGAGATGTGCCGTATCCCAGGCTCTAAGAGGCAGTTTTCCCTTCCTCTTCCCCCACCCAAACACTTATCATTTCTTTTTTTTCTCCTTTTCCCCATTAGAAGCTTTAGAAAAAACACTTCAGACCAGACCTTTCCTCTCCCTTCACCGTGATTTCTGGGAAATTGTTCTTCACACGGCATATTTGCGGATACTTGTACAAAATCACTTGCCATCTGCTGTTGTGCAGAAGGTCAGATGCTGATAACCTGCTCAGGAAGCCACGGGGTTTGGTGATGAGACTGGTCACCTGCAGAAAGGTGGGTTGGAGGAGCCTGGGAGACCCTGGCAAAATTACTGATACTTCATTTTATTAATAGAACTCCTGTGACACATCTCAGTGCTGACCTTGTCTATGCCACACCAACTTTGCTGCAGCTTCAAGCTGTGTCACACTTAAAGGTGGACTTGGACATCGCAGGTGACCACTGGGATTGCTTCTTTCAAGAAGACCTCTGATGGCTACAAACCAGATTAATTGCCAAGCAGGATGGATAAGGCTTTGCTGTCCTGAAAGAGAAGCCAGAGCAGCTTGGGGAGAGAGGCCAAGCTGTACACAAGGAGGTCAGGTTCTTCATTCCTTTTGACTTTTGATGAGATATGCCTTTGAAAATCCTCACTCACATGTCCTAAAATAAAAGTCTTCAGTTTCCAGGCCGGAGCCCAAGCACAAAGTATACTTCAGAAACTTCAGCATGGAGGGTTCTGCTGTAGCAGGGCTGTGGGAATAGCGAGCAAGTCCTTGGTGGACATCCCTGAATCAGGATGGTGTCATTAAACTGGCCAGCTTTCTGTGCTGCTATTGCAGATACAGCAGGACAGGGCCACTTTTCACATGAATATCTATAGCTCTTATGTTTCCTTCCCTGGGATGTGTTTCAAAGCCTATCTGCCCATCACAGCTACCTCCTCCTGCTTCCCTTTCAAGACATGTCAGGAGGCCATCCCGCTGCCAGGCAGTGTGTAGGTTATGCTCATTTTCCCTGGGTAAGGGCAGAGCAGTGTCACTGACCCAGCTGAATGTTTCTTCACAAAAACACGAATTAAAACCACCCCCCGTTGTCAGTAACCGACTTGCAGTGCAATGTGGAGGATTTGTCCCTGTCCTCGTCCCCATACAGCCTTGAGAGTGTCACCGAGGCCGCATGGATGTGGCAGCAACTGGGACAGCTCAGCCCGGGCTCTGTGGTCCGAGGGGAAGCTCTCAGGTTCTGTGTGGTTCACTGGGGAGGGAGGGGGAGATCTGAGGAGGCGAGAATTAAATGTCTCACTTTTCTTTCCCAGTAATTAACTCTGGAAAAGAGAAGAGAAAAAAAAGAAACAGAAACCAGTCGGAGATGCAGCTTTGCATGGCTGGATTAGAGTCACAGTTGGCCTATCCCCTTGGGAACACTACTCTGCTATTAATAAAAAGATAAACAAGCCCTTTTATTTATTTATTTTCCCTTCTCTCCCTAAGCCCTTTGATTTCTCTTTTCCTGCTTGAGGGGGTCCTGCTCCCTTCCGTCAGCTCTGCATAAGGAAGTGTTTGTGGAGGGGGTGTTTGCGAGAGGCTGCCTGGGAAAGACAAAAATCAAGGGTGAAAGGAGTGTGGGGAAGAAGAAGGTGGGTGAAAATTATTTTAACCATTTCTAACAGTCACATCACCTCTTGGGACTGGCAGAAACGAATCCCTTTATTTATTCCTCTCGCGCTGATGCAGCTGCAGGTGTCATTCCCACAGGCTTGCTCTGGCTCCCTGAGGCCACCCCATGCTGGCAGGGACCTGTCTGTCCCCTCCACCCCTGGGGACAGCTGTCCGGAGCCCCTTCTGAGACAGAGACAGCCTGCCGGCTTCACCGGCCCCGAGTGGGAACAGGGGCTGTCAGGCAGGGCGTGGGGGCAGAGCTACCCACCGAGAAAAGCTAATTGCTGCTCTCAGGCAGGGGACTGTTTGTATCTAAAGCATCAGCAGAGTGCAACCGATCTCAGCAGCTCCAGAAAACACCAAGAGGAAAAGCCCATCAGGTTGTTTGCCTTAGAAGGGATATTTGCCGGTTTTGTGGGCAGAAATGGGTATGGATTAAACTGTGGTAATTCTGTGGTAATTCTTTATACAAATTAGGCATTCAACTGAGTCTGAATTTTAAACATTCGTCTTAAAAAAAATTAAATAACTGAAAAATACTTCATAAAGCTTCAGAATAAGTGATGAAAGCTACTCTCCAGGCTTCTTCTTTGATCCTTGGAATGGGGAAAAGGGAGATTAAATGGCATACACACACATCCGGGCACTACTTGTGTGCATTTTTTGGGGATCATCTCATCAGTACCTCCAGATATGATCTGAGAAAAATTTGCTTTCTGAAGGGACAGGAATGATTTGAAGAAGTTCAGAGCTTGGTGTGTCACTGTTTATTGCTCCAGAGACACTCAGACTTTGGGCAACAAGCATCATCAGCATGGGGGTTCCCATGGTACGAGCTGTCCCTGTGCTCTGCGTGCCCCCTTGGAGAGCTTGCAGAAAAGGAGGAGGAGGTGCCTCAGTGCTGCCATGGGATCACTGACACTGGCCACGCAGTCCCCCTTGCCCAGCCCAAGTACCAGCCTGACGTGCTTTTTGCTGGTAAAAGCAGAGTTGCAGGGCAGTGAGGAATGGAGACTCAGGAAACTGAACTGCCAAAATTCACTACAGGAATATCCCAGGGTCTCAACCCACACACAAGGCTAGGCACTGCTTCCTCAGGGACCTTCGTCTCCTGAAGCACCACTCTGGTCTTTCATCAATGTGTTGAAATTTCTTTAAAAGTTTTGTAAATAAAAGCCCCCCCTTTTTTTTTTTTTAATTTTTTTTTTCCCTCTCAGCAAGCATGGGGCAGGGAAGTGAGAGCAGAGGCCGGCACTGCAGTCAGAGTGTTAATGGCCACATTAGCTGGAAAGGGGCAGCCAAAGCAGGATGTGTAAAACCCCACCCAGGCTGCCCTTTAATTTGCTGTTACATGGAGTGGAAGATTTGAAAGCGTATTTCTGGGTAATTAATTCAAAGAGTGATTCTAATGGCTAATGCTGTCAGTTTTCAGTGCAAGGGAGGTCTGGGGCTGGAGCAGGCAGTGAAGGGAAAGGAAAATGCTTGGAGGTCACAGGCAGATGTTAAAATATTTTGACAGCCCACATCCAAGAGGCTAACTTAATGAAAGCCTTTGGCCAGCACCTTCCAAGAGGTCTGAAACTGAATCCATTTATTTTTCTCCAGAATAGCATGCATGGCTTGGACCATGGCTTGTCCATAAATCACCATTCTCCATTTGGTCAGCAACACCATCAATCATTCTCAGAGCCCACCAGCCTGCTCTCCGTGCCACTGCAGAAACACCAGTAAGAGGGATTTGGTGTCTCTTGAATTTAACTCCTCAATTTTCAGTGACACGCAGGGTAAGCTCTGCCTTTATCTCTACTGATTATTAAAGCCAGTCAGCAAAGGTCCTGCACCTGTGTATGGAAATATAACTACTCCATGATGCTGGGAAATGAAATTAGGAATCTCTATTCATGGTGTTATTATCTTGCTTGGAAGGATTTAATCAAAACACTGCGGTGCTGAGGAGGATGTCCACGGCGTGGGAGTTTGGTTCCTCCCAAACTGCATATCCCTGTGGCATTTACTAACTCCTCCAGCCTACCCCAGCAGGCTTGGAGTTGAGCAGCATTTGCAAAGGATTTGCTGGGGACAATTCTGATAAGGTTTTTCAAAATATTTCGTCAGGAAGCTGGAAAGGCACAGCTCCTGGCAGTCGTGTTCACTGGCTTTCACTGCTTTTTTCTTTGTGCTTCAGAGAGCACTTGGAATAAAGACACAGGGAATGAAAACTTGTGAATGTGGAAAATAACTGGGAGAATATTTGATTAAGGTTTATATTTTAAAATAAGGTTTGGGTGAAGTCTGCTCCTTTTGACCTCTTTTGGCTGTTTCCAGAAATTAATTCAGTTCCTGCTATGTATCAGCTCATCACTTCAGCATCTATCATTATACTTCTTGTAACAGAATGTGTTCATAAATTGGTCTATCCTTCATTTCACATTCTAAACTTTTGTGCAGGACTGTAATGCATGGAAAAACCTTTTTCTAGCCCAGACCTGGGGTGGCTGCACTTCAGGATGGGTGAAGGGATGCCCTGTGCCTGTACTGCTTGGAGATGCAGTCACAAGACATTGATTTGACCAAAGCTGGCAGATTTCCACCCCAATTCACTGCATTCATTTTATTCAGCTCTCTAAAAAGCACAAGAGACAGCCATTCACCTGCAGACATGGACATCTACAGAATTACAGGTGCCAATATATGTGGTACTGACCAACAGAGAATTTAGAGTAGAGCCTCACCATCCTGGGGCTCCTGGAGTTTATTTTGAGTACTGGGCTTGTGGGTGATAGCACAAGACACCACCTTCCTCTGCATGTGTTCTCAGGAACTGTGCATCACTGAAACACAAGTATGGCACTAGAGATGTGCAAATCCATCTACCATGCAGATGCACAATTGCACCCTTGGTTTATAAGCAAACGCTGTCACTCCAGAGATTAATTAGGTGAGTGCTTGCCCTGCTGGCTGATCAGCTTATTTGGACATGCACCCGGACTTACTGCAGGGCTAAACTAAGGAAAAGTCTTTTAAATCCACAAATGTCTAGGACTCCTGGTCATGCCAATATAATTTATATATTTATTCCAGTTCTGCTGCATACCTGCAGTCAGTCTGTCTGAACGCATTTTTCATTAGCAGTTCTCCGGGAAGGCCAATGGATCTACATACACATACAATTAAACCATTGCTTGCGCAATATCCTCCTCCGGGCACCTTAGGAAAATCATTAAGTAGCATTCCCAGATCAGCTGCAGTCATGAGCCCGTCTTTGCCAGCAGTAAAGTGCTCTCACCCCCTGCCCCAACCAATGGATGCAGGAGACAGAGGGCAGATGCAGCCTTCACATTCCCCTCTGAGCACCTGCCAAAATTCCCTGGTCCACTGGTGCGGTGAGAACGGCAGGGAGGGCACTGTCGGGATGTGTAGGGAGGGCACTGTTGGGTGTCTAGTGAGGGCACTGTCAGGGTGTTTGGCACATTCCGCCTCGTTGGCTGGCACAAGCTGCCCTTCCTTCAAGCTCTGCTGCTGCTGAGCCCTGCGCAGAAGGTGGCTCCAGCAGCCCTTGCCAGCCCCCTTGATATTTTGGACACCGAGCACTGCATGAGCAATAAGACCACAGTGCTTGGGAGGGAGTGGGAACAGCTCTGCTCTCTCCCAGACCAAGCTCTCATTGGTAACAAAAAGGAGAGATTTCTCTTTAGCACTTTATTGCTAAGGAACATGGGACAGCTGGGAAGGATTTTTCCCTCCGTATTCTTTCTTCTCCACTTCTGCAAAGCCGGAGAAAACTTCCCTTGCTGAAGGAGGGTGTGAAAGCACATGGCAGGTTTTGCAAGTGTCCATTAAGCTCATCAAGTACACCCAGTACTGTGTTAACTCACATCCAGGCTTTCCACGGTAATGGTGTGAATGCAGATACTGTCAAGCAGAAGCGCCCCAGGATCAGAGCCAGGCTAGCAAAGCTGGGTTTTACTGATAGGGGGAGCAGGACAAGAAGGACAGCTTTGATTCATTGCAGCCCCCAAATATTTCTGAGGCTTTGCCTTGTGCTGCAAAAGTCTCTCAGATTTGTCCATTCCTGTGGGATTTCTTTCATCTTGGGTAGCATCTCACAGCATCAGCTCCTGAATGATGTGAGTTATGTTACAGCTGAGGGCTGGGGAGCATGTCCTCTCATGGTGAGAAGGAGTCAAAGACCAGATTGAAGAAATTCGATCAGAAGGGCAGGCAGCTACTCTCAGAGCACCAAAATCACCCCAACAGCTGCTGGGGGAAGGGGGGCTGTGAGGTGTATAGATTCTGGTATTTCGTATGTAAAGCACACTCAGTACTTAGCAGAAGGGCAAGAGCACTTAGTAGTAGAGCTTCAGAATAATTTCAATGCTTTCTTACTAATTTTTCATTTGGATACTTCTACAGTTGTTTTTAACATTTCGTCAGAGTCTAATAGTCTCTTTATATTCTTTTTTCCCCTTGGAGAAACTGAGGCACAGAGCAATAACATGACCTGGCTGGGGTGATCTGACAAAATGTTGAAACCAGTATTTGCCCAATCCTGAAAACTCAAAGCTTGGGAGTTTCTAGCTGCTTTTGGGCAAGCAGGTGATGGAGGGTAGGTAACAACAAAAAATGGCAGCGTGGCTATTAACTCCAATGCCTTCAGAAATAACCCTTTATCCCAGTGCCTGGCAGAGCAGCCCTCCTCACTCACTAATGGGCTTGCTTAAAACCATTGCCCTCAAACTTCCACCAGTGCTGAAGTTAATGTACTGCCCTTTGCCACCTCGAGTGAGACTGTGCTGTGGAAAGCTGTGCTGGGCTGATTCCTGTCAAGATTGTATAATCAGAGATGGCAAAACTTAAGAAGTGGCTCTTAGGAGGTACCTCCCGGGCTGAGAGCAACTTCTTTTTATGTTGGAAAAATACACTGTTTTTCTACTAAGAAAGGAGAAAGTTGTCTGCAAAACTTCTACAACTTGAAAATTACTTCAGGCTCTCTGTGAAATCCCCATACTTTCAC
The DNA here is from genome assembly GCA_013398955.1 of Callaeas wilsoni. NCBI lineage: Eukaryota > Metazoa > Chordata > Aves > Passeriformes > Callaeidae > Callaeas > Callaeas wilsoni. Next base: position 22,197 of record VWPU01013558.1, read on the forward strand.
TGATTACAGAATAAAATACCAGATATCTGCTCAGAATGAATGGGGGAAAGAGGGAGAAAAAGCCACTTCCACTGCTACAACACAGAAATGCTTTAGAAAGGACCAGTTTTACTTCACCTTGAGGATGGCTAAAATGCTGGTATTGTCCCAGATCCTAAGAGCAGCTCCTAATCTATGATTAAAATGACTAATGTCACTTTCTCATCCACACCCTCCATCCTGCTAAGGATGGGTCTGCTATCCAGTGTTTGTCAGGCCAGCTCTGTGCCAGGTCTAAGCAGGTGCAGCTGAGTTGCCTGTTGCCCTCTCCTGAGATGTGCCCAGATCTGGCAGACACTGGGACAATGATGGTGCTTTTGGCTGGGGTGAAGAGGTGCAGCGTGGTGCTTTTGGAGCAGAGGAACGGCAGTGCTCCAGTGGCACAGTGAGTCCAACAATTGTGATAAAGCCCAGGGATCCCATTTGAAGCTGAGATTCGAATGGATCTTGTCTTCATAAGGGTCTGATCTTAACCCCATGCCACAAAACCACCAAATCCCAAACATGTCACAGTTCAGCCATGGTAGCAGCGAGGTTGCTTGAGCAACGTTCACTTTTTGGTGTGGTGAGGAGAGCATGGGACTGAGCTTGGAGAGTGTCTTGGGGTGATTCTATGACCATACTGTAGTCCCCATCGCCTGCTTGATTTCTAGTGGACCTTTAAATTGCAAAGGGGGGAGAGAGAAGCCGAGAGAACTCTTCAAAGCGGCCAGCTTGACCTTGCAACTAGAATGTTTTGCATTCTTTTCTCTCCCGCTTCTGACAACATTTGGTTGGTTGGAGGACTTTTGCTTGCTAGTCTCTTCGGCTTTCAGCGGAGAATGGACTGTGATCTGCCTCGGTGGCTTCTTTTCCTTTTTGGACTGTTTTTGGCTTGCTTTTCATCTGAGACCGGCTGTCATCTCCGGCCCTGCTCGGCGGGACCCTCCAAGGGGGATCGTCGGACCCTGCCTGGCCGGCCCGGCCCAGCTCAGGACTGCAGGTTTTACTTACAGAAAGAACTCTAAAATCCATAGTCCTCTTTTAGGGGACAGGGGAGGGGGTTTCAATATCTTTTTTTTTCTGTTCCGTGACAGCGGGGGGGGCCCTGTTTTGTTAAATAAATAGGTTTTTTTCCCTTTCACTCGAGAAATTATTTTCCCAAACCCGTGGGGGAGGTGCTGCCGGGGCCTGCTTGCCTGGCAGGCAGGAGAGAGAAAGAGAGAGACGCCCCTCTCGGGTTATTTCCTCCTGGATTTGTGTCCAAACCAGCACAGAGAGCCACATCTGCATGGGGGAGTGATGCTGCAGGTGATGGGCTGGGACTGGTCATTGGGAATGGGGGAATGGGCTGCAGGTCAGGAAGGAAGTTCCTGGAACAGCTTCCCAAGGGACTGGGAAATGGGAAAACAGTGGAGCACAGGCTGGCATTATGCCATGCTGGCAAAGCTCTCTGGAGTGCTGGGGAATGGAGAAGCAGAGAATGATTTTGGCCAGGCTTCAGCATCTGCTAGAAGTGGTGTGCATGTGTGAGGGCTGGATAACCGAGGCTTTGGCAGGTGGAGGGATAAAAAGGAGCTTTTCTGTTGTGTTGCAAAACCTAAAATTTCATGAGGGAAAAATATGCATGAGTCAAATTAAACCAGAGCATTTGCAGGAGGAAGGATTCAAATCCCTGAAAAAAAATATAATTCAGAGGGTAACTTGAAATTCCACATTTGCATTGAAACAAATAATTCAGAATGTTTAGCCCTGATTTCTTTAAAACTCTCATTCCTAAATGAGAAATGCCATTTTGCAACAATAAAGTTTCCCTCAAAAATAACTTCAAAATAAAACACTGCAACATTTCCAAATATTTGTTTCCCTTTAAAGGGGTGGAAATGCAGTGTGTCACACTTGCCTACAGCTTTGCCCTGACCTTTTTATTCAACCTAAATCATTTTCTCAGCGTAACCTGAGCAGCTTTAGCTCCCTTGAAGTTTTGCTTTTTGGGATGAATTTACCATTTACTGAAAGAATATCTTTTTGGTTTTGCTTTAGTCTGAACTATATTAGCAGAGCTGTTTTGGAGAAAGAAGTACTCAGTTTTGTTCCTGCTGTTAAAACTGCTGATGGTCTCCATTAACAAAACATCACTTTCATAAGACATGGGCTCATCTGAAAGTGCATAGAAGAGAAGACCTGAAAACAGAGCTGAGGAATAATAAAAAAAAAAATTAGCTGCACAAAAAGGCTACTTACATTTATGGGATCTTTTAAAATAGCATTTAGATGGAAAGCTGATTCCTCATTTTCATCCATGCTGGTATTTTTCTCAGGCTATCTCAAATTTCAGGAGTTAAGGGAAGAAAAAAAGTCTTGCATTGCACCATATATGCCAAAGAAATGCAATACAATCTGATTTCCCTTCTTTCTCTCATGCCTGAATGTGCTCATTTTTGCTTACAAAAGGAAAGACACAAAAGAATTGTAAGAAAAGGAATCAGATGGTGCCGCCCGATACTGTTTCACAGCTAAAACGTGAAAACAAGACCAGCTTCTTCTGCTGACACTCGGGTCTCAAAAGGGGTTATTATTCTTTTTAAAGGGAATTCTCTTAAAGGGAAATTGCTCTGAGCTTAATCAAAGCATTTATTATAACAGAGCAGAGCGGTTGCCACCCGCTGCCGAGAGCGCTGCTGGCAGAGGGAGGCTGCAGAGGCGCCGTGCCTTCTGCCCAGCTCCTGAGCAGCACCAGCTCCCAGATTCCCTCGCTGGGTCTCCTACTGTGCTACACTTTTTGTAAATGGAGTCTGAGGTGGGACCTACTTGCTGGGACTCCTGGCTTACCGTTCCTCTCCTTGGATGGTGCATGACCTTGATATTGCAAGATTTCTCAAGAAATTTCAAGGTCACTTGTGTGCCCTGTGCGGAATGGGGCACCTCAGGCAGCACAATGGAAGGAGTACATGGGCACCTGAAGGCAGCAGTCACCCAGCAGATGGTATCACCTCTCCTGCCAGGCAATCCAAACTCATCTCACCTCCAGCTCCCCACTCAAAATCTAAACCCAGCTTGAGAGAGACAGAGCAAGACAGCACATGGTGTGCTACAAAACCTGTACCAGGACCTCTGTTCCTCTCAGAGGTCTCAGTAATGAGGAAAACAAATGGTGTTTTGAGGCTTGCAATTGTTACATACATATAAACAAGTTCACCTCCTCCTGTGTCCAAGTATCTGGATATTTGGCGCAGTGTATAAACACAAATAGATTCACCCCCTCCCTCCCAGCAGATGATTTTCAAAGGACCAAATCTCTCACAGGCCACTTTAGGGAAGGTTTCTTTCCTCTTTCTCCATTGCTATTGTCTCCTTTGCCATACAAAACTTAGCAGCTTTCTGCATTGTTCAGGTCAGGATGAAGGCCAAGAGAAACTGTGGTCCTAAAATCATCTAGTCTGAGCAGTTTATGCCTTTCTCGTATGTTGGGAAAATAACAGCACAAGTAGAAATGGAAGTGGAAGGAGAAACACTTGGAAATTATTGTTATTTTTAAGTTCTGCCTCAGCAAACAGCCACTTGCAGCACTTACTGTCTGTCACATCAGAAAAAGCTACATCAATTCCCCATAACCAAACACCAGCCTTGCTAACGGGTTCGGATAACAGGACCTGCCATTGCAGGCTCTCCTGTGGTTTCTGTCATGGATAAGTCTCCTGCTGGCTTTTATCCTCAAATCTCAAGCAGAAGCTGAAAGAAAGGAAAATTTCCTGCAGAATGTTCCCAGACACAGCTGGTGTGTCCCACACCCAGGCCAAAGGGCAGCTGCTCCTTCACTTCACAGAGCCAACTGCAGAGCACGGGACACCGTGGTGTGTCACTGCTGGCACATCCCCCCGAAGCCAAATACCAAATTGTAGCATTATCCGAGCTGTCATGGTGAGGAGGCTGGTCTACACTGCTGCTTCACATTGGCTTCCCAGCTTGCAGCTTTCAATACGCCTCAGGAAAATCAGGGTTGGACGTGCCTCATAAGCCTTGCACTCTCTCAGCTGAAAGGGAGCCCACCCCTCACATTCGTGCATCAAGCAAAGGCATAATATCCTAATGGATCCAGAAAACTTGAAGTCTAGACTCTGCTCATCACTGCTGATGTGGTTTATAAACCTGGGTGAGTTACAGAGCTTATCTGAGAAACAGGAGGCGTTTGAATGGTTACTTCCAGCCACTTCCATAAGCTCCCAGATGAAAACCTGTCGATGAAAACATCTCGATGAATGGAGCTTTATGCAGCTTGTGGTTATCTGAATAATCCTTAATACCAGCTCCCTCTTCCTGCCTGATCTCTGCTGTGGTTAAGAAGCCTAAAGTAGTAAGATTAAGAATCCTAAAGTAGCAAGAAATATGCCCTAAAGCAGTCAGCTAAGGATCTAAACTTAATGGGAACATCTGCAAAGGACTGAGAGCTGGAAAATTAGCTTTGCGATGTTGGCTGCTGTGTCTCAAGGCACAAAGGGATTGCTCCTAGACAGGAGGCAGCAAGAGAGAACAAAACCATCATATCCTACAGCCTCAGCTTGTAGGGCAAAACCCATCCCTGTTTCAGCCAGGGAGATTAGCACTATCCTGAAGTTGCTGTAACATATGCTGTGGAACAGGCCTTGCTTTCCTCACCCCAGCAGACCTGTGAAAGATGACAAAGTACCCTAAAGCCAGCTGTCTCCACTGTAAGCCCAGAGGAGAGAATCTGACTCCAAAATATGAGCCCAAATAGAACCACCCTTCTTTTCCACAAGGAATAATGGCAAGACACACCCTCAAGCCAGGCCAGTACTCCGCCTTCTTGACTTTCCTTTTCATCACCTGCAGCAGGGCCTGAAAGCTCATTGAATACAGCTGGGAGCATCCCACCAGCCCTTAGCCCTTCCTCCTCTACTCTTCTCCCACAAAGCCCAAAGAAAAACAGGATGAAGCAAAAGACACCCAAGCAAAATTCTTGGACTTTTTGGTACAAACCTGCAGGAATAGTAGCTTGCCATGGTGAAGCAGGAACTTCTGAAAATGCAGATCAGAGTAAAATCCTGTCCTGAAGTTCAGGAGGGCAAGAGTTACACCAGCAATTCAAAAAAACATTTCTTTGCCCAGATGGTGCCTTGAACATAAACTGTCAAAGTCATTACTCAGACTTTATTGTCAGGGTTATGTTTTCTTTATACCTTTTAATATTCCATATGCTGGTCATATAATACATTTCTTTGTATTCCTCTTCCCTTTTATTCTCTTTGTTTGTTCCATTCATGACTTATCACCTTCTGGTGGCAATTTAATTATCGGATCTATATTATTGGTATCTTTTTATTTTTTAATATAATAAAAGATTTCAGTACAAAACACTGCAAGTAATTCAATTTCCATCAGTGAGGAAGGAAGTTGGGTGTATTCAATGAAAGGGAGGAGAGTAGCTGACTATAACATTTTTAATAAAAATATAATAGCCCTTTGTACTTTTTAGCATCTTCTATTTTGGAGAATGTTGTGGCTTCATAATCATTAATATTGCTTAACTTTTCCTCTGTACTTTTCATCTATAGCTTTTCCAGCACTTTCTGAAGGTGAATCAGTATCAGCCTTCCTTTTTTTGCACCCAAAGAAACAATATGAAAGCCAATACAATCCAGCTGGACACGGTTACTGCAGGGATGAGACCGCGGGCATCCTGAAGCCCCAGACTGAAGCCCTTTCCATTGGACCATGCTGTCCCTCAATATGAAGAGGTGCCCATCCCTTTCCATGAGTGATAAACAGCCCCATCTCCTTCTCAGATCTCCTTCTGTTGCCCACAAAAGTCGAGGGTCCATCACTCTTCAGTGCTGGTCTGCTTTAGTGCATTCTGCCTTGTCCAATCCAAATTACACCGTGTATTCCTCTGGGCAGGATCTACGCTCTCACTGGGAGGGAGAGCTACGGAAGAGTTTGCTACAACAGGACACGAAAGCAACTCAACCACTTCAGCCCTACAAAGACTCCCTGAAATGTCTCAGTTTGCTCCTTAATCACCTGGGACAGATTCCTGGTTTTACATTTTATGTGAAAATTTAGGTTCTCCAGAAGCAAAGAATCCCACATTTGATTGACCAAATCTGCAGTGAATTGAAGGAGGTGAGTAGGGGTCAATAGTTCTTGTCTAGTACAAGACTATCAAACTGCATATTTGGCATAAAAACAGTGAAATAGTTCTTCAGTTCACGTGGAGCTGAGCTGCAGAACATGGATACTGAGGATGCTGAAAGTTTATATGGATGCAAAAGATCACCTGGAGAAATCCACAGAAGCAAAATCCTCCAAGAGCGGTGAAGTACAAAGGTACCACCTTGGACTCAGAAATGCCCTGAACAACAAACCATGAAGTGCAGTGTTTGAAGGAGGGTAATTTTGTGCCCTCTATCCAGTTCTCTCAGGATGATGCTGATGACATCAGCACCAGAGGTGGGATGATGGGCTCACACTGAGCTTCTCAGCAAGTGCCAGGCCAGGCAGCCTGGAGGGAAGAGGGTTGTTTGGTGGCCCAGATGTACCATGTTTTGTACCACACCTGAGTGGCTTGGAGCATTTGTCTCAGGACACACCGTTTGAGTGGAGAAACTCTGTATGCAAGGCAAGATTGACCTTTGGCAGGCAGGTTCCCGTGTCTGTGTAGTGGCTCCCTGACTTTTCCATGGATGAGAGGATCCTCCAGATAGGGCCTATGGAACTTTATCCTGAGCATGATTAATTTATTTTGTTATGCATTCTTTTCAATTTCCTTCCTAGTAAAGTTCAAAATTGCGCTCTAAGATTTAGCGTCTTCAAATAATGTATATGGTACTTCAAACTGGCTATTTTGCCACCTCTAACTTCTTCCTAAAAAAGGTAGGTTCTTGCTTTTCCTATTCATAAAGACAGCTCTGCTCCCAAGGCTCCAAACACAGCAGTCAGAATGACAGAAGATGTTATTTTCTGATCAGTAAAGTGTTTAAAGAAAGAGCTTTCCTTATTTTGCTCTTTCTTAAAATATCAGTCAGTTTTCTTTTTCCATAAATCAAAGCTTTCATATGGTATCATTTTGTTCCTGCATTGTTTCTTAGGTCAGAAATTATTTAGAACATAATGGAGAAAAAGAAATCACCTTTTCTTTCCCTTTTGCTTTTTAAATAAAACCACTAAAAATATTTTAAGTTCTAAAATTATCACCCAAACTCAAAACACCCACAAAAATTATGTGGGAAGAAAAAAAGTGGGAAAAAAAACCAGCAGAAATATATTCATGAGACTGGCATGTGTGTAGCAGATTTATTTATTTATTTCTGTATTTTAATACTAGGGAATTATTGTATCTGCAAGCCAAAAGAACAGCACTACTCAATCCCAACTCCAGCTGTTCATCCCTTGTAAAATTATGAGCTGTTTTCAAAAGCTTGATTAGATTCTGTGATGGAACTTCAGTGTAGCTATGCAGATACTGTTGATTGCTGGGTGTTGTAAAGATTCCGTGTGACAAAAGGGTGCAGTTATTGGCCTGATTAGAAAGAATCCTCGTGGAGCGCACCCCAACTGCATCGCCACTGTTAGCTCACAGAGATGTAGGAGCAGCCATGTTGGGGCCTTGCTGGAATGGCCGTGGCATGCCTTTTCCCGCCAGTGCTCCTGGAGCTGTAGGCTCTTGGCTGTCCAGAGCCCAATCCTAAGCCTAAACCAAACCCTAACCCTAACCCCAACCGCTACCCGTAAGCACTATCGTAACCACTCCTCTAACCATTGCCCCATCCCTACCCCTTACCAGGTGTCATCGAGCTGAAATGTCCATCCTGACTTAAGATCCACTCCAAGTCCTTTTGGGGAACACTAGCAAACAGGCTTACAAAGGCAGGATGAAATAGTTTTAAACAAACCATTGCATTTGTGGGAGAATTCAGTATCTTTCCAAAAAGTTCTCCACAGAGCTCCAAAAGGCATCTGGCACTGAAGGCAACTGCAGTGCTCATGTCCTGTGAGGAATTCTGCTGAGCTTGAGGTAGATACAGCAGACCGGCAGCTGTCCAAAACATCTGGCCTCATTCACTTTAGGCTGTGATGTAGAAGTTACACCGAGTGTGTTTTGCTGTTAGAAGTGTCCTAGCAGGTATTGTGAAAAGAACAATTTTGTCACCTAATCTGAATTCAAATTTCATAATTATGACTTTATGTCTGCTTGTCCTCAAAAGAAAGACTCAAATATTTATAGAGATCTAGAAAAGACCATGGACAGAACATGCAGCAGCAGCATCAGTCCTGGCTAGGTTGTCCAAAGCAACTAAAGTTAAGATATTGCCAGGTTCTGCTGGCTGGAGGCATTAGCTCAACTACTCCACCCTCCACACATGCTTGCAATAAGGAAAGACGTGCAGATGACATGAATTATGCAGCCACTAACTAACAAGGCATGTGTCATTTCTGAGTTTGTGGTTTTAAATATTTTCATGCCACAGAGATCTCAAACCACTAAACAGCTCAAGACTTGTAAGACAAAAGCCTTAAAATGTCTGCCAAGGACTCACAATAAAGGACATTAAAACTTAAATAGAAAATTGGAAAAGCAATGGGATTATTAATTGCTACCTTTTAAGCAAAGCTGTCTGTAGTATTAGGACCTTTTGTGGCTTGACATTTGTAGACTTGGTAAATTAGACCCATAAAAGAAATTGGCCTCTCTAGACACAGGTAAAATCAGGTGTAATACCAAGAGTTACTAGTTAGTTAATGGTCCTTCAGCATATTGCAGATAAAAAACCCTGAGGCCTGTGCTTCCAGTCTCGTTTTGGCTAATCAGGAGACATCCCCATGTGAGGCACAAGCTTCCCCAGCTGTCCCATGGAGCAGATGATGCTGTGAGTTACCAGGTCAAAGGACTCATGCAGCAAGTAGGAAAATCATGGCTTTATCCTCTCTTTTCCTTTCAGATGATTTACGTCCATAGGAGTGCAAGGAGCAATCAGCCCCTCTCTCTCTCTTGCCTGTCAAACCATAAAGAGTCTAATCCAAATCACTCTTAATATTTCATTCAAGTTCAGTAGACTTTGGAGCCAGCCCCAGGCTCCAACTTAGCAAGTCTTTTGGAAACTCAGTATCTGATTTTTATTAAGATGTGAGAGGCTCCTGTGAAGCAGAAGCCTTAGGATTCCTGTCAAAATGAGACTTGAAGTAGTGAAAGGAGGAAAAACTGGATTGTTTGGGCTGCATCTTGCCCTATGCTCAGGAAACTCAGCACTGCGCCAGGAGCAGAGGGAAGATATGGAAGTGATGTACTACAGTGCCTGAAGATGTTTTAACATGGTATCATGTAGCCTGCAGTTCCCAGTGCAAGCAGCACAAGGGAACTTGCTGTTTTCTGGGATCTTGGTTAGGATAAACTCTGATGTTGTGCATATCCTTCAGACACTTTGCCCTTGTTCTGAACTGTGGTGGTAGAGCATCCCCTGCTCTGCCTCATCATTTAGACTGCACAAGGCATAAGGGAGTCAATGGCATTGGGCGGTGGAAGCTGTTTTTACATCCCGTTCTTAGATTGTGTGTAACTCGGCTTGACCTAGGGAGTTACCTGAAGGAGAATGAAGTAGATAAGAAGACTCCTCAGCCACCTCCTTTCTTAGTCTCCACCTCCTCCCACTGTGGGAAAGAATTGGCAAGCTAAATGTTGTGTCAGACACCAGAACGCCTCACACTGTTCGGGGGCACGTGGTGTTTCCTGTACCTAATGACTGAAGCTCTCCCAGTACTCTCTGATGCTGGCAGTTCCTTACTGCCACTCAGTTTTTCACTTGTGGTTTCCCACTGCTGCTGGCAGGATGTAAAACCCAATAGGTCTAGAACAAATGGAAGCACACCTCGTTAAAGTGCAGTATCTTTGAGAATGAATGATAAAAGCAGATTACAGAGTTCATACGTGTTTCCGAGATTTTCTTTTTAATAGCTTTTGTTGATATGGCTTGATATAACTGACTAAAGAAATGTAGCATCCTAGAAAATTCAGTCTGGACTGCTGGTTATAACTTTAACCACTGCACTGGTAGGGTCTATCCATAGCTGTCTGGTCTTTTATCATCAGTCTTGAGTTTGCTTAAAGGTGGTGTGAGCTGTTTTGGAGTCTGTAATGAGTTTTGGCATGTGAACTCAACGTAACAAGGATCCTTCCTAAGCCAGATAATTACTTTATCAGGGTGATCAGAAACAATGACCCTTGTCCTTATATAGATCCATAGAAAAATCCTCAGAATAGGCTGAAAAGACACATGAAGAGCTTGTTTAAGCTTAGTGAAGTCACATTAGTGGGATACCAAGGTGTAACCCCCATGATCATTTTAACGCCAGAGGACCATGAATTCTGAGTGTGCTCAGGCAGAGGGGCAGCGCTCTCCCATGGGCACTCTTTGGGCTACACAGGTGGATGGCAAAGTGAGGAGCAGCGACCACTGCTGTCTTTCCTCTGAAAGAAGGATTAACAAAGAGTCTGTCAGTAGGAGCCTGCGAGTGAGAGATCCCCATAATGGCAGAGCAAGTGAATAGCATGTGTTTAAAGAGCCCATAATCCTGTATTTACACAACAGTCCTTAATGGCTCATTCAGAGCCATTGCAAAGAACCAAGTAAATAGTGTGGTTAGAAAGTCTGTTACTTTATATTTACTCACTAGACCGTCTGCTGTGGGAGCTGTGAATGTCATGGAGAGCTAAAAGGAGCATTCTTTTGATTTTCTTTTTTTTTCTTTTTTTCTTTTTTTTTTTTTTTTGTGGTATGAAAAGCTAACTAATAATGTTACTGAAAACCACTTTCAATAGGAACTATACCTTCACTTTGCACCAGTGGAGAACAACCATTAGCACACTTTGTCAAGGAAAGGGATGCATTTATCATCACCTGGAGTCTTTTCATAGACGCTGGATGTGCTCTAAAAGATACGCTCTTACTCAACAAGATGTTATTGAACTCAATAGCACTCACCTGTGTGGCAGGAAAAATTCATTCCTGTCACTGTAAGAACTTCTGGGAAGGCATAAAATGGTCTGGTTTACACATATTTTATACAAATAGTCTCTTCTGGCTTTAATATATGCTACGTGTGAGACTGGACACTAAATTTATACTCTCAAATGTTTATTCATGTAAACAATCAAATCTTCATTAAAGTCAAAATTATACACACAAATCAGAGTGAAGCAGACAGCTGATTAGCATGTGAAATGAAGGTGACATTAAATATTTGGAGATTTGCATAGCAAATAATTATAAATCCAAAGTTAGTGGTGAGTTATGAAATGGACTGTTAAGATCTAACAAAGTCCACTTAAATAAGAAAAATTCACAGAAGCAGCCTGGTATCTTAGATCCCTGAAACATTATTCAAGATCCTATCTGAACCTTAATTAACTGATCCTCAAAATTCCCATGAGGCAACAGCAAGTACTGGAATGGAGCAAATAATTAATAAGTAATCATTTATGCAATGAATTTTTCTTCTTGTTTGTGATTGTCTACAGAGATCATTAAATCTATTTATAATGCACGACTCATAATTTTGTCAATAATACTTTGCTTGCAAATAGTTTAAAATTTGCACCTAGAAGGAAGAACAGAGGAATCCTGCATGTTTACTGCTGTTTCCTGACTAATTACAAAAGTCATGAGATCAGCAAGGGATGACTGTGAATTCAGAATCAACTATTTAATAACCAAATGTGTGATTTTAAATTTCTCTTCAGTAAAAAAATTAAGACCTACTATCTAAGGAAGAAGGTGCTTTATCCTAATGTGAGAGGAAATGACAAAATGTAGTTCAGGCAGTACCAGTGTGTGGTCACACACCCCTCAGAGTGCCCAGGGTGGGCAACATGTAGAGTGGCTGCAGCCATATGGGAGAAGGGGATAAGGCTGGAGCCTTCCTGAACCTTCACATGTTGGGGGACCTAAAACTTAAAGCCACTACTGCTACATCTATCCCACCCTGTTCAAAGAGATCTGATGAAACTTCACTCTGATGTAATCTGCTGTTTCCTTCCTCCAAGCACTCATGCTACCGAAGTCTGAGAAATAAATTGTGCCAGGAGAGTAAAGGGAAATAGATCAAGAACATGTCAAATTGACATTTTCTATCAAAATGGAATGAGCTTTTGAGAGCCAAAAATATAATGTGGAATATCCAGTTTAAGTAACAAAATTATTGGTGACTGGGGAGGTGGAGGGACAGGCCAGCAATGAGGAGCCAGGAATAGTAACCAGGACTTTCATGTCGAAAGATCCAAAGTTTGTAAGACTTCATCCACTGCAAGGAGGGCAAGGCTATGCCCCTCTCTGTACAACAAAACCTCAGCAGTATCACTGCTATTTTCCCAGGATACTCTTCACAGACAGCAGACCCTTTTCTACTGCAAAAGTGCATTTCTGCATTGACTTTCACAGCACATTAACGCAGCAGAATGGCTGGAAGTACATACAGAGTCTGTGATATTGGATATTGGAGTTTGAATGGCATCCCTTTCCTCCTCTTTGCTGTAGCATTCAGCCCCGCTTTTCTGGCTCCACATCTGCAGCCCAACCTGTAAGGAATAATTTCAGTATGGATGAGTGGTCTTGTCTCAGAGACTACCAGGACTGTGAGCAGGGCTGTGTGTATTTGTGTAGGGATAGCAACCCCTTTCCCTATTTGTGCCTTCCCATTCTTAAAAGATTTTTCTCATGACAGTAGAGGGAATGAGACTAGAACAGCTGTTCTGAAGCATTTTTTTCAGTATATCCTTTTCTTCTGCTGCTTTTTCTTTTGCCCCTGAGCTGACGTCAAAGGTCTCATCTGTAAGGGCAGCCAAAATGTCTCATCAGACCTGACCAAGCTCAGGGGCAAGTGGACACCCACATGAGAGGATGTGCAGTAAAACCTGGAGTGAATCCTCCAAGCCCATGGGTCCTGGTGCCTTCATTTCCCTGGGTTTTTTTAGTACTGTCAAGATACTGACTCGATCACATCTGGGGTTTTTCACCTAGTTTCTTTAGCTAATTAAATGTTTTAAGATGCTACAATGAAAGTTATATAGACACAAGCAATTTTTATGAACTGGTAGCATTAATTTAAACTTGATTCCAGCAGAGCATGCCTTGATGTTTCAGGCTATTAGCCCATCACTAATACAGACTATAGAATAGTTAATAGTAGTCCATTCAAATCCAAGACATATTTTGATTTGCTGAATAGCTTTAATTCTCCCAAAGCTGATCAAATAATAATAACAACAGTAACAATAACAATAAAGGCAATTCCAGTGTGATTGGCTAATCTGATGGTTTTGCTCCCAGTTTATTTTTAATTTCTGGCAGCAGTGATATTGGAAATTAAAAAGCTCTCTTGACACTCGAGTGACTCGAATCTCAGACCAGATGAAATGAGGTGACTGAAGCAGCTCTGGGCCTTTTATTCTCTCCCATCATTATCACGGCTAATAAGAAGAAACTGTGAGGCTGCCCAGCAGTGAAGGCTGAGGACTTCCTCCCCCCACCCTTTCTTTCCTTTTTGTGCCATCCAAGATAAAGTACTAATTATCAGGACAGCTCAAGCTCATTTGTAGGGGGATGGGAATTGAATGCTGCTTCAGTGAAAAGACTTGGCTCCTGTGTGCCCTTGGGCAGGAATTGTGGTACTTTGGTGATTTAAGCAATCCAAATTAAAACACCTTGCAGTGACAGGCAGATATCCCAATGGGCTCGCTCCTAGGACCTCTGTTCTACCTCTTGTTGCAAGGTACAACAGAAAAAAAAATAATTTCACCCAGACCATCATGTAGGGACAGGTCTTCCACATAAAAACTCAGGCTTTCTCTGAGTTGGACAGCCAAGTTGGGAAGCTCTGAAACATAAGTTTACCCTAGGACACAGGGAGTGGAAATTCACACACTATTTGATATCAAATAATTTGTGTGGAAGAGCAATTGGACTGAAAGTCTGGGGATGAATAAGACTTTGGCCTGGTTCTGTCTAGAAAGGGCACACTTTTGTTCATGCACAGTGTGATGGCACTGTCACTGCTGTTGCAGGAAGCATAGAATGGTGCAGGCTGACTCAGCCTACATCACTCCATGGGTGTTTGTCACACCTCTTTTAGAAAACCCTCAATGATGGGGACGCTGCAGACTGCCTGGCATTTTCTTCCTTACCTAAAGTCACCTACACTGTGGCAGGGGGAGGAGTGCCAGAAGGAGAACTGTGATTTTGCAATGGGTTCAGCATCAAGCAAAGGTTATCCCCAGATCACTGATGCACTCACTCTGGAGTTGCTGAGGGAGGCCACAGTGAGAATATAGGATGCGGGGTTGTGAGAGGGGCCCCAAAACCCTCCCCAGTGCAAGGATGATCCAACACCCCCTCTGCTTCATGGGTGAAGGTCCTGCTGTGTTCCGCTTATCCAGGCAACAGTGAACAGAAGGAGTGTTTGGGCCATAGGTCTGTCAAATCCAGGAACTAATTATTTTGAAATAAAACACAGTGTTTTCATTGCTGGTGTTAAAGTGCTTTATCAGCAGGAATCTGTATCTGCCATGCTCCAGATAAATGCTGGGAGAGGAGCAGAGCACTGCACTCACAGGCTGCCCCATCGTCTGTTTTGTTAATGGCTCCAGCGCTTGCCTGCCTGGAGAGGATGATTCTCACCATGCATCATGAGGATGGCTGCACGTGCCTTACAGGCTTGGGTGCCAGAGGAGAGCCATTCCTCCTTCCCATCCCTGCACCAGTGCCCCAGGACAGAAAAAATTCAGCTCTGCTACTTCTGCCAATGAGTGGAAGAAGCAACGTGTGATTTTGCTGATTGCTCACAACAACTGCCACTGGTGAGGGCAGGAGTGGGACAAGTCGGGAGGGATACTTCAGCAGAGCAGCCTCCCCATCGGGTTCCTTGGGGCTCCTGAGGACAGTGGCACAGTTTTTCTTGTCTTCTAGGCATTTAACACTTCTTTTTCCATTAGATATCCCTTAGGATGCTTCACCCTCAGTAATCCTGCAAATGTTTTGGAGTGGCGGTTCACACTAGCAGACATTTGCTGTCTTTTATCGCAGGCAGAACTAAAGCAGGAGATGAGGAAACCGTTTCCCCTGCCCGGGCTGTCTGGGAGCCCTCTCATGTCTGAGGGCTTGGAAATCCCGGGCAAGGCTTGCTGGCTGCGGCAACGGCTCCCATGTCTGCCAGAGGACAAGGTGGTAAATAAATTTCAGACTAATGGAGGTGGGTGTTAAATATTTGCTGTACTTGAGCAGGACGGCCTTTGTCACTAATTAGCGGGAGATGTTAAAGGAGATGGGATGTATTTAAGCCTCATTGTTTGCCATTAAAGCACAGACTCTTTTACTTCTCTTCTGGGCTAAGCGGCTAATACATTTCAAGCAATAGCAGAAGGGCTTTGTGGATTAATCATTGCCCTTGGAAATAAAAAATTATTTAATTTACTGCATGCAAATGTTAGGCAAGAGGTAGAAGCAAGCGATCACTGGCTTGTGAGCCAGATCAGAGTTTGAGGTCAGGTCTCTGCATACAAATAGGCTCTTCAGATTCAGCTCTGACCTGAGGGAGAGCACAGGCTGAGGGACGTGCCAGGCAGGGGTGTCTCGGGCATCGTCACTGGTGCCTACCTGGAAGCTGCAAGTCCTCCCTGCAGTGCCTGCCATCCCTCTTCAGGGTGTGCAGCACTGGGGAAAACATCAGCTCCTTCAGGCTTAAAGAAAAGCTTGGTGACTGCAGAGACTTCTCTACCCATTTCTCACCACCTCGATCCTTTCAGCCTGTGTGATTTGTATGGCCCTTGGCAGCCGAGTAGATGGGTGAGCCGACGGTACTAACTATACTATTAACTACAGCTCAGTAACTGTGAGGATTCCTTGGCCCTTTCCCTGCTGCTAGAAGTACAGCACAGAAAGGCACAAAACACTGAACAGGATTTCTTCCCAGCTCTAATGCCTGTGGTGCCATTCAGCCTGGCACCCGGAGCAGCACGGGGCACCCATCTGCATCAAACCCCATCTGCAAGCGCCTTGTGGCTGTGACTCAACCAGCCCCTTGCCCAGGGACTGGGGGAGGCTCCGGGAATGCAGACAGGCTGTCAGCCTTCACTGGTCCGCAGTCCTCTCTTCAGGCTCCACAAGGAAACATTGTGCACTGACACCCTTATTTGCCCTGGATGAATCAGATTAATTACTGCAATGAGAAATTTCCCCTAGCAAGTCATTTTCCCGTTCAGTGCACTTTGTAAATATGAACTGCCTCTTCCAAAATCTTCCTGTGAATCAACGGAAAATCTTGTTTTTCCAGAAAGGAAAGTGAGGCATAGGAAAAGGTAAACGACATGCCCAGAGCACAGGGAAGTGTGTGTAAATGAAACAAGAACAATTTTATCAACACTTTTACGGGAATTTGAAAATTATAATTATAGTAGGTGATAGGGCATATTTTTCCAATGCAGTGTGTGAAAGAGCAATTTTAAAACATTCTCTACCTCAAGTGTTTTCTGGCAGAGGAGGGAAGCCCTGAACAGCACATCTAACTGTCTGCACAACGAGCCTGTTTTTCTCAGTCGTGTCTTGCAGATCCATTAGAAATAGTCCATGAACTCCCATAGATCCCTGCTGCAGAGATTAGGATACACTGTAGATAGAACATTTACACCATAGTGAAAAAGAAGATGTTAGAAAAATTGGTTTTATTCCAATGTAGAACCGGAAAACATCTGATTTCCTAGCTGTCCACCAAGCAGAATGCCCAGCCAATTGGTTTTTTTTAAATTTAAATTTTATATTACAATATTAAGAGGAAACATTGTGCCAAAAAAAAAAGAAGACATACTTCTATTGGTGCCAAGCAGCAGCTACTCCTGGGATTTTACTGATGGGATGCAAAAAAGAATGGCAGAATATTTCCAGTGGCACATCTGTGGAAACAGGGTCTATTGGCATAGGTTATTATTCTAATTTTTCTTTATGCATTTCTATATGGGAATATAGAAGGCATGCAGATATGAAATTTACAGAAAAAAAACAATAGGAATAAAAACTTCCACATGTGTTGCAAGGACCAAAAATTTCAAAACTTAAAAATTTCCCAAACAAAATTTTTTCTTTCACCACAATTCAGATTTGGCCTGGAAGAAGATGCTGAAATTTCATGGAAACCAAGAAATTTTGGGTTTGACTGAAAAGTATTTTTCCATAGGAAACAATATTGGTATAGAGGTTCTAAGCAGTTCCAATCCCAAATCGACATTTGCAGCCCATAGTAACAGGTAGCCTATAGTGGCTTAAATAAAGACATGAATTTTCTAGAAGTTTAGCTATAGAAAAGTTGGAGAAGGCATCACAAAGCCTGGTGTCACCTTGTTTGCCTACAAGAAGCACAGATGGGTTAAAAGAAAGCACCAGGTCAGGGATTCAGGAGGGTCAGCTCGGCAGTGCCAGCATCCCACCAGGGTTTGACATTCAACCAGACTCAAACTGTGGAAAACAGACGCTGTGAAGGTCAAGGCAGTCAGGATCAGCAGGAGCAGGATCAGCAGGAGTAAACCACCTCCTTGCAGGCAGCCTTATCCCAGAGCAAGCCTGCCCTGCCCCCGGGGCTAATTCCCAGTGTCCCAGAAACAGCGGATATCAGGGATGTGAGTGTTCACAGGGGATCACCTGGGAAGGAATGGGGTGTGGTGAAGAGGCAGTCCAGCACTTACACATGTCAGGAGAGGTAAAATCCTGGGCTGTAATCCCCAGTGGGTGACAAAAGTGTAACTGGGGAGTAGACTAAGTTGCTAGATACCTGGGCTGTGTATTGCAAAACCAAGGAAGGACTGGGAGAAACACATCTCCCCAGCTTTATGTTCTCATAGAATCATAGAATCATTTAGATTGGAAAGGACCATTTAAGGTCATTGAGTCCAACCATTAACCCAGCACTGCCCAGTCCAACACTAGCCCGTGTCCCTTGGTGCCATATCTACATGGCTTTTAAATCCCTCCAGACATGGTGACTCCACCACTTTCCTGGGCAGGTTTTTCCAATGTTTGACAACCTTTTTTCCTAATATCCAATGTAAATTCCTCTCCCATCACTATTTATTTCTCCTTTCCAAGGACTTTGATCTTGCCTCTTGTTCCTAAGATAAACACAGGAAATTTTATATCAGGCTTGTGCCTGCTGTTTTCCCCAGATTTAGGAGACATTGCTGTGATCTTCACCCCTGTGAGCCCTCCATTTGCAGGAGAGCTGGGAGAACTCGTTTCCCAAGGCAGTGCTGAAATGAGGATCTTCTGGATGAACCACAAAGCAGCTTACTCCAGATGAGCCAGGAGGAGCCGAGTGGAAGTGTCTCCCAGCTGGAAGTCTCTCTTAGCAACTATTACAACAGCGGGGTTATCTTTGCTGCTGAAAGGAGATGTTAGTGTGAGCTATGACAAGCTCATTGAGTTGTGCAATAACACTGGCAAACTAATGGCAATGAATTTAGAAAGGATGCTTGGGGGATGCTAAGCGAAGTCCCTGCCTTTGACTTTGCACCACTCATTAAGCCTTGCTCTAAGGCATGAAGGAGTTGGGATTGAGGACACATGCACACACAAGCACATCTTCTATCTTTGTAAGGTTGCTCACAAGGATATGGCCATGGGGAGGTGCTTTATTTTAGTGAAGAATACAGAATACTGAGTTGATGGGAATTGAAGGATGGGACAAGAGGCTCCACTAGCATTTCCCTGAATTCGTCAGAAAACAGTATCAACAGGCATGTGGAATCCTCAGCATTTTGCAGCAAATCAGCCCACTAATGAGAAAACATGCATGTGGCCAAAGGAGTGATTGCAGCTGAAGTTTCTTGGCTTTGAAACTGCCTTTCAAGCTATGTGAAGAAAGAGTTGTGGTTGGCAGAAATGCTACAGTTACTTTGCCAACACTCTCCCAAAGCTCCGAGCCAGAGACAAGCCCTTTACTCGACAAAAAGTCACTAGAGTGGTGTCACCACTGGTTTAGGGCAGTTAAAGAGTAAATGTATGCTCAGAGACTTTAGAGGAGATCTGGCAAGGGCACTGCCAGGCTCAAGAGCTATTCAGGTGCCTACACACAGACGTCATGGACAACACATGGGGACAGAGAAGCCTGGCAGTGGTGGGTGGAAGTGATATTGGGAGCTCTCGGCAGCTGGAGGCAAGGTGGGATGCCTGAAGGTCTTTGAAATGTTACTGTGTTTCACAACCTACATTGCTCATCAGATAACTCAAAAATGCTGTGGGGAGCTCTATGCCCTCAGCAGGCAGTGCTTGGGGTTGCTGGAAAGCACCAGCACGGACATGCTTTGCTCCTGATACATCCCCTTCAACAGGACTCCCAAGAGGAGAAGGCAGGCCAAAGTCTAGCCTGCAGCTAGTACCATCCAGAAAAAAAACCAAAACCATTTCAATAGAAAAGCAAATCCACAATGGCAAGGTGAACAGTAGGAGCTGGAGAATCGATAGAGCATCTCCATTGCTGTAAATCTTGCAATAGCAGCAACTGCCCCAGAAATTTATTTCGTTCCTTTCATGATGACTTTTTCAGAGGAAAATTGAGGACCTTAATGTTATTTATTATGATCACAGCTAGTTCTTCAGAGATTTCCTTAATTAGCATCATTAGACACACAGCTTAATCTTAAAATCCTGGGCTTGTCAGCATGGCAAATTAAAACTTTGGTTTTTTTACTCCCTTCTATACACCAGGTTGGAGAGTGTGTGAAGGAAAACTGGGGGTCTCCTGACAGTTTCAGAGAGTGTGGGAATCTGTCTTTAATCTTTGATGACCGGAGCAGCGTATGCAGAGTGGAGGAGTGAGAGGAGTCAGTTCTGTGGCAGAGAGAGAAACCAAGGGTCGTTGCATTTAAAAACAGACCTATCCTTTTTCGCACCAGATGAGCTGTGCATACAGCCTGCTGGCTCCCCCCCAGCAAGAGATTTCTCAAATCCTTCAGGAATAATGGGGAAAAAAACCTGCTGCAGCTAATGAACACTGAATCCTAGTGGAAAGAAACCCTACAGAAGTATCTGTGACATCCACATTAATAGCAAAGGAGTTAGTTGTGATTGATGCTATTCCAGCGAACACTAAAGGAATTAATAATGATTAGGGCCATTATTTTAAAGCATTACCCCCCCAAAAAAACCCAAAGGGAAAACAATTAGATGTCTTCAGTGGTTATCTTTCACAGTATACTTACTGCAGTGATCAGACACGATATTATGCCTATTAATCAGCAAAATGATGGAAAAGGATGTAACTCTTGTATATCCATGAGACAGTCCTTAGCAGCACATACCTTATTTGCTAGTCTGCTTATGAGTCTGCTGCTGGCACAGAGAAATTCGGTTTTTGTTTTCATAGCAGTAGAAGGTGCCTCATGAACTTGGAAATAGGTGGAAGAGTTGTTCATTAAAATGAAGAGAACAAATAAAACCACCCACTCTTAGGGATTTCGCATTCATAGATCATATGACCCTGCTTATCCCCACTGGGTCTGAGGGAGGGTTTTGGCTTGTGTGCTCCAAGCCCTGTAAGTTCAGTTTTTTATCAGCAGTGAAAAGTTGTGATGGGCCTTATCACTATATTGCAGGTGAGGAAACTGAGGCTCCGAGACACCATGAGATTTTCCTGAAGTCACACAATAATTAGTGCAGAACCAGAGGGAAATCCTGATTTTTGGCACTCTGCATTAAGCGCTGAGTTAATAATCTCTCTTTTGTCCGTCTGCGGTGAGTCGATTCACTTCTGTCATCAATGGGTCATGACCCAACGTCATTGCTCATCTGTGTCATGGTCTTCCAATGCAAAGTGAGCTTTTAGTAATTCTTCTGAGCCTAATGGGTGGGTTGAAACACAGATGCCAGCTGGGAGCGGAGTGTGGGGTGCAATCTCTGTCCCAGACTCCCCACTCCTGCAGGAGATTCCTGCACTGAGAGCAGGCCAGCCCCAGCTGCTGTGGAAGGCAGGCAGTGCCTTCTTGTGCCCGACAGTACCAGCGGGTGCAGGATCATGCCCAGCTCAAGCCTGGCTGAAGTTAATGGTTCATATGGTTTATATTCCTTCTGTGGGTTGACCAGGGCAGGTTGGGAGGAAAGATGGTGGAAAAGTGGGATTAGCTAGTTATGTGATGTGATGTATCAGCATTTTCTCAGGCAGAGGCAGACAAGATTCCGCTATATCTAAAGCCACAACATGCCAGAAGCTGAATAATCACACCAGCATCCCTATTCTCTTCCAGGTGCCGGTTATGTTCACTGTACCTGTATTGTGTCTGAAGAGAGGAGAGGAGGCAAGCTTGAACACAAGTCAGTGACAAAACAACATCAACCCTTGGCATCATTTTCTTTTCCAAGTTAAATTTCAGCTGTTATTAAACTCTTCCAGATCACATAGACTTGGCTTCCATTTTCCTTTTGAAAAGTGATCTAAATTTTCCAGCCAATTCTCTGTACCCCTCAGTCCCAACTTTGATGATTAACATCCCCAAGTGGGGCTGAGAATCCAAATAAGAGCCTGTAATCAAATTCCTCATTGATTCCCATGATACAGGATCAGAAGCACAATGATGAAGCAATCCTAATTTTGCAGCCAGAGCCAAATGCCAATTAGATCCTCAGCGGGTGTAAACGGAGCTGGCATTGTTCTCCCTGGAAAGAGATAAAGCTGATTTACGCCCAGGTGAAGATCTGCCTTGCCAGCCCTTCCTGTCCTGTAACACTGAGCTCCTGCTCCCACAGTGGCCCAGTGGCCCGTAGGGAAGTGCGCAAAAGTGTTTTTTCACAACTATGGACATCCATGTGTCTGGAGTAAGTGGGAAATGATCCACTTTCCCTGTGCCTATCAGTGAGAGTGAGCATAGTCCTTGTTTTAAAGGTCATTTTAGGCTGCCTTGAAGCACTAAAACTCAGCCGTGGAAATAATCTGTCCATACCTTCCCTTGTTTCCAACCTGGCAACCCCCCTGCCCTGGGGCTCTTTGGGAGATGGAGCAAGTCAGGCTCCCACACCCTTCTCCCTTGGGGAGCACTCTCCTGGCTCATGGCAGCAACTCTGGCTCTTCACATCTTCCAGAGCATCACAGCACAGCCCTGCAATGCAGGACATCCCCCCCCCCTTTCCCAGCTGCTCATCAGTTGTCACTTTGCCCTTTCTTTCCATATCTGGGCTTAGCATTGCTTTCAGAGACAAAATCCGTGTGATTCCACTACCACAGAAATCAAAGCAGGCAAGAAAAATAAAACCTTAAAATCTGTCTTCAGAAAAGGAACTGTAGCTGCATCAGGCTGTGCAGAGCCACCCACCCATCTCGAACATCCTCACTGAGCTCCTCCACGGTGGTGGGTGCCTGGATCTGGAGTGTTGCTCCAAGAGGGGTTATCCTGCACCCGAAGAGGAACAACCCACATTAAAAATTGCAGAAGCAAAACAAAATATATTCAGGGAATTAATTGTATGGAAAATTATCCAGGCTATTAAAAGGCACACGAACAGGCTGAATATCATGCATTTTAAGTGTACACAGAAAAGCATCATTTTGAAGGGGATTATTGTTTAAATAGGCAATAGGGGTTCTAGCAGATAAGCTTCCCGCTCCTGTCTTCTCTTATTGTCTGGAGTACATTATCTCCACCATAATATTCTCAGCTCTCTCCAGGCGTATTGTCAGAGTGAAATGCTATTTTAAAAGTATATGTTTATGTTTCAATAGACTTTATAAAAGCAAACACATCCACCCAAGACACAGTAAGTGAGAAGGAAAAAAGGAGAAGGAAAATCAAGAAACAGGGGTGGCAGCTTTCGTGGCATTGAGTATAAGAGGAATAAATGTTACCAGCAAAAGGTACTCTGGGTTTTTTTTTCCCTGCCGAATGCAGGCATCCAGAGGAGGATTAGCTAATGTGCGTTTGTCCATGGGACAAGCAGCCAGCAGCACACACACCACTTGGGCAGGGACAGGTCTGCACAAGACCTCGGCCTCTCTGTAGGGCTCCCCTTCAACAGTCACTTCATTGCATTTTCAAGCCTGAGTTTAAAAGGTGGAAAACCAGGCCAGCTTGGATGGAGCTCTGAGCAACCTGGTCTAGAGGAAGGTGTTCCTGTCCCAGGCAGGGATTTGGAACTGGGTAATCTTTAAGGTTCCTTCCAACCCAAACTGATCTATGATTCAATGAAAACAGCCCAATGCAAGGTTAAGCTACCACAGGCTTCCAGCAATCTTCTCTAAATTAGGGAAGAACTTGAGTGACCCTGGTCTGCATCTTGCATTTGCCGATCGGCCTGGAGGCATCCTGTTGGGGTGCCTCTGTGCATGTCTGCATACACATGAGGGTGGACCTGGCCGGGTTGTGGGATTTGTACATGGGAAGAGGTAGAAGTTACCCCCGAGTCTGTAATTCACTTTTGAAGCTGTCAGACATCATTACAATGTATTTCTGAAAGATATACTGTATAGAGTGAATTTCTAACAAGCTTCCATGTGATTTTAATCTCTGGAGTGAGAGAGACCTGATAAAGATATAGATCCATTCTCACATGTTGGCATAAAATCATATCTTATTGGTTTAGATCATTCTGTGTTTTATTTTTTTATAGTACTAGTGTTTTCTAGTTGCAGCAGAAAATACAAACACTCAAGAGATCTCATTTTTCTGCTAAATGGATTTTCATTCCACATGAGTTATCTCTCTCTAGATATAAACATACACGCACAGATATACCACGTACACCCCCTCACATTAAATGCCAAAGACACCATTAAATGTAATGTTAAAATAAAAAATCCCCAGGCTCCTGCTCAAAAATCCCCTCTTTTAAACATTCACAATTTAAAGATACTTAAGTAGACATTCTTCAAACTTGAGTCAATTTTAGCCTCTGTAGCATAGCCCATAAAACAAGCTGAGAGTAGTAATTTTTGGGGGGAGCTATTCTGGGAACAGTGCACGTGGAACATCTCCATTGTTATATAGGGGTTGAATGTGGTCTCCACTCATGCTCACTTACCTTAAATAGGTCAGCTGAACGACACCAAGCCCCCAGTAACCATAAGAAAATATTACAGAAAGGAAATAAATCTGAAAAGTGCAAATCACTTGCTTCGTCCCTGAGAAAAAGGAGAAATTACAAAGGACAGTCTGAATACTGAATTTATGGCAATCTTTTTCTTACAGACTCTGAGCCAAAAATCTGCTGTCAGCTACATTAGTATAAATCTGGAGCAGCTCCACTATCATCATTAGAGTTACAGGCCAATTATGTAATGAAAAGAAGTATTTCGGGTTTGCCAAAAATCTTAAATGTGGGTCCTGCTTCAGGCCGTGCTGAAAGCCTAGATAAGTGGCCTGAATTTCATTGCACCCTTCACCAGCATTTCCTGTCACCTACCAGTTATTATCATGCCTATCAACAGCGTATGTATAGATTTACATTGTTATCAAGCATGATTTGACCTCAAATTCTGGGAATAAAAAGGAAGTCAACCCACTGACTTTGCATGTCTTTGATGTTAAACTCTGCAGACAAAATACTATCCAGGAGATCCTGATAGATGGCTGGATAAAATACCCAGGGAGATCTTAATGCATTCATTTGCCCTTCCTTTAAGATGTGGCTGTCAAAGGAGATTGTATCACCAACAGTGCTGGTGAGATTTGGGTTGACCTGAGATGTTTTAGGTGGCACAGTCCAGGGGAAGATTTTCTCTGACTTTGGGAAAGTACATTGTGCTACTGACCTCTTGCTTCTCACACTTCCCCATGGCAACCCGAGAAGAGGTTTGGGGTATCAGCCACTGCTCAATTTACTGGGAATTGGCACTTTCTGGTTTAGCTAAAAAACCCAATATTGGACTGAAAACACATTTCCCTTTAAAAGCCTTACCACCTCTTGCCAACTCTTCCTCTTTCCCCATCTTACAAATTCCCAGTACCAAAGCTGGTGAACGTCCATAAAAACAGAGAAAAAAAGGTAATTTTGCTGAACTGGAACTTACCCAGTAAAAATATCCTCCAACCATTTCTGCCAAACTCTGAGCCCCTGCAGAGCTGCCACACAGGCACACACATGTTCACACATGCATGCAGTGCATGCAGATGGGTAGATATCCATGCAGGATTCACAAAAAGCTGGTATTAATCTCCAGCCGTGGCTGCAGAGCGGGAACAGTGATCAATTCTTGTTCACGGCATTGTTGAAAGGTAGAGTTCACAGAGTGCCCTGTGTGATCTCTTCCCCCATTT
The DNA here is from genome assembly GCA_013398955.1 of Callaeas wilsoni. NCBI lineage: Eukaryota > Metazoa > Chordata > Aves > Passeriformes > Callaeidae > Callaeas > Callaeas wilsoni. The sequence goes on from VWPU01013558.1 coordinate 47,503, forward strand.
CCTGAAGATGCAGAGTATGTAGAAATGTGAAGGGAAAAAAGGCAGGTTATTCCCGGCGGTGTAATTGGCCAGCAGTGCCTGGATGGGAGCCAGAAGATCAGAGGAAGAGAGGAGAGCACTGAGTAATGAACCGCATGCTTTTAATTTCACTTAAGAACTCAAAGCAGGAAAACCTGAGCTGTATCCATGGGGATTGCAATCAATAGTCAAGCAGATAACAAAGAACTGCTTCTCAGGATAGAAAACTGTCTGGGCCCATTAGTTTATTGCCCAGCCTTTCTTTGGGAATTTGCTCTTTCTTGCCTGAGTTTTTGGCTCCCGCTCTGAATCCTGCAAACACTAGGGAGCAGCAGCTTCCTTTGAAAGCATCCTGGCTGCGCGATGGGGCTGGTGCTGTCAACTTTTGCCGTGTGCCAGCCCTTAAAATAAAGAGAGAGAAGCGGGGGAAAGGGAGGGGTGGCTGGTGGGAAAGCGTTCTTGATGATAATTTGATTGCATGCATTAATGATCAAAGTGTTGCAGACTAATTATCAACACTTACCTCTCAAATATTAAGTTATCATTTATTCCCCACCACCACCCCAGCTTTAGCTTTGTATCTACCCCCTACATTCAGGGTGATCTCCTGCTTGCTGGCACCTCACAGTGTCAGTGCCCAAAAGCCTCACAAGCTCCAACCCAGGCATTCAGGGAGCATCCCCTCCCCAGCACCACCACCACGGGTTCCCTTTGGTGGATGCTCTCCCATTCCAGGGGTCTTGGGGAACCAGGTCTGACTGGAAGAGGGAAGCAGAGCACATTTTGCCATGATCTAGAGGGGTTCTTGGAAAATCAGCCACCTCCTCTTCTTCATCTCGTATCCGTAGACTGATCCCTCCATGTGGGTACCTCAGTGCAAGGTGCCCATGTCAGATTGGTCCAGCTGGGTACCTGCCAAGCCAGAAATGCAAATTATGACAGTCTCAAACAATGTGCTTTTCGATGCTGCTTCCAGCATCCATTTTAACTAGACAAATGCCAGCCTGCTGCCATCTGGTAACAAGAGGTACCGAAAGCCTCAATGAGGAGCAGAGGTAATCTGGGGGATATTACCAGTTGCAAACAGGCTGCAGAGGAGGAGATTTCTTTTTAACCTGGGATTTCCATACTCAAAAATGAACACAAAGGACTCTGGTGGTGATGGGAACTGAGGAAATACTCATTTAAACGTCCTCTCTGTATCTATCCACTGTGACAGCAGGAAAAGCATCCTTGCCTCTTTCAGTGCCTTCTTTCTCTGGGGGAAGAGCAGGCAGAAGCAAATACTGGGTTGGATTTTATGTTATGTTTTTAATTAGGTTATCTTTAATTGACTAACACCTTCCCCTGAGCCATCTTGCTCTGCTCAGAGACAAAATACCATGGAATTGGCCCATTTTCCATGAGCACTCTGGTATTTCCTCTCTTCATGCAGTTAAATAGCCTCCATGTGGACTTGGCTACCTCCTTGCAACTACTAGAAATAACCAAAATACAAGGACTAGATTGAGAACCAGTGGCAATCAGCTCAACCTGAGTGCAGTCAGAAGAGTTGCACCTCTTCCACATGCTGCTAAAGAGCACCCTTAATGCTTGAAAGGGACTATTCTTGGGGATCTTTTGGTTTTTTCACCCCACTCCTTTCACAGGATGAAACTGAAGTTACTGCTAAATAAAATCTTCAGAGCTGCTCATTCTGGTGTGGTGCTTGAGATACAAGTGGGTGCACAGGACCTGCCACTTCCTTCATCGGGAGCCTGGCTGTATCTGGGGAGGTTCCCAGGTGGGCAGGTCAACGTTCCACATGCCAGTGACGCTTTTCGGCAGTGGCACCGGTGGCCGAAAGATCCAAGAGTATGGCGAGGCTTTGCTGGAGTACACACACAGCAGATGAGGTGTCACTCTGTTTACTCACACATACTGTGCACAAACTGCCCATTATTGGCACTACAAAGTTCCTGGCTGCAGGAGGCACAGCAGCGCCTTTCAAAGAACTGTAATGAAAGTGGGTCAGACGTTTTCCCTTCCTGGGGCAATCCTTTAGCATAAGCAGGGATTTAAGTGTGCACAATTCCCATTATCTGCAATTGTTATACTCTTTCTCACAAAGAAAGGGCTTCGTAATTCGACCAGATCTGTCAAATGCACACACAGTGATGAAAAGGGCCTGTTAGATGATAGGGGGTTGCCCTTTCAGTGCTGAGGAAGGGCATAGCCCTCCTGGGAGAGAATGATTCTAATCCTGAACTGATAAACTGTGCTTGATCTTAGAAGAAACGTTTCAGAGGAGTCTTTTCATCCAGCTATGGTGCTCATTTTGCTGCAGGGTAGAGCCCTGGTTCTCCTCTACAGCCAAGAGGGTGGGTTCAGGCATGATCTAGCTGTTCCTGAGCTTCACAGCAGAGTCAAGGATGAGTGAGGACAGCTAAAAACGGACCCTCCACCCACCGGGAAGTTGTCAGTGTGGTGCATCTCCCATGCAGAGCAGAATGGCAGGTCCAGTGCATGCAGGCAGGACCTGCACAACAAGGGAATATCGGAACCCTGGCCAGGCCACAGGCATTGGACCTTCAGACATTCAAAAACTGGTATAATATGACCCAAAGCAGGGAGGGGGTAACTCCAGGTAGCAAAATGTTTCTTTAAGCTCCTGAAAAGCTGAGCTACAAGCCATTTTAAAGATGCGTGAAAGATCCCTCTGAGTGGCCAGTATGAGATCAATTCCCCATCTCAGGCATTAACATTTGGTGTCAGCTTTGCTCTCACTACAAACTTAAGAATAAAAAGTGGAAAATGAGAATAAAAAGACCATGTTGTAAAAAATCCTATCTCTATAATAGCTTTAAAAATTACTTCTGTTATTCTCCTTGAAAGAGAGTGTTTCAAAAGCTTTTGTTGAGCTGACCTTGCTTCATGATTCTCTTCCTCCTTGGAGGATGTAAGGTCAGTAGAGGAAAAGAGAAATTATTAGGAGGAAAACATGGAAGATGAAGAGAAATCCTGTATTGCACAGGAAGGGAAAAGAAGACTGAGAAACAAAATTTTAAAAAATCATCATCATCATCTTCATCATCCAGGTAAGTATGGGTGAGAATGTTGCTTCCTGTTGGTCTGAAGGCAAATTTTGGGTCTGTTCTCACAGGACATTGCAAACAGCTTCTGATTTCTTATACTACTCACTTCCCAGGAATTCATTGGTGGTGTTTCTCAGGTAGCAAGGCTGTCTGGCAGCCCTCAGAAATAAAACCTCTTCCAGAGATTCAGAGGAAGACCCAAAGGAGAATGTACTCTTTTTCTCCTATTTTGCTGTTTCTTTTAGAACAGCTGAAGAAATTATACAAATTGGCTCTCAGGTGCCACATACTAATGAGCATTTGAGAGCTTCCATGTTTTTGGATGGCAAGACGGAAGCAAACCAGCACACATACTAAAAAAAGAAACAGTCCCTCTCCACAAGAGATTAAAGCACAGCAGCAGTCAGGAAGGCAGCTTTCTAGTGGTGACCTCCAATGGATCCAATATTTTTTCCGCTTCCACGGGTCTCTGCTCACCACTCAGAAAGATGATCTTTCTAAATGCCAACTCATCCAACTCTACCCTGATCGGAGAAGAATTCAGTCTGGCTCTTGCCTCCTCACTGGCAATAACGATTTTTCAAATGGAAATTAGCCGACAGATTTGATGATGATGCACGAGCCAGAAGAGAACACAGCTCACTCTGCCATAGCTCTGCAATCTCCTCAGGGAAAACAGGAGTAAAAATCCATTTGTGTTTGCAAACAAGATATGTCTTGAATGTTCACTGGGGACCTCTTGAGCAAGGAGGTGCCAATTTTACTGTCGTCTTTTCTAGACATCACATAAAACCAGCAGCCCAAGTGCATGAGGTATTTTCTTCTCCAATAAAGACCTTTTGCCCTTGTGTCCTATACTGGAAGTGTTTCAATTCCCAGAGGAATTTTTGTCCTTCCTAATGTGATTACTAATCTGGGGATCTCTCATGCAGAGAAAGAGAGTCCACAGTTTGTGTATTTTTCTTACCTTTCCTCCAAGGCTGCAGAGAAGCACAACTGTTTGTTAGTGCACACCTGCAGCTACTGGGTCTCCATCAAATCTGCTGGGACCACATTTAGGACAACAGGGTTTTCTCAAAAAGACAGGAGGGCTCAGGCCTCTGAAAATCTTAGCTTCCAGTACAGGCAGTGGAATTCATGACTTAGGCAGCTCCAAGAAGGTACTCTCAGCTACTCGGATTAAAGTTACTCCTCTTGAGAATACCTCCAATGCAAATTTTACCCAGAATTTACTCAGAAACTGGGTTTTACTGATAACCTGAAGAATTTCTGACAGTGTATTGTCCTTTTCCCATGCCACAAGCTTGTAATTCTGAAAATGTACCGAGTAGCTAGGACAGACATTTAAGATTAGAGGCAGAAAGCTATTAGCACTCTCAATTTCTAATTAAGAAGTAAAAATCTATAGCAAATTAGCCATCTAAATAGAAGATAGCACCATAAATACCTTTGTAGAGCTTGGGCTAAATCCTTTTGCTCCCACCATAAATGATTGTTACCCTATGCTCCACGTTTATCTCGTCAAGTGGGTCAAATGTGAAAAAGCTTCATCAAATTTAAACAATGAGTATAATTTCACAGAGAAAATTAATGAGAAGTCTGATTTAAGACTATGGTCACTAACTGCGAGGAAAGTTTAGCCTGAATATCTGAAAACACTACGTAACAATTCTGTGAGACTGGGGATGTCTCTCCACAGAAAGAAGGGGAAAGGAAATTTAAACCTAGGCTGGAAAAAACATCATGGCACTGAGGGAGAAGCCTGTGGTGAGAGAGGAGGACAAAATGAGTAAATAAAGCTTTTTTGCCCTGAATTTTTGTCCTCGATGAAGGGACAAAGCCTTCCTGAGTTTACAGTGACAAAGAGAATGCTGCTGCAATCTCTTTTCATTTAAATTAGCAGGTCATCCTGGGAGATGTGGGGAGGAGGAGGAGAGAGAGAAGGGGACCTGCTTCAAATGACTAAAAGAAAAACAAGGACATCTCAAAGGATGAAGCGAATTGCTCAGAAAATGCAGTTCACTTACATATGCCAGCTTAGCATAAAAAGGCACTGAAACGCAAAAGTCCCTGAACAAAATACAGTGAATACAGCAAGTTGGAGACATGGTCACAGGGAGTTTGTATCCAGGTGCTGGCTTAGTAATTGGGTCAATGTCTGCAGATTCATGAGTACAGGTGTCCCACAGGGAAGAAACAGAGCATGCTCATAACCTACCTTGTATCTCCTGAATCCATCATCCATCCCCAGATAGCTTAATTCATTTAGAAGGAAAAAAACCCCACATTTGTTTCTAAACCCCAAATGAGGCAACAAATTTGACAGTGAAAGAGAGAGAGAGAGGCTGGCTCTCAGTCCTTGATAGGCGCTTTGCTTTCCCTTGGTAAGCCATGAAAGGTAGATTAAAAAAAGAAACTGTTGTTTCAGACTTGCATCCCCAAATTTTTTCATTGTCATATCTGTTCTACTCTGTTCTCCAAGGGTTCCTGTGGGCTGTCTGTTGCACTCTGAAAGAGCAGCCTTTACAAAGGCTGAAAGCAGAGTGCATTTTGTCTCCTGCCAGCATCCTGTTCACAGAGCCATCTTGCTGGCAGTGTGCGGGCAGCAGATCTGAATGTGCCCCAGGGCAGGCTAATATAAGCCAGGGTGATTTGAGGAGGGCTCTGGACAGGCCTGGGGTGCCCACAGGCTCACAGGGGCATAGGTGAGCATACCCGTCTTCAGAACATCCCGAGAAAAAGTCTGTGCAATCCCGTTGTCCTCCTCATCTTCCACCGGCACCTTCCATGTCAGAACTGGCATCTGCCACAGGTTCCTCTCTCCAAGGACAGAAACCCCTGTAGAGCCAGCACTTTTGTTAGGGAGTCCTTTTCTAGTGTTGGAGTGCCTTCACAGTAATAGGGCAGGAAGTGGGTAGAAGGGACCCATCTGGCACTTGGAGAGGGACTCAGCAAGCTTTGCAGTGGGCTTAATTGCTGTGGGATTTGCTGGCAGCTGCAAACTGAACTCTAATACAGAGAAGCTTCCTCCTGTGGTTAAAGAGATCAAAAAGGACAGGTGTAGAGAAAGGAGTCTGTAATCCTGCTGAGTTTCTGGGTAGTGTGAGGACCCATAGGGAAGACCTTGCAGCCTAGAGCAAGCAGCGAGGTGGTCTAAATTGGAAGAGGAACATATCCAGTCAAATTAATAGCTCAGAAGTGCAAGGCTCAATTGATACCTCTAACTGCACTCGACGCGAGCAGAGTTTTCCCCAAAATATCAGCCCAGACTAATGTAGTTGTCTCATGTAATTTGCACACACACTAATAGCACACAGTGCAGCCTAAGGATTATAAGACAATGACTATTGTAAATGTAAGATCATGAACAGGGTCCTCTATTTGTCTTCAAAGCAATTTTGCTATTAGAGAGGGAGAAGAAAACAAATCAAGCAAATTATATTTGTTTTAAAATGATCAATCTCTTTATCTGATTCGTTTGGCCAGTGTCCACGCTTGTCGGGTGTGACTGCCTGTACAGTCCTCCATTGTTTCTAATGACCTGCTCAGGCTCCGGTTAATTGACCCACTCAGACATCTTTCATTAGCCTTCTTATTTTAATAAAAAGCACTTGTGATGTTTATAAAGGCTAAGATGAATCAAGATAAAAAATAAAGTTAAAGAAGGATCTTATTTAGCTGTTTCCCTCTTTGCTTTTCTCTAGGTAATGGCTACAAGCAGGCAACCAGCAGTAAGGAAAGATACAGTGCAACAGGAGGATTCCTAATTACTCCTTCTGGTTACAAAGAACAGGAGCAGCCAATTGCTGCACCTTCATCAGAAGGGCATTAATTCAAAGCCCATTGTGTTTATGGCTATCTTGGATCAAGCCTTGAGATAATTTTAAATCTGTTGTAAATACCTGAAAAATGTGTAATTGTAGTCCCTTATGAAGGTAATTCTTTGATGACCTGAAGCCATAGGTAGAGCACTGGAAAGTATGGGAGAGCTGTTCAATATTTAACTCTCTTGCAAGTTGGGAGAACAACATTTAAATTAGTAATAAACTCACAGGCACCTCCAAGAAAGGCCAGTGGCTATAAAGGCAAAACTCCCATCAATTTTCCTTGAAATACCTGCTGGAGAAACTCAGCTTTCAATAGAAATTTCTCCTGAAGTTTACTGAAACTTTTTACTCCACAACATTCCTGCAAGGAGAGGATTTGTGAGGTGTGTACCTTGTCTGTGTATGTAATATTGGTCATATGCACACACTACATTAGCTCAGTAAGGACTGTTTGGAATTTCACCCAGGGAGCAAGCCATGAATCCAGAAAGTCTCTGCAGGTGCTCGAGAGATGATGAAGGTGCTATTCTTTTTGATGGCTACACCCAGCCCTGCTCAGCTGGTCAGATGCCTGGACCCAGCAGCAAGTATAGGCAGAGGTGGTGGCTGTCTTAAAAGGTCATCAGAGTGAGGGTGAGGTAAAAGGATGTCCAAGAAAGACAGACCGACCCCGAGGACAGCACCTCAAGGGTAGCTCAGCACAACCAAGTAATTGATGGAAATGGCCACAGTCTAGATAGACACGTATTTAAAACTTCTTATTCATTCCACCTCCTTTTCTTCACATTCAATGGCTCAGTCCTATGCTAAAACACACTGCGAATGGGCAAGTGTGACAAAATTAGAATGCACTGTAGGAGTGAGAGACCGAGAACCAGGTAGTGGCACTTCAGGGAGAGGGAGAGACATCCAGGGTTTGCTGGGAGAGATCTGCTCAGAAAGACCCTGGGGAAATCTGCAGCCAGCTCTGTAATTGTGACAGTCTTATTAATAAAGCAGGAGCACTGTAGAAGAGAGACAATCCAGAAGAAACTCAGGGATTAAGGAGAAAGCTTTGCAGAATTTTTCAGATACCATCAGATGTGCTTTAATCTCAGCCAATGCTTACTGGATAAGAGTGAACAAATATTCTGCTGTAAAACAATTCTTCCCATTTTGCCACATTTTTCTACTTATCTTTTAGTAGTTTGGGAAATTTTTGATCTTTCAAACACAATTAAAGGGACTGTGGGGGGGAACTCTTCTTTCCCTTTTCACAGGTTTCAGGTTGAATTAGCTCAGTTCCCAAGTCTGTTTAGTTATTTTAATAAGATTTCAGACATATGTTTAAGGGTTTTACACGAACATAATTATGTATAGAGATCAGTAGAAATGCATATTAACAAGTAGGTACACAAGTATACATTATAAAAGATATGTTTTTCATATGGAAATCATTACACACAGCTTAGCATTTTGGTGATTGACACAACATTATTATAACTAAATTGGAAAGCATCTTTTTTTGCAACACCTGCATCACTCTTTGTCGCAGAGAACACGGATGGAAGTTGTGAGACTCCCCATACTACCCCTTTCCCTTTTATTTTGCATTAATACTCTGACAGGAGAGGACACCCCACGAGAGACGGTAAATCCTTAATCTGGAGATGGGTTTGAGATGTCTTTTAGCCCAGACACGTGTGGACCAAGGCACGCTAGGCTGCACAGCCTTTACTTCTTCCTTGCAGTAAGAGGCTGCACATACAGGTAGAAATCCGAAGCCACCAGGACACCCTTCTGAAGGGAAGGACACTGCAGCTCCCAGTGAGTTGTGCCTGGAATGCTGGCAGGTACAACCTGTGACTCACATCCACCTGGGGACAGCAGTGCTTATTTTAGCACTGGCATCAGGGGGTCCCTTGCAGCCACCTTTCTCTGCTCACTGCAACTCCTCTCCGCCGTATCCGTTTCCAGCCGGGAGTATGGATGGCCATTTTGCCAAGGTTGTCGTTCTCTGTGGTGCCCTGGAGCCCAGGATTCATTTAGATTCCATAATAATACTGATAATGATAATAATAAATAAAGCTGGAATCTTGGGAGGACATTTATTTTAATGATTCCAGCTCTGCCTGCTACATTCAGGAGTAATATCAGCTATCTATCTACATCTTCTTTAATCTGGCCAAGTAATTTGAGGTAATATCTATCACATATTGCAAATACCTCTTCTGTCCATTCATAAGTCTCAAAACTCAGACTTCATGAAGCAAAAATTCCCATGGCTAACTAGCCCAGGCTTGAGGCATTTTCAGTTTTGAGCTCAATCCTGACAATGCTGAGCATTTTTCTGTGGTGCTGGGCTTGTTCACCGCTCTCAACCTTCAAGGAGAATGTAGAGATAAATAAATGACTTGGGCAGGGATACAGTGATACATACCCAAATAATCTCCCATCCTCCATCTCTTCATGATTCAGGGTTGTATTGGGCCAGAGATGTAATGTCTTCCTAGTTAGTAATGCAGGTGGACTCCTCTCCAGTGAGAATGCTTGTTTCCTCCCTGAACCTACACAAACCATAAGTATCCAGAATTTCCCATGGAAAAAGGATTTCCATAATCCACACACCGGGAGGAGAATCGCACCCTTGTGCTCACTCTGTGTCTGCTGAGTGCTCACCTCATTTCGTGCTTCCCTTGTCCTTGTGGAAAAAACGAGGAGCACTTGGTTGCCCCGGTTTGCAGAGTTCACTGGGAAAACCTCTCAATCTGGCAGCAGAATCTGGGAGACACACCAGGCCCTCATGCATCTTGCAGCAGGCTGAGGCACATGTCGAGGGAAATTACTGGGCAGCATGTCATCTGCAGTAGATCTCCCAGGAAGGGTCTTGCTTGGTGAGCGGCTCAGAAACAAGCCCTGTTCAGAGGGCTGAGGCCTCTGGTTTTGCCTGACAGGTTGTGCTCTCGAACGCCTTTTCTCTCGCCTTGTCATCCAGTGAGATGACTCATGCAAATGAAGAGCAGCTGAACTTAAATCAGAAAAGTCCTTAGGGACAATCAAAGGGCACAGAACCTGGGGAGAGGGAGGGGAAAACGTGTTTGCATAGTCATGATGACAGTCACCAGAGCAACAAACAATTAGATTCTTCCCTGTTGCTGAATTAAGAACGCTTCAGCTGTAGTGTCTGTTGTGTAGTCTCTATGCAGGAGTCAACCAGGCCTTCAAGTGTTTAACTAGCACTTGCAAAAATCCTCAGAAAGAGCAGAACTTCACTTTAGAGAGAGGCTGTCCTCCCTCAGGGTGTCCCTGGAGAGCTAACTCCTTGACTCACCCACTCTGCTAATGAGTGTCAGTGCTGCTTTGTGCAAAAACTCCTCAAGGTAATGAATCTCATAGGAACATACACAGATATGAAGCCACACAGAGGAAATCTTTGTTTCCTACAGAAGAAAAAAAAAAGGATGAATGTGTCTGTGTATAGGAAAGCACCCTTCCTTGTCCTTCATTCCCCTATCTTCCTTACGAGCTTGAATTCCTTGACTAAAAGGGGGCAGTGTTGAAACAGTGTCTCTAGGTCAACAAAAGGAGTCTTGTTTATCAACACGTAGCTAAGGCACTACTGAAACACCATCTTAATTAATAACATGACCTTGTTAAATTTGGCATCTAACTGCACATGCAAATTCCTGCTCATTTCTCAGTTGTGCTTGCTTTCTATTCTCAATAAAAACAAGTGTTTACTCATCACCTAAGCTCCACGGAATGCAAAGGCGAGGGAGCCTGCTATCTTCCAAGCTGCACAACCTCTACTGATGGTGCAAAGCATGGAAAAAGCAGAGCTTGATTTTCTCCAGTCCCAAGCAGAGTTTCCAATGACCACTCTTGGGAGATGCTCTGCCAGCTCAGGGCTTGACTTTTTTAGTTCTGCGAGTGGCTGGAATGAGGCTCAGGATGGAATCCCTGCTAGGGGGTTTTCCTTGGCTTTGTTTGCAGGACCCCCAGTCTCAGAGGAGCAGGTCTCCCCCTGCATCTGAGCCGGGGCCATGAATGGGAGTGGGAAAGGCAGGTTTCTTTCCCTAGGACCCAGCAGTCTCCTGCAGTCCCAAACTGAACCCTCATGCACAATACTCTCTCCAGAAAGGATCTCTTCCTAGAGAGCCTGCTGCTCTTGAAGGCTTCCACGGACATGTAATATTCTTCCATTTTAAGGGCTGAGTGGCAGAATTGAAAAAGCAAAACAAAACAGAGAAATCCTTTCTGTCTCCTGGCATCTTTGCTACTTCATTGCTTTATAATATGCACATTCCTGGCTGGCCTGAGGGCCCTTCTTTCGTGCCTGGGCAGAGGTGCTATTCATTCACGGTTCACAGGGGAGAGAAGGAGTCACACACTTTGCTTTCACAGTCATGTAGTCCCAAATCAAGAACCTCCACAAGACGCTATCTAATCAAAAACAGACACTCCCTGAGGGCACCATATGCATTTAGGAAACAAGGGCACTCAGCCCTCCATGACCAAATTTCTCAATGAAGGAGGGAATAGTCCTTCTTCACCACACCCCCCAAGTTTGCTTGAAAAATAGAACAATATTTTCATCTCCTCCTCTCAATTCCCCACCCCCAAGTCGGGCCACAAAAGCAGACAGAGAAATAGCATATGCACTGCTCAGGGATGCTCCCGTCTCTAATCTCCTGCTCAAGACAAAGGGACTCGTAATATAACAAATGTATTTCTTCCTGACTTCCCTATGGTGGGGCTGAGGAAAGACATCCACAAACAAGGCAGAAATGCTACTAATAAAATGAGAGACATGAAGAGGGAGCAGGATTCCTGGGCTTTATTTCGGGTCCTCCCACTGCTCACTGTAGAGAGTGCTTAACCTCCCCCCACAGTTTATCTAATGCCATCTGGGTTTATTTTTCTGAAGTCTCAAAAAACTCATGCTCACATTCACTTTGTTAGTGCCCATGTGCAAGATCACACACACAACAAAAGCCACCGCCTGCCTGTCTCTGGGAATGCGTGACCTCTGCACATGACAAAAGAAGCCCCCTGGGATTGCTTGTGGCCTTGGGAAGTGGGCTGATCGAGGTCTGGAAATCCCAAGGAGAGAGGTGATAGCCGCAGTGTAGCTCCTGAGGAAGGGAAGCATGTCCACCATCCAACTTTGCTGAAGGCTTGACATATACAGCAGTTTCTTGGGAGGAAAAAATACTGTTCTTCTCCTTTCACTCATCCCAGGCATCATCTTCCAGCACCTTCCATCATATGGAGAATGGTTTCCCATGGGGTAATGCTGGTAGGGCAGCTGGAGTTCCCCACTGCCCGCCATAATTCAGCTCCAAGTGCTCACATCCCTGGGGCAGAGTCAGTTTTCTTTGCTCTACCTGTGCTTAAGACTACGGGGGCCTTACATGCTGGTTCCAGCCTCAGATTACACCCACAGGACAAATGTCAAGCAGCAGCTCTACGAGGAGCAAAGCCAGAGTCAGACTGTGAGAAGGAGGAGCCGCTGAGAACAGGGAGTTAAAACTAGTGGGTTTTCCCAAGACTGTTTTTCCTGCTAAAGCGAAAGAGTACTTAAGGATGGGCCTTAACTCCTTCAGTGTAAAGCACCATGAAGTGGAGCATGCCAGCCCTGCCTCCCCACTCTCCTGCTCCTAAATGGGAACACAGGACTTTCACCCTTCTCTCTCCATTACTCGTGGCTTCTGCTGCTTTGGGAGGCAAGAAAGGGGACAGCTCAAAATGGAAAAGAAAGCACAGAAAGGGATGATTACATGTGGCTTAAAAAGAAAAGCCCACTTTTCTCCACACAAAGGGAAGCTGCTGGCTGATTGCTTTAGGCAATACACGAGGTTGCTTTGTAACACACAGTTTTCTACTCAGGGTCCCCTTTTAAGTGCTGCAATAGAAGAGGAGAGAGAAAGAAAGAATGGAAGTGGATTCAAGTCCTCTTCACAGAGAAATGCCCAGCCCACCTTATAAGGCTTTTATCCACTCTTGTCAAAAATAACTAGACATGGTTGAGACTCACAGAGCTCCCAGTTCTCATTGCTCCCAACTATCAAGCCCAGATGGTCACCCTGCTTCCCTCTGAAGTTGGCAGACCACCTCTTATTCCTTCTCTCCCTCTCAGGGACTGGGTTTTCCACAGCCTTCCTGCACAATGTCACTGTGTCAGGTCAGACCTCCGTGGCTGGCTGGTGTCTTCTCACACTGTGAGAAAACAGTTGTATTTCTAACACTACCATCAGCTCATCTAGCTAAGAAAAAAGGGTCTGGAGGTGAAGAAATAAGAGCAGGAGTGTAGGAAGCAGTAGTAAAGATGATGAGAAAGATATGACCAGATCTGGGAGATGTACTAACTGTGGTGATGGGCAAAGCTTTTTTCAAAACTGTGAACCCCCCAATGGCTCATGACAGTGATGGTTATACACTCACTAGTCCGCGTGCTAAACTTGGCACATGGGAAGCAGATGTTCATGCCAGCTCTCCATCAAGGCCCTCTGTGTCTCTCCAAAGCCATGTCCCTTCCAAACATCTCATTCCTCACCTCCCACTGAATCCTGTATTTTATGTCATCACTCTTTTCACTGGCCATACATACATTTTCAGTAACGATTTTGGCTGTTGGGAGTGAAAAAGGCAGAAGAGTGTTGCTGTTCCCTTGTGCATGAACTTCTCTGTGTTGCCTCCTTTAGGAACCAATGCAGAGCTTCCAAATCCCCCAGCCTGATTTCCAATGCACAGTGATTTATCACTGTCCCCGTTGTCTTACCCACTCTTTACATCCAGCTATATATTTTGGGGAAGGAGATTTTCTTTTTGAATGATGTGAAAGCATTTGCTTGACATGATGGAAATTTATGAGTTGTGACTCCCGGCTCCTCCCACAGGACCCAGGAAAGCAACTCGTGGCAGGGGATGAGGAGGGGAGAGCAGAGTCTGCAGGCAGAACCAAATGGACACGGCTTCCTGCTGACAGGCGATATTTATGGATTTGCCAACATTTTAGTATAAAAATAAGAAGAGTTACTGAGGTGTAGGGGGGAATAGGGCAGAAACAGCAAACTCAAACACAGCCATCAATCTCCTGCCTGCCTGGGGTGACAAGTGGAGGAGAGACCTCCGTTACCCATCATTGCAAGCAACCGTTACATAAGGATGCAGATGATGGACAATATTCACAGGCTTCTGATTCTTTTTCCAAAGGTCTCCTGCCCCAAGACCTTTGCATGGAAAAATGGCTCAAAGTAGACAAGACCTGCGTGTGCCAACACATTATCAAAGTGGGGCAGGAACTTCGAGGGATGGGTGGTGTTTCCCTGTGCAGCAGCTGCTCAGAGCGAGCAGTTCAGGTGTGGTGGTACTGCTGCTCATTGGTATCTGCAGGGACTCAGCACCAGGGCTGGTGGGAATGTTTGTCAGCTGCTTCATGGGCAGTGACTACAGACTTGTGTGATTATCAGCTGGCAGCCTTTCATAGCAAGAGTGTTCAGTCTCATCAGTGGTCAGTCCCATTAAGCAAGTCCTAGGCTGCTTCCCTTCCACTTCTACCCTTTTGCCTGTTCATCCTCCCTGGCTTCTCTCTTTCTCTCTCAGTGGTTTCTTTCTTCCCAAGTGTTGCTGCAGGTAAGGGCTGAAATTTCTGCCTTTTGATTACATTCCACACTGAAGGTCTCACCCATGAGATGACACTGAGAGCACTTCCAGTTTTATGGGCTTGGAGAACATCGTTATTGACTCAAAAATTGCTGTTTATATGCTCTGGTGTAGAATACAGCAGCCCCTCAAGTGTTCAATGTGTTGTTCCTGCAGTCCCAGTTTTTTCCCCAGGTTTTGTGAGGAGTAGTTTGGGACCCCATACAAATGCAGCAGCTATACAGAACCTCTGAGAGATAGAGGTGGTGACACAAAAGGATCAGCCAGCATTCCTGGGAGCTGAGTATGGAGGAGGGAGGGCATTATAAAGGGGAAATCATACTGTCAAGAAAACTTAAAACTGAACAAAAAGTGTTGATTTTGGCTTTTTCTGGGGGCCTTGCTTGCTTCTTCTGTTTTTCACTTGTTTCAGTAATAAATCATTAAGCATTTGTGCATATGTCTTCACAAATTGCTTGTGGATAGTCATTTGGCTTGTACTATTTTGTGCTTTAATTGTAAAGGATGAGCATTTTATGGAAGCATATTTCAGCTTATGGGCTACCCTGAGGATACAGCTGTCTTGTAATTCACGGTGTATTACTGGTCAATGAAGTCTCATGATATTTATTTTATCTGTAGAAACAAAACTTCATTTTCCAAAAGCTGAACACGTCCCAGCATGAGAGAGGATGCTGGGTACTTACATTTGGATTCGAGTACCATTCTGCTGCACCCTTCATGCAAGCCTTCTCAAGGAGGTGGATGAGAGAGGCATGGACATGGGTCAGTCAACCCACTGTTGCAAATCCAAAACATCCCCACCCACCATGTGTTGTATTTGCCTGACAAAAGCTCCAGTCAGTTCTTGAAGTTGCACGATTTGTCCTTAGGGACCTGAAATCCACTTGCATTCATCTCAACACATGTGGCCTTGTCACGCTGGCATGGCTGAAGAATAAAACTTCTGGACTGCAGGGTTTGTGCTACGAGCTCCCCACGGGAGGCTGAGGAGAAGATGCTTTCTGTGACAAACAGTGCCCAGATAAAAAGGAGCGGCTCTCCACACTCTGTGTCTATTTAATTTCCCTGTTTTCACTCAGGCAGTGCATTCTGGAGGAGTGATGGACTGCCTGCTCTGTGGCTACACTGCCCCTTCCATCCTCCCCTCCCACCCCTCTGTTCAAACCCAACCAGCTGTGCACTGAAGACACAAACAACAGCTCAAGCGCGGGTCGGCAGCAGAGACACCAGGAAGGAGGTGGTTGGTGGCACGTGGGGACTCGGGGCGTGCAGTTGGCACGGGCGATCTGAAGCTCGCCAGCTGCTGAGACCCACCCCTGCAATCTGCTGGTGCACACAGCGCTGTAGAAAAGGGCTTTGCAAAGGGAGGAATGAAACCCATGGTAGCAGCAAAAATTATTTACCCAAAGTTCATGAGCCTGTTATTAATGATTTCTCCAAGCCCCATGTGCCAGCGCAGTTCTGAGTGCCCACTCTTTATTTGCTGCAAGGAAAGAGTGAATATGGAGTGAGGCAGCACATCATGATCGGCTTCTGAGCACCACAGAAATTGCCTGCCCTCCCAAGCAGGGCCTGGAAACCTGCATACCTTATTGCCCTTTGAACACTTTCTGATTCTAAGCATGTCCCCCCAGACCCCCAGCTCTTGTACAAGCCTGTAGACAGAGTGTGTTCTCTCTGCAGAGCCACAGCCCATGGTTGAAAAGCAGTCTCAGATAACAGCAGCTATGGGGCACAGCAAAGGACTGTCCCACAGAGCATTTGCTGCTGCTGCACCACGGTTTGGTGGTAGCTGTGCTCTACCCATGCTTGTGGGTACAACAATGGGCAAGCTGGAGGTTAATTCCTTGACAATGGGGCTGTGGGACATCTGCAGCAGACACACTCAGACAACCTGGCACTGATGGACTCCTTCAGTGTATTTATCCTCTAACTCCTCATTAGATAAGGAACATTATAGATGATGAATTGGAGAGGAGAGTCTAAGCAGGGAAAGAGCTGTACACTGTGAGACTAAACTGAGGAGTTGGCTGCCCAACAAGCCCAGCATCATCTTCACTATGGGGCAGGTCTTCTGAGGCTAAAAAATCTTACATTCAATGCACATGGCAAAACTATCAAGCCAGTGGTATGCCAATATTTCTACCAAAAATTAAAAAAAGTCTTTTTTGGAGTAATCTTTCCTTGGCTGAGATTGTCACCCAGGAGTCGTCCTTATCATCATATTTGTAGTTCCTGCCTGCCAAACAGGAACTGGATTTTAATCAACAATTTGTTTCCCTTCAGGGCACCAAGCAGTTCTGCTTAAATTTTGGGATATGATGAACACTCCTCTACCCTTCATTAATACAAATGAGCAGTGCTGTTGCTTAGTAGTGATTTTTAAGCAGTTATGAGGCTAGAAGTGGCCTTTTACACAATTTCCTCTGAGGAGACAGGAGACAGGAGGGGAAAGCAATGCCAGTATTAGGGGAGGCGAGGACTGAAGTTGTGTATCTCTGTGCCGTGGGATGTTTGAATTATCAGCATTCACTGAAGAATATGGGGAGGAAAGTGGCAATATTTATACTTCAGTTGGGAGCTGAGTTCTCTTGCTCCTAAATTTCTTAAGACCCATTCCAGCTGGGCCACATTTCCCTGAAGGTGGGTCTGGACTAATCTAGGAATAACACCATGGGACATATCACAGGGGATTACATCTGTGCAGGTCACAAGAAATTGCAAACTGAGATCTTGCACGGAGCAGTTCCTATGTAGAGCAATTCCTTCTAAAATGCCTGTCTTCCAGGAAAAAAACTTGAGCTGATTATTGCTCCTGTTCTGGAGGGACAGAAGATTTTGATTCTTTTCTGCAGCATCTTTCACAGCTGATGGTTGGCTTCCTTGCAGGGGACCTTTTCCTCCCTCCTGTCCTGGCAAGTGGCCTAAGATTTTATCTGTTGAACTCACACACACACACACTTGTTTGGGGGAATGTAGATAACATTTCTGCTTCTTGCAAAGACATGGCCACCCTTGCTCACATGGATTGTTCTTGTGCAAAGGGACTGGAGCCCTCACCATGGCAGTGTGCTAATTCTCAGTCTTAGTTTCAGCTTCCTGAATTTAATCTGAACTTTTCTGTGTAACACTAATGTTATGGAAAATCAGTTGTAATAGATGAGGACCATTATTGTTCTTCAGGTCAAGCAATCAATGCAGTAATTTCCTTCCACTTTAATGCTATTATTTGGCTGTAATCATTTCCAGTTGAGTTTGCATGAGAATGAAGTGGAAATTGCTCCTGATCACATTTATCTGGAAAATTTTCAAGACTCTGCTCTAGAAAATCAAGGCTTTGTTCCAATGAGCTTTAATTAATGGTGATCATGATTCTGCTGCACTCTAAAGATTTCATATCTTCAGGAGATGCCACCAAAGACACTCAAGGGATACTGTATTTCACTGTGTATATCTGTCTGAGAGAGGGTTACTTGGCCCTCTACGGCCTTGGATTGCAGCCTGAACACATTTTTTGTTAGCTTTTTTAGCAGCAAAGCTAAACCAGAAAAAAATCCCAAACCCTCTCTTTTATGGACAGTCAGATCAGCCCCCAGTGATTAAGGAAACCAGAACATTGCCTGGAAAGCAAGGCTCAAAACACTTGCAGTTTTCTGCTATAAATCCTGTTCCTTAAACAACACATCCATATATAATAGTTTAAATAAAGCAGGGCCAGATGCAGTTCAGAAAAGAAAGTAGCTAAAAAGAATGCCATTATTTAGGGCTTTCCATAGTACCACAACGATGGCTTATATATTGGTGCAGGGGTCTACAGCCCTTTAATTTTCCTGACAGGTTTATGCACAGTTATCCCTTCAGAGGCTGCCTCTGATGCCTCTTCTGCACCGTGTGATATTGGAAGTCATGAGGAACGCCAACACAGATCCCAGTCTTTTTTGTCTAGGACGTGTCTTTCCCCAACATGTTGTTGTGTGGTCTGGGAGAAGGGGAGGAGACCTTCTATACAACATCTCTGGGGTTCTTCAGTCAGCAGGGGCTGATTCAGACCATGCATCAGATGAGACTCCATTGTCCAGTATTTTCCTGGGTCTCCAACTAGTTGACAGAGAAAAAGGAGAAACTTTGACCCAGTTTCTTAAAATCCTTGCAGAGACGTGCTCCAACAGCATCCAAAAGCAGCAGCACTTCGTAAAGGCCATTGTTTGCTGAGATAGACTTGGCCTGGCACCCTTGTGCCTGTTAGAAAGCGCCTTCTGCATTGTACGGCCAGTGTCCAAAAGCAGAGGGACTGGTGGAGCAGAAAATTTGAGGCACACTCGGTAAAGCATGGAGTTGACTTTGCTAACCAGGTTTCCCTTGTGCTTAGCAACAGCTCCAGTGGGCCCCTGGGGGTTTTCAGTAGTCGGGAGCCTTGTTCCTTGGCAGAAACATAATGTTGGCTGTTTAGCATGCTGCTGAACCTGTAATCTACAGCCAAGCAATAGCAAACACTGGAGCCAAGTGAACAGCAGGCTTGGAAGGGGGTTGTGTGCGAGGGCTGATTTCCTCTGCCATTTGCAAAAGGGCATCCTGCAGCCAGGCTGTATGATTCTGGACTCTGCCTCACTGTGGATGTGCTGCCTCAATGCTCTGCTTGTACAAAATCCAGTGCCACTCCTGACAGATTCAGGTGACATCAGGTGACTGTTCAGTAGGTAGGTAAGAGGCTCATTAGAATCAAAGAATGCGCAATTCCAGAACATGCACAGCAAAGCCAGATGCTGCAAATGCTTTTTCCCCTAGGTGCTGACCAAAGCAGAGCTCTCTCATACACCTGGCATCTTCTGCAACACTATTTTGTTCTTTTGGCATCATTCTTACTAAACCTCCACCGCATTTTGACCAGCTTGCCTTTTTCATGGCGTCACTTGTGGCTGTGTTGCACTTCAAGAACATGTGTAGGTGTATCAGCCCACCCAAGACCCTCAAAACCATGATCCACAACATCCATTGCTGCTTCTCTCCTGAGTAGTTTTGAAGCAATGGATACCAATCACAATAAATTGCTCCAAATGCCTCCGCAGTTTGCTGGTATGGAGAAATGATGAGCAGGACAACTGTAGATTCATTTTCACTTGAATTTGCAGCCAGAATTGACATGGACTGATGACTATGGCAAGTTGAGCAAATTAATTTTTGCCGGTGACCTCTGCCAGGATTTTAAAGCAAGGTCTAGTACAATAAGTGATTATCAAAGGACTGTCTGCGTGTGTCTGTCGAGCACATAAGTCCACCCACTTCTAGGGAAGCGTGATGTGTACTTCCAGCACAATCCAAACTTGGGAGAAATGTTTCGTTTTCCTCTCACAAAAGGCAAGCTGTGTATTTGCATAGTGAAAACAGGCACATCCTCTGCTCGTGGAGCAGAGCTCCCCTCCTCCCCTCTTCCCACAGTGAAAGGTGAAATTTCTCACTCAGCACCATGCTCTGCTCCATTATGTCCATATCTTTGTGTGTTCCCACACCCCTTTCCCTTCCTGTCATTTCCAGCAGGCAACTGGGATCATTTGTACTAAGCTTTGTTGACAGAGGTAAAACAAAAATAAAATTGACTTCAGCATAATGCATTCAAAACAAAAACCTGGGCTTCCTTTTTAGCTTGTTAAACAAAAAGCCAGGATACAAACACTTTTGGGAAATTCTAGGCCATGTCCCAATTGTCCTTTTTTCAGTTCCAGCTCCAAATGAGAGATTTCATAATGGTTTATTTTAAGATGTAGAGAGTCAACCCTCCATGTCATGTCCCAAGTGTCCAGATAGCACAGGCATGCAAGACAGACACCATGCATACTGAAAAGGCAAGGAAAAGAGAGTCTGATACATCGCTCACGTCCAGGAGATGACAACACATCCATAATGCTCCATGTTGTGGAGAGCAGTCCAAGCTGGACTGAGCTTTGCAGGCTTCCTGGGCAAACTGATGGCACTGGTACCATCAGACTGTGCTGGGCCACTGACTGATGGAGGTGTCACTGGGGTTACCACACGCACTGCCTCTATACCAGCAACTGCGGACTGTGTTGGGGGTTCTGGGACAACCCTGCCATCCATGTCCCCTTCTCCTCACTTCTGAAAGAGCTAGGTGGGGTCTGCAGATGGGAAGAGCTGACCCTTGCATTACCAAATCATCCTGGGGTTTAGACAGCACTATCTCCCATCCCAAGCTGCCATGTGAAGTTTGGCTCAGCACCGTTTCATTGTGTTTGAGTCTGAATCATCCAGCACAAGCCCTCCACTCAAGCAAATACATGACAGGCAAAAGAAAACACAGAACACCTTGGTCCAGGCATGGTAAAATCTCATTTCCTTGAGCTTGTGTCCTCACACTTTTCCTCCTCAGCCCCCCCTCAACATGCCAGACCGGTCACTGTCCCTGGAGTAAACTCCATCTGACAGCTACCTTCGTGGGGACTGCAGGAGACCCACAGGTTGCCCCTTTGCCCTTGTTAACATCTGTATTATGGGCAACACTAATGGCAACATGACAAGCCGGAGATAGACCGATGTAAACAAACTCCCAGCAACAGTCACAGGAGAATTATTTGCATCATTATCTCTTTCTTCATTACCTGAAAAGGATCAGGACATTTATATTTTTGACATGTGCTGCTGGTCAGTTTAGCAGATGCAGGTTTAATTCTTATCCTTCATTGAAGAGGAGAAGAAGAAGAGGCATTGGAAAGGCTCTGTCCTTGTTTATGGGAAGGCTCTAAAAGGTTGAAAGCAAGCTGAAGATCATCTCCAGCAGTGATGCCAGTCTGTTTATAAACTATGGGCACAAGAAGCAGAAACTCTCAGGATAGAAATTCATCTTCCTCAAAAAGAGAGAAAACAGATATTGGGGCAGCACATGGTACAGAAAATCATGTGGGAAGGACAGTGGATGAGCAGAAGAGTACATGGTACAACTAAACGTGGACTTCCTGTCAGTGTCCCAAAGTATTGAAGGGAGAGAGATTTATAGTGCCTAGGTGTGCGAAATGGTTAGGGAGTATTCATTTTTCCAGGGTGACCAAGGGACTTTTTGGCTGCTGTCAAGACCATCTCTTGGAGAGATCCATGGAGGAACATGCAGCTAGGAATTTCTCTGAACAGGAGCAAGAAAAGTGCAAAGGCTGCATGAACTGGAAAGAAGGATGAGCCATATCTCTCTCTTTAAAAATCAGACAGATGTTTGGGCTATCCCCACATACACTAAGTCACCATCATCTTTGAGGTCTATGCCATCTGGAAAGCTTGAAACCAGAGGTGAACGAAGAATATTCTCCTCAAGACTCTCACTGCTGGAAGGGTATTCTGCTGCTTGTAAGGATGGGGTGTGGGATGAGGAAATGGTGTGAAGCACAAGCAGTACATGAATGTGGGCTACCTGCATGGTAGAGCTGCTGGACAATCCACTGGAGGCAGGAGTTGTCTTGCAGGGCAGTAACTTGATATCAAACTCTACAGGACCAGAAGAGAGGGGAATTTTGGTTAAATCTCCAACCAGGTCTCCTCCAAACACACAGGAGTGTTCAGTTAGAAGTCCAGAAGTAGAGCCATCTATGAAGGAAAGGTGCAGGGGTGAGGCGAGGTTCCTGACTCACTCCTCGACAGCACATTTCAGCTGTGAGAAGAGAACACCTTTTGCATCCCGTGCAGTCCTTTGCTTGTGCAGGCTTCCAGTTGTGCTGCCAGGCAGTGCGAGAGCTGCTGGCTCTGATGGAACGGGCAGCTCTGTGCTGGAAGCCCGACAAAGGCCAGCAGTTCATTAGACACAGGCCAAAGAGCATCTGCAAAGAGGCATATGCTAGAGTTCTGCTTGGCCTCTAAGCCAAAGCCACTGCTGATGGATGTAATAAGGTACATAGAGGGTAAAAGCCCCACGGTCCAACCAAATTTGTGTCCTGTGAAGCCATACCATTCCTAATACCACAGTGCCCTTATTTCTTCACATAAGAAGCTGTAGACTTTTAATCCTGTGGTATATATTAACAGAGTCTCTTATAGTTTTCTTGATCCTAAAGGCACCACTTTTTTTTTCAGGTGACGTGTCTAATACAGGTGGTGTTATCTTCCAGCAGGATCCCAACATCATTCCAAAGATCTCCCCGGAAACATAAAACCTGCTTAGAAACAAACTTGCCCAACTCTGTCACCAGTAAGAAAATCCCATGCATGGAACCCGACCCAGCAAGGAATTAATACAACACGCCATGCGATACAATTACTTATTTTTATGGAGTCAAGCCATCTGGTTGTTTGGGTTTTTTCAGACATTTCCCTATAACAGATCTCATCCCTTCATATGTTTCTCTTATTAAAAAAAAAAAAGAAATCACCAAACCTCAAAATCCAAAGTACTGAGATTACACACAAGAAGGATTTGGAAAGTTTCACAGAGAAAACTCTATATGAGCTGTTCTGTGCTTTTCCAGAGGACCTCCAGGATTTTCTTCATTTAGATTTATGAAAGGACCAGCATATTGATTATGTAACTGCCATCTGAAGTTTAATAATATATAGAAGAAGTAAATGGAGCTGCTGAGGAAGTTAACTTGCCTATAAATAGAGAGTGGCATCCCCATTAATTCATTAAAGGTATATGGGAAGTGTAACGTTTTCCAATTAACGTTTCATAAGATGGTTGTAGCTTGTTAGTTATGAACCAACATTTGTCATTTTCTTTTTAGAGCAATTAAATGATATCCAATTCCCTTGGCAGGCTGGAGCTGTCTCCTTTGATAGCTTTCAAAGTTTCTAGAGAGGACACATACAGAAGGTAAAGAGGTTCCTGTTCTGCTGCTCCTTTTGCTTTTTCTTTTGCTTTTTCTTTTTCTTTTTTTCTTTTTCTTTTTCTTTTCCTTTTTCTTTTTCTTTTTCTTCTTCTTCCCCTCCTTCCTTTTTTTCCCCCCTCTCAAGCTTTCTCTCTGCCAATTAGAAAACATTTTGCATCCTGAATGGGCTTATTCACCCATCTTTCAGTTAAATAACCACTAGCTAGATATATCTTGCTTAAGCACAACAACTGGCCTGGTACCAGATGAGCTTGATATTTATTTAACAAACAGTGCTGTCTTCGTAGATCTAAATTAGAGCCTTATTTGAAATACTTAAAGTTTACCCATTACTGTTTGCCCTCAGTGAAAATCCAAGTTCTGGTTACGTCCCTGCTCACTAGGATTAGAACTGTCACAATATTTATTTAACAGGAGGAGGCATGCTAAGCCATGCTGCAAACATTGCTGTGCCAATATGAAAAGGAACTTACTACTTTTTACAGTGTTTCTTTCTCTGCATGTTCTCTCTCTACATCCCTCTCTCTTTCTTCTTCTTCCTGCTGTTCACATGTTCTCCTGCCTCACCGGTCCCTCCACATGCCCTCTCCCACAGATGGCATTTCTATTGTCCACAGAATGATTCTGGTGGAAAAATATGTTTAAAAAAGGGCTGTGAAAATTGAGATTGAGTGCTGATGAAGGGAAGGAGGGCAATGGCCTGTGCCCTCCTCTCCTGGTGTCCCTTGTGCCCCAAACTACACTGATCAATGCAATGGACACATGGTAGGGCATGGAGTCCTGGCCTCTTGGTTCCTCATCCTCCTTGGTGAAACTCATGCTGCACCACAAACTGCTTCCAGCTGGGAGAAACGTGGCCCTTAGTCATTAGTTCAGATTATTTCCCACAGCAGCAAGGCCAGGTGCACTTTGGGTCTTTTCCCATCTCATTGTGAAAATGTAAGCTATGAGGGGGAGGGATATTGTTCTTCCATTTCACTGGGTGATGCAAATTCCCATTCCCCACAGGGAATGGATGAACGAATATCCTTGCTACAAGTGCTAGGATAGCCTGGTAATTTCCCCTTCTTTTTGAGATATGAAACACAGATCCCTCCCTCCAGTCTGCAAAGCCTGCTGAATTTCTGGAGCTCAGCAAAGAGAGGGATGGTTTCCTATCTCCAGCCCTCTAGAAAGACAGCAGCACGAGGGAAGGAAAAGCAGCAGTGAAAAAGTAGGAGGAAGACTGTGGTAAGCAGTATACATGTATTTTATGCTGACAATTATGAAAGAACAAAGTTGCTATCTCAGGAAGTTAATATTTTCAGCCTGATTTCCTCAGCAATCATTCTGTCTGTCAGTTCCCCTTTAATAACTTTTGAACCAGTTAGCTAATTTCAATCAGACTTGACAGACAGACGGAATTTTGAGTGGTACCAAGTTCTTGCTGGATTTACAGTGTTGGTGCCAGGTTGAGCACAGAGAGCACAGCTCCCCACTAAAGGGGGCAGTCCATGAGGGCTGCACAGAAGCCCCCTGTTTGGGGCAGGATCACGCTGTATGATGTCAGCACCAACCCAGGTATGGATGCTACATAGCAACATTTCTGAACCCAGGGTGTAATCTGGGTCTCCAGAAAGAGGAGAGGGTAGGCCAGGGGAATGGGAGGAAGAGGGTTTGCCAGGTGTCCTTTGGGACAGATACATCACTGTGCAGAATAAAGAAGAACTCCAGGGAACACCCTAGGCTCTTCAGAAAGAGCTGAAAAAGCAGGGGAAAGTAAGCCTTACAGGTACAGCATCACAAAAACCAGGAATGAAGGAAACACTGCCATTCAGTCTATTAAAAGTGTAGCGAGGAAAGCAAATCCAACTGCTTTCAGCTAACCCATCCCAGTCTCTGGGTGAGGAACACTCCATTCAAGGACTGAATTCCAGAGCCAACAGACTTGTAGCAGTCAATTATTGCTTCAACTACAGATGGGAAAACCTGATAAAATGAGTCCTGTATGGACAGGAGATTGAAATAGAGCTTGGGCAGGGGTTGCAGCTAGAGATTAGTGGCTATAAATACATCAAAAGCAAAGGACTTTAAGACATATGCATAGCACCACCATTTATAAACTTCCATGTGTCCCAATTCATACTTCAGTATTCATGGGCATGTTGGGAAGGCTGCACAATTCAGGCCCAGACTCTTCATGAAGAAAGACCTTTCTCCTTTAATGTTACTGCAGCTTTCGGAAACGGCAGTGGTTTTTTGCCTTTTTTTTTTTTTTCCCCTCAAGGCCAACCAGGAAAAAAAGCATCTGTGCCTATTAAGATGTTTCTCATCTGGTGTGCTAAGTCTGCACTAGAGTTAACTCTGCGTCTGCATCTTCATCAACAATGCGACATCGCTTACACCAATTTGATTTTACCTTGTCTGGGAGATGAAAGCAATTTATAAGTTTCAAAGAGCACTCTCTGGCTGGGATCCAAACACAGAAATGTAGTGCTGAAAAGAGAATTGCTGGAGACTTTTATGTCTGGCATATGGTGTGCTAGTTTCCTTTCTAATCTGGGTAATGAAGGTCAGTATGAAGTGCTGAGCTAGTTGTGTTGGCCAAGGCGTTTGACGACCTGCTCACACAGGTGGAGATTTGAAACCTTGACCAATGTGAACTAGCAAAAGGATATCTACTCACTCACTTCACTGAAAACCTGGAAATATATATTTTCCTCCTCATTTTTGAATACATTTTTCTGGAGAAGACAAAAGTCATGACTGGGCTGCAGCAATGGAAGATTTCTACAGGCTATTCCACATGGGGCTATTCGATAGTGCACCTGGTGGATCCCACTAGCATCTGTGACTAATTGAGAAGATAAATCCATTTTGCTGGAGTGGTTTAGATTTTCAAAAGTCCTTCAGTCTATTCCAGCTGAGCTGATTAGAGTCCAGCTCACTGGGAGTCATTACTGTCAATCCCACCAGCTGGCCTGAATTTTGCAAGGAGAAAAAAGCAAGAAAAATGCATTAAAAATGAATAAATCTATATTTCATGACTTATGCAAACTGATTTTCCCCAAAGGGGGTCCTATTCCTAGCATCGTCACATCTTTGTGATGTTCCTGCATGTCTTGGCTTGCTCATGGATCTCCTTCAAAAAGGGAAGAAGTATTTCAAGAGTTAAGTGTCAGCATCAATGAAATTAAGAGTGTTTTGGATATAGATGAGATAAGGGCACATACAGCCTCTGGATGTAGACACATACAGAGGTAATGAATTCAATATCTAATGCAAGATCTAAATTCTTGCATTCAGCCAAGTTATATTTATCACAGACTCTGCTTCTTAGAGTACAGTCATAGCAGGAGCTCGATTAGAAGTGCAGTTCATTTCAGTTACCTCAGACTACTTAGCAGTTGTATTTGCCATAGGTTTTGCTCATCTGCCAGTTCCAGGATTTTTCAGGATCTCCGTCACTTGTTTTGCAAATAGGAGGAAAGAGTCATCACCTTTGGAGGTGATTGTGCTGGCCTGGGAGCCTGTGTCTGGATAAACCTCCACATCTTCCCTCCACCTCAGATATTTCTTATTAGTCCACCTGAGTGACATGTCACTAGTCCCACTGCAGACAGATGAGCCTCCATCAAGCCATAGAAAGGGTCAGGATTTTTTGTCACTCAATTTTCCTTTTTTCTTGTTCCCTTTTCCCTCTAGTAGTTTATTCCAGCCCAGAGAAAGAGCTTCGTCCCTAGCTCATGTAGAGCTCTGATGTATGCAAATCCTCCTTGTGCTCCCATGGCCCTTTTTTTTTCCCCTTCTTTCCTTTTAATTCTAGATTTGAAAATAAAATGCGAGCTGGCTGCACAGAGATCTCTCATGTGTGCAACTTCCAATTGTGGCAAATTGGAACTGTCGATGCAAGCAGCTCAGATTTATTTATATATTTAAGAGGAAGGAGGGAGGAGAGGGAAAGGGAGGGGGAGATGCTTGTGGTGGAAAGGAGAAAGAAAAATAACAGATCCAAGTGAAAAGGGATTTGAATCTCAAATATTGCTCCCTGGCTCATATTACCCAAATCCCTCCAGCCTTGTCCATGGCTGCCTCTTGCCTAGTTAAAAACAACAGGCAAAAGATCAAAACCATTTTTTTTCCCCCACAACACGAAGAGTTGTTGAGTTTTGCAGATGCCATTAGGCAACTAAAGTCTAACACCGAGACTGATGCAATTAATACTTGGTGCTTCAAAACATTAACACAGCTATTTATATAAATTAGTAACCTTAAGCCCAGGCGGTAGCATTATTACAGCATTACTAATTAAATCACAATAAGCTTAGTTTGCAGTACTATTAATTATGAAGCTGACATAGTGATAGTGGAGATCTGATTGGCCTATTGTCAGTCATTACCCGATAGTAATGAACCAGGCAGGTAATGAAAATCAAAGCTGATGCTCCAGCAGTGCTGTTCCCAGTTCTCAGGAAGAAGGGCCACCATTCCACCAGAGGAAGCATCAGCATCCTGCATCAAAGCAGGCAGGGAGCATGAACAGAGCTTGAGGCTGTGGGGAGGCATGTGGGGGAGATTCTCTCCTGCCTCATCTGCAGTCCTCAGACCCAGGAGGAAAAGTTAGTCATTCCTATGGCTAATGAAGAGGTCGTGGGCCTCTTTTATGAGAGCAAGTGAACAAAGCTTTGCCATTTCTAGTGGAGTCTCTGATTGGAGCGGATTAGAGAATACTCTTCAGGGATTTTTTTTTTTATGGCTAGATTAGTGAAGGGAAGAACATTGATGTGACCAGTCTGTTGTAGGCACCTCTGTGATAATTTATACAGGGTTTTTCATGAAGAGCTGTCCAAATGTCTTTTTTAATGGAAAGGGCAGCAGGACAAAGCCACCATCTCAGGGAAGTGTCCATTCACAGGCAAATAATGCTGTGCCCATGGGGGTGTCAGCATAAACCCAGGGGTGCAAATGGGGAGCAGAGGCTGTAGGGCTTTACACTGGTTGTGTTCCCCATTGAATACAACACAGTCTGCCTGTGCTGGGACTGAGGAAAGGCAGAGGTTGGTGATAGGAGGCTGAAGAGAAGGAGTCCAAGGTCAGGAAGCTACCAACCTTATAGGTTGGACCTACCTCGTCCAACCTAGTTAATTCTGTGATCCTGTGAACATAAGTTAGTCTAAATTTGCCCATCTTTAACATGGCAATAGGAGACAGAACAAGGACATCAGCACAGCAGTCTTGGCCTCTGCTTTAGGTAGGAGATGATGAGTTTACCCAGAACAAGAGGTTTGGCCCGGGGAACCCTAAAAAGTGCTTCTTTCAGAGTTGTTTGTTGTTTCATTGTTCCAGCAAGACACCCAGCCACAGTACTCTCTGCTGTGCTACAGCAGTTCTTCACAGCCAGAGATTCTTGGAGCAGAGAACCCATAAAACAGCAGAAATACACTCAGTGACAGCCTGTGCATGTTTCATTAAAGTAAGAGCAAATGATTGACAGGTATCAGTTTTGTCTACACCTGCCTCTCCTTTCCTGGTGGACCTAAAATGATGAGCGTGCCATAGAAATGGAAGTAAGCCAGCTGTCTTCCACTCCTGTTATCCACAACAACGACTCAAAGCAATAAAACACTCAGAGTTTGGGAGCAGGAGGGCAGATCCTTCCCCCTGACTCAGAGTTATTATCTCAACTTCTGCCCACGAAAGGGAACCTTTTCTGAAAAACAAAGCAAAACAATCATTCAAGTAGGGGGAAAATTATCATGGAAAGATCTGGTAGCATGGAAAAGTCTGCTCATCTGATGGAACTGAAGAGAGGGCAAAGGTCTTGCTCAGTTTGTGCACCAGTTAAAGGATTTGAAAGGTCCTGAGAAACTGGGGATCACCACTGGCCATTGGAGAGATGGCAGATACAAGCCCTCACTGCCAGCTGACAGATTTCTCACCCATCTCCAGCCCAAGGGAGGCTTTTTGCCTTCTTTGAAGATGGGCAGAGGGATGCTGCAGGTTGTATTTCTACCCCAAACTGCTTAATGTGTGATGGCTGGGTCAGAAGCTGCTCTGTGCTCACAAGCCAGATCTTGCTGGCACCTCCTCTCAGTATCAGTCTTAAAACACTGACCTGCAGCAACAACAAAGGAAGAAAACCTTGGTCTATCCAAAGAAAAACAAAGAAAATGCAATCCCTGAATTAAACAGCACAAGGCTCCCAGGACAGGTCTCAGAATGTAAGTCCCTCCACTTTTTAAGATCACGGAGCAGACAGGGATTTTTTTAGTGCCACAGCATGTAGGGCTACAGCTACATGTTCAGGGAACACAGCATAATCTGCCATAAACTATATGTGCTTTCAAGAGAGCCCTGGATTCTCCAGCAGCTGAGGTTGTGACTCTTCTCATGTCCTGATGAGAGAGCTCCTGAAGCCACAACCCCAAATCTATGGATATTTTGCAAGGATTAGGCTTTGCACACTAGCTACAAAGGAAGAGATGGATGCACTCCTTCCCTAGGTACTGACTTGTCGAGGCTTGTGTTCCTACTGTTGCATAGGTCAGCAGATGGCACTGCTACATTTAGACTTACACGGGTTTTTTTCTTCTTAACGTGAAAATGTGTCTTTTTCTGGGAGAAATGCTGCATTGCTGTACTGCCTTCTCATTGCTTTTTGACTGCTCAAAGTCCAGTGCTCCCCAGGCTGCTCACAGCTCCCTGACCACAAGCTGCTATTGGAAACTGGGTGATGATAGGACAGGTTGGAACTGGGAACTCTTTGCAGGCTGGATTTGGACAAGTCTGTTCCACAGCAAGCAGAAAGACTATTATTCTTAGATTATACTCAGTTTCTACAGTGCAGCTTGCTTTTTCAGAATTACCACTTGGTAAAGGTGTGCTGTGACAATGACAGTATCTTCAGCATTTCAGGGTGCTGAGATGATGCCTAGGAATGGCTGTGGTGGCTCAATTCCCCCTAGACCAACGTCTGGTCTTCTAGCGGTGGCAATAAGGGGATGCTTAAGGACCAATAAGTACAGGTGACCTGTCCCCTTAAGAGTGCCACAGCCATTTTCACCCTGGGGTTATCTTGAGCTAGATGCAATATCTCTTGTTGTGCCCTTATTCTCCCGAAGCCCACCTTGCTGATAGCATCCACAGCATCCCTTAAAAAGGAGCTTCACACTGTCAAACAACTTGTTGTATGAAGAATACACCCTTTTTTTGCTGGCTTTGAGCCTGGCTCCTGTTAGCTCCATTTGATGGTCTTGAGGATTTAGCGTCCAAGGGAGGGACTGATCCCTGCCACTCTCTTCATGCCACTGACAGCTTTGTAGCGCCTTGTCACTCCCCATCAGTTGCTGAAGAATCCAGAACACATGGAGGAGAGAGGGGTGAGAAGGAAAGACAAGCTCTCACAGCAAGAAAAGCAGCATGAAGCAGGGACCATGAGATGGTCTCAGCTCTCTACAGCCATGCCTTTAAGCAGGTTCTGTCCTATCCCAACAATGATGGGGTGGACAGGGAGGCAGAGGATGGGCCTGGGCAAGACAGGGCTGCTCATCATAATCCATAACGGAGGATAAGAAGCCACTTTGCTGGAAGGGTTGCCAGGCTAGCCTACAGCATGGCTCAGAGCCAGAGCTGCTCGGAACAAGAGGAGATGCCTGAAGTCATTGGCAGGCATTCTAAGGAGGTAAAGACTGAGAGCAAAGAAGAACAGGAATACCATGGGAGAGACTTAAGCACATTTAGGCTTAATTTGAATGGGAAGACCCTGGAGGAATACCTGCTCTGGCAATCCCCAGACTGGGGCCGGAATCCAGAAGAAGCAGCTGCTTATCTAAGTCTGAGCTGGGAGCTGTCAGAGTCCAAGGAAGTTGGTAAGTAGCTATTAGTGAGCACCAAGAGCCCTTGAGGAGCAGGAACACTCCAAAGCAGCAAAGACAGTGCATTTGGAAGGAAGCCTGAGACTCTCAATAAAATTTGTGTTCTTTCCACTTTATGGTCAAGGGGTTGCTTTCGCCCCAGAGGGCAGGGAAAGCCAGCTGCTCTCCGAGAGCTAGTGCAGGTGGTTAGGGGGAGTCAGGTGGCTGCAGACACAACACACAGAGCTTTTCAGCAAGGCTATTGCAGCACCGTGATGTGATATGTGAGTTCACAGCACCCAGTCTAACAGTAGTGTCCTTGTGGCTAAAGCAAGATTCTAATAGAGCCCATCTCCCACACACTGTGGAGTCCCGAGGGATAAGGTTATTAACTGATCCTTTGTCTCCCAAGGGGAATTGCTCTGGAAGAAGCTATTTGAGGGCCTTTGCTGTGCACTTCTGACAAGGTGAGTGAAACCTGGGTGTTGCCCTAAGTTTCCTGGATGTCTGCTCAAGGGCTGTGGGAGCAGCACCCCAGGGAGATGCTGCTGTGCTCAGAAATCTAGAAAGTGGAAACAAGGATTTAAAAGAGGAGACGCCTTGGGAAGAATGTGAGAAAACATATCTCCAGACACCAGAGGGGTGACTATAAAGGATGGTTTGGTCCAAGGCTGTGCAAAGGTAGCCTGCTGGGTGTGTGGGAAGAGACAAGACTGCATTTAAACAGCCCTACTGTGTCACCGCCACATGCCCAGGGAGACCCAGCAGCCCCACAGAACAAATAGCCAGCACTGCCTTGAAGCTTCTGTAGCTCTTAAAAAACATCAAACACCATAACAGGTATGAAGTGCCAAGAGAAAAGGACCCTTCAGCCCCTTGGATGAGGACAAAGTACTCTGCACAGCCAAGCACATCCAAAGATCCCTCAATTTCTTTGAAGGTCCTTGCTCACCATCTTGCACCACTTTCCTGTTTTAATTTACAGATTACAGGAGCAGGAAGGAGTGCAGGAGCGAAAGGATTCTATCAGGCTGTGTTGAAAGCAGCAGCAGCCACTGTAGCAGCAGGCAGAACCCAATCAGAAATGACCTCACCAAGCTGCTCATCTTCTTTGTGCATTTTCATTCCTGGCAAAAACTCTGCCAAGCCAGAGAGTTCTCTGAACAGGCCAGGCAAGAGCATCCAGCCCACAGGAGGAGCCTACAGTCACTGCAGCTGCTCATTAGAACTGGGAGACAAGGCTGAGCACAAGAGTCAGAACTGTTTTTAAGCACCCTGGGCAGATCTTAGAAAACACAAGGTGGGCATAAAAACATGCACTGTGATTTCATAGATGATTACAGTTCTGAATCAGGCTGGTGAAGGAAGGAAGGCAGGAGCTGTGATATTAAATGAAAGGCTGCACAGAGAACCATTGCTGAGCAGAAATAGTTTTAGGATACCTGGAAGGCATCACTGTTTTTAATCCTTGCAAAGGATTTTTGCAAGAAACAAGATGTTGTTTTGCTTTGTTTTGTTCTCCCTTGAGATGGGATTCAGATGCAATGCTGGAAAACAGATTTCACCTAGCCTGGCATTTTGGGCAATCTCTTCTGGAAACTCTACAAGTGTTGGGGACTGGATCCTGATTTGGACCTCATTGCTCAGATGTGAACTCAGAGTGGGTTTGGAAGGAAGTTTGGTTTGGTGCCAGCCCCTACACACAGGGAAGCATGGCAGTTGGCAAATACAGTCAAAAAACCCCAAAAAGACACCAGCTTAATGCAGCTACACATTTAAGTTCATCTTGGACTCTGAGACATTGAAAACAGTGTGTAAAACAACTCTAGTATGGCTTGACAGAAGATGGAAATGATGAAGGAAACGTCAAAAGCAAATTGGAACTGGAAGCCAGTTCTCTAGGAAGCAGACAAAAAGAGAATTTGGAGGACAAAGAGCTGAATATTTGAGTCTTATAATAGCAAGCAGTGACTGTGCTCATGCCACTGG
This sequence comes from Callaeas wilsoni, assembly GCA_013398955.1. NCBI lineage: Eukaryota > Metazoa > Chordata > Aves > Passeriformes > Callaeidae > Callaeas > Callaeas wilsoni. The sequence continues at coordinate 80,709 of VWPU01013558.1, forward strand.
GATGGGCACTGAGCTCAGTGTCCCTCCAGTCCTGATTTCCCACTCATCCAGAACAGGGGACTGTTTAGGGCACACAGTGCTAGTTTCCTCCTTGTCCATATACCTTTACAAACTGAGCTTCCCGGGGAACTGGGGGGACTCCTGGGTCCCATAGTTTGAATAATTCCAATGTGAGAACATGAATCCTCAGCAAAGACTTGTGCTCAGACAAGCTGTGATGCCCTAGAGCACATTACTTGATCAAAAGATTACTAAAATAGTACTGGATAGGAGACAGGCGCTGGCAAGGCAGCATCCAGCTTTTGACAAAACCATGGATAAGCTGATGTTGACTAAAGTTTCCCAAACCTCCACCTAAACTTCAAGCTTCAACTCAAAATGCTCATTCCAAGGCATCTGCTTATGGCATAAATTCCTCCTCACTGCCCTGTCTCCATGCAGCTGTTCTGAATTTTCTGCTCCTCTCCACCTCCCAGCTGGGCTTGCAACAGCAATGATGTCTTGTTAATATGAGGTCTTCTTGTCCAGAAGGATTAGCACTTGTAGAAGTGAGGAACTTGGACAGCATAAACGGGTCAAAGCTCAGGAAAATTGTGACACTGCCCTAGAAGAAAAGCCCATGTGTCAGGAATGAGATGAGAGCAGACAAGACCAACAGGTTTGGGAAGTGAGTGGATAAAAAAGGAGGGGCTTCACTGGGCAATGGGGAAAGATGATGCACGTCTTTGGTCAGTAGAAAAAGCAGGCTTACTGAAAAAGAGGGAAGAAACACCAGCTTCAGGGTTTGGGATCTTCTTCCACCAAATTGTAAAATTCTTGTAAGTATGGCATTAACTGGTGTATGATACTAAACTGTCATTCCAGCCACTGGATGCTTTTATCACTCTCTTCGTTCCCTCCGGTAGCCTACTGCCCCTTTAGGCACCCGGCTGTGTCACCCCTGCAGCTCTGTGCCACCTGCCCCAAACTCCAGCTGCCTTCCAGCAAATCAGTCCCTGCGGTTGCCCAGAGGCAGGAGGCAGAAAAGCAAGGGCGAGGGAAGAGGGATTATTTTGGCCTTTTTTCAAAGCAGGACAAGTGCTTAGTGTTAATATGCAGAATGCCTGTATATCTCAATTATACACCTCCCACAGGGGCCTATTACAGCTACCCTGGGCAGCCAACATGTGTCAGCAGAGCAAACATCGAAGGCTATCCCAATGTACTCCAAAAATAAAAAGGAGAGAAAGCAGGACATGAGCCTGTCGACAGCTGCTTCTTTTGTCCCCTGCCCCTTCCCCATGTGGTTTTCAGGTCTAGCTGCCAGGCCTATTGCCTTAGCATTTTAACGTGTGCGTGAAATTGCAATTCCCCCTGTCTCTCCCTACATGGTGGAAATTGGGAAATTAGCATTGCCCCATCACAGCTTGTACAAGTTCATGTTACAATTTGATGTTGTTTTTATAAATGGTTGATTGGAGATTGGAAGATAGAGAAAAAATGGAGATTGGAAAGGAAGAAAAATGTGTTTCCAGTACAAGAATGATTTTTGGTGTACTGATTCTTCCTTGACACACATATTATTCCCACAGCCTGGGTACCTGAAAGGCAGAAAAAAATTAAATACACCCTTAAAAACATATAAACCTTACCCTCAACAGAGATTTGTGCCCTGGAAGAGGCAAAAAATCCATGCAGTCTAAACGCTTTTGTACTTTTGTTATTAAGTTCCATTTAAAGGTGCTCAGTAACAGCCACAGTGGAGAACAACACAAACCCAAAGATGGATCAATTTGGCAAAGTGGGTCCTGGAATCGATGATCCACTTCACTCTTAGTAACTCCTTTTAACTCCTACGTCTTCCACTATCTATTGCTTTCTCACCCCATGGACATTTTGCATGGTACCACCAGAATATTCATTGAGCTGAAGTTCCTGGTAGAGTTTCACACATATGCAAAAACTGAAGAGAAATACCTTGAACGAACAAACCATGCATGGGAAAAAGGGAAAAGTCAATTCTAGTAAATCCTTGACTGTGAATTTACTGAGAGCTGTCCAGTGGAGCTCACAGCTTCTGCTGGTTTTTTGGCCAGCGCTGTCCTCGCACAGCCCTGCCAAGATTGGAGCCCTGCTGAAACCTAAAAGTAGAGCCACAGCTGACACTCTTCCAGTGGCAAGAGGGTTAATGTGACAGGGATGCTGTGGCACAGAAGCCGGGCAATTGTGTGTCTCTGCTGTTTTCAACTTGATTTCCTGTGACTGAGCAAGGGAGAAAAAACATTCAGAATTACTACAAATAAGTGCAAAACATTTTGAAATGCCCAAAGAAAAGCCTGGTTACAGAGCAGCCTGTTGACTTTATGTGGCCTAGAAATAGCTCCTGTCTTCAAAGATGTTTTCCTGACATATTATCGCCCGTATATTACTGCACCTTCTCCGAACTATCTTGCTCATCCTTTCACTGGTTGCTGTCATATCTTTCTATTATCTGAGAACATTGTATTGTTATCATTAGACTGATGCTTATCCACTCTTTGCCTTCCTTTTTATCTTACCTAGCCTGACTGCATTTCCGACCACGCAGGAAAGTCTTTGTTGGTCTGAAGAAATTCTTTCTGGCTATTATAATTTGCACTTTCAGGTTTCTGGTTCTGTTGGATAGAAAGTGTCTTTTTTTGTCACTTGCCACATACGGAGCTCAGGCAGCAAAAATATGTGAGCTTCACTTTAGGGTAAAGCCCAAGGGTCAGATTTAGGCTGATCAGTAGCTGGCACTTCTGAGATGGTTTCATATCTCCCTCCTCTTGTAATTCCTAAATCAAAGCATTGAACTCTTTTGAAAATCTGATTTATTCAAAGCATCTGATGGAGAGGCAGAAAAGAGAGTTCTTAGTGTGACAGTCTCTATAAGAAGAGAAAACCAGGTGATTTTACGTTGCCATATTGCCTCAGTGGGGTTCCCTTCACCTCACGTGGAACAGGAAAGCAGCGGGCTACTGCCAGACTTGGCACTGAATCCTTACTGAACACCACAAAAGAAGCTGCATTATCCCACATATAGGCATCCACAGCTCCTAGAGGGGTGTGAAGGTGTCCCCAGAAGTGTATGGCCATGAGATGCCACCTCCTATTGCCCAGCTTGGCTGCCACCAGATTGGTTCATCACCAACATCTATGTCTATAAGCACTAACAACCCCATAGGTGATGGACACAAACACCACTGTGTCTTCAGTCTTGTGTCAGCCAGGGGCAACTCTGCTTCAAACAATGGTTTCCAGCCTGAAGATGTTACAATAGTCTTTCATGAGACTGCTGACAGTGCTTACATTACCCCAAACCTCATTATTTCCTCCATCAATTTCCCCTTTCTTGTATAAATGAGAGTGAATTACAGTATACATTTGGAATAATGTATAGCCACAAATGGATTCACATCAGTCAGAAAGGATAGGTTTATTCATGGACACTTGAGTGTTTATTTCAAGAATATTAGTGGGGATAAATGAGCCTCAGAGATACTGGTGCTGTTAAGTAGCTGGGAGTATTCCTCCTGGAAGTGTGCTTCAAGATTTTTTCAATGGTTCCTGTTTATTACTCCCACAACGGATTAGCGGAGCACTTCCACATGCTTCCAGACAATTACTGAATAAAGGGGTTCCTTTCCTTTTAATATGTCCCTCCCATCCATCCCAGCAGTAGAAACAAGACTGTACAACATGGATGGCCACTTGTATGAGCAGTAAATCAGAGACAGGTCTTACTCATTGCAAGTAAGAGCCATTCATAGATGGAGCAGCATTTGAATTTGGCTGTGCTGACTATAGTTTGAACAGTTGTGAAACTGCAAGTAATCAACACTTTAATAAAACTCATAATCTGCTTGCAGATAGTCTGGCAAGGAGAAAACTGCTAAAGGAGCTAAATCATTTGCAGAAATCATTTTCAGTGGATAATTTGACCAACTCCAACATGATGGTATTCATGTGCAAAAGCTCTGAAAATCTTTTCTCAATGGCCTACAGAAAATGACTACAGATTTCTTATGGCTATGGATCAGAGCTGCTTTCGATGTTCATAAAGTAGAGACAGTATCTGTAGAAGACACCTGTCCAAAGACATAATCTATTCGTGCAAACCACTGAGCTTTTTCAGTTTCATGAAAGCTCTGGCTTTGCAGTGCTGCAGCAGTGCTTTGCACCGGGTCTCCAAGTTTCAAGCATGCACTTAAAATTTAGATATGTCATGTGAGTATATCAATTTATTGCTATACTGAGTTAGATTCTGTCTGAAATCTGTAGTTACATGAGGCTACACACAGCAGAGACTCTTGTTCAAAATACTTAGCTAATAGTTTACAGGGTGACTCAATAATTTAAGAGGATTAGTAGCTGGAAATGAAGCCTTGCAGCTATGCACCGCTTATTTAGTTCCACTCCAAATTTACAATTATCTGATGGTTGTTTGGTGGTTGAGGTGAACTAAATTGCCACCTCCAGTCTCTTTTGTAGGATACTGCTGTGTACTTATCACAGACATCACCTCACCATCACAAATGGCTTGGCAGTGTAGCAGCGGAAAAATCCTACAAGGACTGGCAGCTCAGGCGTGATCTCCCTGCTGGGGCTCCACCTGCAAAAGGCATGCGGGAGACAATTCTGTGGTGGGGCTCCAGTGTGAGGGACCCTGATAGGATCCCACAAGCCACCTTGAACACCCTTCAGTGTTGGTGGATGGCAATTACTGTCAATTTGGAAACGATTTAGGGAGCTGAATGGGAAAAGATCTTTGTCCCGTTTGAATTGTTGGGGCAATTGAGTCTCCCACTGTGGTATTTCCAACCTCCCTTGCAGCCTCTGTTCTGGTCATCAGAATTATTAGAATGCCCCATTTCAGTGAGTAAATTTTACTAACATGCATTACTATCACCTTGACCTTTAGTACTCCTTCACTTGGTTGGCTTACCATGCCAGAGCTGCTTCCAGGCGGGATGGCAGGGATGGATGCAAAGAGCAGGCAGCTCAGCACAGCATCACCTCTGAGAAAGATCAGCAGGTTCTGCATCAGGAGAGAAATATTTACTGTCCCAGAGGTTATTCCCATTTGGAGCTGCCACCTAAACAGGGAGCTGGGAGAAAGCAACGGATCCTTGTGATGGGTAAGAGAGGATCAGAAAGAATGGAAGGAAAACTGATCTAATGTTTTTGCCTTAAGGAAATAAAAGTCTGCATTTTGGGCAAAGAGCCAAGCTGAGGCTGAATGAATAGGCAAAACATGAACAGGAGTGTTGCCCTATTTCTGGGGTGACCATCCTCCCTTCTCAGGGAACAGAGCAGAAAACTTGGAAAATATTGTTTTAGCACTTGGAAATGGATCCTCAAGGGCATTGGTAGAGAGTGTCCAGACCTGGCCTAAGCAGGGGACAACTCTGGGGAGTAACACTTGTGATATCACCTGGAAAGATGGTCTGGGATAGCAAAGGACTTGCATGCAGGATTAGGGAGTAAACAGAGGGCAGCAGAAGCAAGCTGACAACTTTTGGCATATCAGATGAGCTCAAAGTTGCATCCTAGGAGCTGTGGAGATACTCACCCTTGGATTCTCTATTTTTGTTTCTTCTGCTGAAGAGGAAATTAATCTTTTGACTTTCCTTTCCCGTGAAGAAGAGGAAAAATAAGTCAAAATGGCTTCTTTTGAGGCATTTACACACATTGAATTTAACAAAGTTGTATTAAAAAGACAAGGAAAGGAAAATTCAATAAAGTAAAAATAGAAATCCATTGAAATTCCATTGGTTTTTACACCTGGAGCTTATTTGCAGAAGGTGAGCAGTTAGAGCCAAAGTCTATAATCCTATGGCATGCACAGCTCTATTACAAGAGGACAATGGTCCAGCCCCGCATCAGCTTGGTAAATAACACCTGGCTTTAGGACAGGGACTCTCCCTTCTGGGAGGTGACAGCCCTCTGCCCATGCTGACTTCACAGGGCAGCCTCCTCTAAGTGTTACCTGGAGAAACAGGTTCTTGTTATTTTTTGGATGCTGACTCTTCTCAAAATTCAGCTGCTCTAAAATATCTCTCCCAGAATCCTGTTCACTCCAGAGTGGTGGAAAGTGCCTGGGCCCCAGCTCGGGCAATCAGGGATCCTTCAGCCCTGACCCTTCTCCACCTCCATCCTGTAAGTGCCTGCAGACACAGAACCAATCAAGGAGGAGTTTTTTTTGCAAAAGAGGTTGAACTCAGATGATATCAAGGAATAAGAGCTGACGTTACTGCAAGCTGCTCGGTTTACTCCAGTTTGCTCCAGAAATGTGCCCCATGCACGGCTCCATTGGGGCTCACACCAGTGGGTACCAGTAAAACTGTGATGCCTTCTTCCCCTCTCCCAGCTGATGCCAGATTCTGAGTTGTCCAGATCCAAGGTCTCCCTGTGTGCAGATTCAGGAGTTTGGATCATCCTGGCATAGGAGGAACATCCTGATTTGAAACTATCATGTTTTTGGGCACTGAGGTGATCGCGCTGCTTCCTGCTCATCACCAGGTTTCTGCCCCTCTGACCCTGCCCAGCCTTCGACCACGTTTTCCAAAGGATCTTTTTCTGCCACAAGGCCTGGGCTTTGGGGGCCACCTACCCAAACAAGGCTCCTAACCTGGCTGCAGATTGGACCTGACCCTACCCTCCCATCTTTTCACCAGCTTAGGATGCCTCTGGGTCTTCTTCGCCTGCCCCCCTTTCTCATTCACTGCTCCCCAGAGGACAATAAGCACTTTAGAAACCGCTTTAGGGATTCTCCACAAGGATAAAACAAGGAAACCCAGAGACAACAACCTAATCAGCAAACAGCTGAGCCAGGGATAAATTCACATGGAAAGTCTGTGTTTGTTTATTACTAATGGGTAACAGAGATGATAACCTTTTAATCCAAAACCATAATGAAATATGCATATTTGTTAATGTGCAACTATAAAATGCAAATCTTGCAAACACAATGGAGAAGGGCAAAGAAAGTACTCAGCACCAATACTAATTTATTCCTTTGGCTTCAGACATTTATTCAAATTGAGTTGTGTATGTAATATAAAGTCAAATGAATATGTAATTGTAATGTATATGTATAAACATTTTCATCTCAAATATGCAAACTGTTTATCATAATAGGAAGTAATACATATTTTGCCGAATAAAAGGTTACCTATTAAAATATTTTTACACTCTTCCCACCCCAAGCTTTTGTGGTCTCTGTAAAAGCTCTATTAGCATAGAGACAATTTCTGATTTTCGCTTTTGAGTCACGCTACCAAAATTCAAAAGATTTAAAGTATTAACAAAGTAGAATCAGAAAGACTTTTACATGAAGATTTTCTCTCTCACTCTCCTCTTTTCCAAGCTACACAGAAATTGCTCTCCTAAATACCAATTTAAAACATTGGCTAAAAAGCTGAGCAATTTTCCCCTTCTATTTCCAGCCCCCAAAGAAACAGCTTTCCCCTGTTGCTGTCGGGGTAACTACATATTCATCTACATATTCATGCGGTAACAACTAAGCTTTATTGCTAGTCCTGGTCACCACTGCTTTTCTAAACTGTCTCTCTGGAAGTTTGGCAGCCTGAGAGCTAGAACCAGCTTCATACACAGTATGTGAGAAGATCTGAATCCATTTGTGAATATCACAGTTTGTGAAGAAACCAGGAAAATAAATATTTGAGAGAAATCCTCTTTTCCTAAACTCACCTGAAATCAAATCTCTTCCTGCAAAGGAAAAGTTCGGGTAGTTTTCCTTCTTTTTTTCTGGGTGGGACAATCGTGCTCATGATTCATGAGCTATTGAGCCATGAAGAGTATTTCTGTCTGAAATTTAGTGTGGATTAATTGCCTGAAATTTGAATGCATTGACAGGAAGTCAACAACAATATTTCCATTGGCTTCACTAAACAGTGGACCGACAGAGTCAGGGCAGAACACAAAGAATTTTGTAATCAACCTCCACCCATTGCTTCTTTCGTCTCTCCTGACTCTGCTATTCACTTTCCCACTGCTGCCACAACTCCATGCCGCTTTTATTCAGTCCTGCCTGGTGCATTCAGCATTTTGTTCTCTTGTCTTCCAAACAAAACATTTCCCACCTCTTTGTGTTTTCTGACTCTCCCGAGGACCAGAGCCATGTAGCAATAACCAGAAGAGAAGAGGATATCCCATCACTATTTATAGCCTCAAATTCTATGAATTCAGGAGTTCTAGAGAAGCACAAAAAGTGCTAGTGCGTAACTAAAGCTGAGTAATTTTCCATTCTCTTTTACACATATTCCTGAAAATGGAAGGAAAGATAATTTTGATGCAGGGCTATAGCATAGTCCCATGAAATCAGTACAAGGAGTGCACAGATCTTCTCTTTCACCACTGCCCTGAGGCAGACTAACACAGCCTTATAGCAAAATGCCCAGGTCCAGTGGTTCATTCACCCCTGGCATGAAGGTTGAGCTCCCTGCCCAGTCAGGAGTCACCGTCCTTCTTGATAATGTGATTGATCCCTGCAGGGTGGTTTAAAATTTCCTTGCTGAAACCTCTCCAAGCTCCAAAAAGACTTTGGCAGCACTCCCCAGGGCTGCCAAAGCCACCTCACACTCACAGACTTGAAGAGCAGCTACTAAAGTTCTTTAGAAAAGCAAAGTGGGTCCCTTTTCTCCCTAGCATTTATTTGCTCAAATCATTTATGAGGAAAGCAGCCAGAAAGCAGCATGCTTAACCTGTTTCTCCCCACTTGCACCATCCACAGAGACGATGCTCTGCAGACAGCTTGTGTGGGAGAAGAGGCCTATTCGCTTTTGAAGAAGGAGGGTGAAGGAGCAAGGCAGAAAAGCCAGCAGGCCAAATGAGAAGCACTCCTCTAGAAGTCTTCCATCATTTAAGACTCATAAATCATGATGCAGATTAATGAGGAATTAATGCAGTGCAGAAATTACTGAGGATGAGGAGCTGTCGGTCAGCAGCAGGAGTGCCTGTACGTGAGACAAAGCAGTGAAAATCTCCAAAAAGAGAGAGGGCTCAGCAGCCTGGACCAGTTCTTTAACGAAGAAAGAAAGAGAGGTCAGCATGGGAACAAGATAGCGTGTGGCTGGATCAGGGAGACAACAGGCACTATTTAAAAATCCTGTCAAAATACTCTCTGGACTGATTTGTATTAAAGTCTTATTCATGTCTTCTAATGAAAAATCGTCCTGCTTCAGATCATAATATATAAGCCTTAGAGAGAGAGAGAGACAGAGAGAGAGAGAGAGTGTGCACAAGAGCAGAGGGGAGGAAATCAAAGGAGTAGAGGTTAATTTCACTATGCACCTCCTCTGTTTGGAGGAAAAAATAACGGAGACAAGGAAAATAGCCTACTTTACCTCCTGTCCTTTCTTTGCGATCCTCCTGTGATGTTATTTTAAGCATTTAACTTTCTGATGGCAGTTGGGCTGGTCACATTTTCCCTCTATTTAGTGGCAGGTTTCGAGCACATCATTTAGTACTGCAGTGGAAGTGATGGAGCATAGGTATGATAGATGACTCCCTTCCCTGCTGCTTGGGCTTTTGGGCCTAACAAGTATCTTACCACGTTGCTGGACCAAGCACTCTGAGGCTCTCTGCAAAGCAGGGCATGCAAAGCTGAGAAGAGGGTAAAAACTGATCTTCCTTCTTATTATTTCGCATTCAAGGGAGCTGAGTACTGTCATCTTCTAAGAAAAATTTTCTCTCCTCCTCTATGGAAAGTGTTCTCACTGTGAGTCCAAGCCAAGAAAGTGTAAATTGAGTCCCAATGTCCCATCTATGCAGATTTGCAAAGGCAGTGACAGAAACTCGTGGGAGTGATTCTGGAGAACGTGGCTGTTCCACAGCAGGTAGGGAGTCTTTATGCAAATACTGCAGTAGTACCTTCATTTAGGGCTCCTGTTGGTCCCAGTGCCCGCGGGATGCCTGTAACCATAGCAATGGCTCTGATGGAGGGTTCTCTGCTGTGCATAGACCAGATAGTGGCAGCTGATGGCATCAGCAGAGAGGAGTATCCAGACAGGGCCACTGTGGATGATGAGTGGGTAGTGGGAGAGCACACTCACGGCCCAGGCAGATGGCAATCCATAACACTGGTGGTAAGTCAGGTAGGCAGCAGTGCTCAGACACCATGGGGATGGGCATGGGAAAGGAATGGAAAGGGAACAGAGGATAAATGAGGACGAATGTTCAGCTGACTCAAACGTGAATACACCCAGGTGACGCTATATACCATACCTAATAGAACTATAGACCCTCAGTTTAACTTCTGCTTGCTCCATCCAGGTTTTCCAGCCCTGGGCTGGAGGAAAGCTGGGATGTGGCCTCAAATGTTGAAGCATTTTGGAAGCACGCTGAGGAGAATAGAGAGCATTGGATTTGTGTAAGTTGTATCCAGGCTGGAGATGGTGCCTTTATGTGAGCATCTCAGAACAAACCAGACACCAAAGCATGCAGATTTTGTTATAGGCAGCTCTGGATGTAATATGACATCCCTGCTGACGAATGGGTACTAACATCTCGTGTACTCCAGCTCTCTTACACTCCCATTTTTCATTCAGTGGGGTGGAGACCCAGGTAGAATGGAGTTTCTTTAAGCCTAGGGGCACCACAAGTCCCTTAGACACCAGGTAAGCCATACATTTGTGTAGATATCCCATCTGACAGCTTCTTCCGTTTTTAAGAGATGTAGTCTTTAATATTGCACCATTGGGTGGAACATCTCTTTTTAAAATCTGCTCACATGCACACATGCACAAAGGATAAAATACAAGTGGGGGAAAAGAAATCACAAAAAGGACTCTATTTATCAAAAAAACAATGGCTCAGTAGTGGCAGTGAAATAGAGATATTGTTACTTAGCGATAATAAGGGAAAAAAGCCATTGTCAAAATGATAAGGCCATTTCTGTTGTCTCCCCAAGTGATAATATCTCTGCTACCACTAGTGCCTGAGTATTGTTAGGATATTTCATGGCAAGTGTTAGACAGAATAAGTTATTCACTGAGCTCACAGCAAACTCTGAAGCCTTCAACTTCACCTCCCCCCATATCCCTGTTCACACAACAGCATCTTCTTTAATACCTTTGCAGCAGTGGTTTCTATTCCCCATGGCTTTTCATCTGCTTCTGTTTAAATATAACACTGCTACCAAGTCGGTTGACAAGGTACCTTTCATTGATAAGTAGACCAACTTTGTCTTGCGATAGGTCATCAGAAAGCCAGACTATCACATCTTGAAAAATGTAGGAAATGCTGGTAAAAGTGCCAGTGAAATGAGTTAGGGTAAAGAAAGAAAAAAAAAAAAAAAACGAAAAAAAAGTAATAACATTGTAACAGGAATGCAGAGAGCAGCTGAAATCTCTGGCAGACGACCTGATGTTCTTGTAGAGTCTAGAGATAACATTTACCCGTCCACTCGGGAGCAGAGATTGTCCTCTTGTAGGGCTTTGACACAAAGGCACCTTCAGTAGAGCTTTCATTCTCTCATTTCAGGGGGAGAAGAGCCAGCCCCATGGCAGCTCCAGCCCCACAGCAGCTCCAGCCCCACGGAAGCTTCAGCAGCTCCCGTCCCAGGCAGGAGCTGGACAGCAGAGGGAAGCTCAGTACTGCCTGCCCAGCCACTACCTCCCTGCAGCAATAAACAGAAGGGGAGTGAAGAGAGGGAGAAAGTCTCATGCAGAGGACAAATATTCCTCTTTTGTTAAATATAATTTCCTTTTCTATATATATCATCAACATCACCACCAGCTGATGGAAACCACAGGGTCCCTGTTGCCCGCAGCAGTGGTTCTGTAGAGGCTTTTTTATCTTGCAGACCATCAAGAAAAAGCAATGAAGGTTGGCAGAACAGTGCAAGGAGGGTTTAAACCACCACAGAGGAGCCTCTCTGAGCAGAGATTGTGTGTTGCCCACGCCAGCCTTGAGAAGCTCTGCATGTCTAGGAGTCACTGCTTGGAAAACAATGCTTTCCAAGAGCTCGTGTGGGAGGGAGAGCAAGCAAACCTAGCCAGGGAAAATATCCAGGCTAATAAATCTAAAAGCAGCCTCATCCCCTCCAGGGCACAAGTATCATGATTTTGTACTGGGTCACACATCAATGTCCACACTGTTTGGGGCCAGAAGCCTGTTTTCTGCCTGTGTTCTGGGAGCCAGCATTCTACCAGGGGCTGTGTCTTAGAAGGAATGGGACAGGGAAAATACAGTGTCCCAGACAAGAGACACACAGTTCCTCATCTCATATGCCATTCCTAAAATCTGGGATGACACAGTGTCATGGAGACTTCCTTCTAATTCTGGAGAAAGGTCTGTTTTTCCAGAATTGTCCTGCCCACTGAAGACATGGTATTATGTTTAATTTTTAAGCACACCTTACAGCCAGTCAATAAGGAAAATTCCAGATCTTGGAAGACAAAATTGCTCAAATTATAGACTTTTGGTGCTCAATATTTAGTAATTCATGGGGGAGAAAAAAAACCCAAAAACCCAACAACAACAGAAAACCCACAAAAAAGCAGCAATTCAAACACAGAGCCATCTTCCTCACTTTTCTCTACCTTGGTTGAACGTAAGGAAGCTGAGTTCCTGGCACACCTTTATGAGTGTCACTTTATAAAAGACTTTGTTGAAGGTGGATCTTTGCCCTGTCCTCTGCAAGAACACGAGCAGCCCCAGGCAAGTAAAATGCAGATTGTAGCTGGATGGCCAGTGTGCAGCCAGCTCTGGGGCTGGGACACGGCAGTTCATCACCCACATAGCACACCTGGCTCCAGAGTGAGGACTGTGCCTGCCCACCTGGGCAGAGCCACGATAAATGTTTACAAATTTTCTTCTCAGATGCCTTCATCCCCTTCTTTGGAGGTAGCTAGTGATGCTGCCAAAAAATAAATGAATAAGCATACAGATCAGCATCCCACAAGCTCCCCATGGAAGGTGACATGGGAAGTTTCAGGAGCAAAGACTGTGGAAGAAACAGCCTGGAGAAGGTTTGGGGTTTTTTTCTTTTCTTTTTTAAAAAATATTTGAGGCACAGCATTGGAGTTGAGCAGCAGCGTGGTAAGTATATCAAACATAGAGAATCCCCAGATTATCTGCTCTGAAGGTATTAGCTGGCTGCAGAAAACAGCCATCTTGAACGCTTGGAATTAGGAAGGGTGCAAAAATATAGAAAAGTAATAAATAAGGTGTGAAAGAGTATCAGGAATAAAACGATCCCTAACAAACCATCTGAATAAACAGGATGAGAAAAATCAGCATTGCTGCTGCTGCTAGCTGTCTCCGTTCTCCAGTCATTCTCTCTACCCCTTTCCTGCACTCTTACCTGCTTTTGAAAACAAGCTGGCAGAGTGCTGTGCAGCTAATCAGGATGGGGGGCAGCTGCTGTCTTCAAACAATTCCTGAAATGCCTCACTGAAGTCATCCATCTCCTCCTTGTCTCCAGTTTGCGTCTTCCTGAGGCCTTTAAAAACTAGGGTGTAACATGGAGCTTAACAGTTGGCAAACACAGGTTTAAAGTGAGCTTGTACATTTGCAGATTGATCCCAGAATGATCAAACATAAATAATCTCCCCAGTGCTCCTTTGTAAAAACTAATGAAACCTGGCGGGGAGAGGGAGGGAGACAGTGCAAAGCAGGGTTCCCGTTTCCGAATTTTTTTGATCACTTCATTGCAATTACTGAAAGAACTTTTCCCACCCATCCCCCTCTTCCTGGCATCCTCATTCCCCTCCAGTAAATACATTTAGATAATTAGACCCACTGCATATAACCTGTGGTAACAGCTCCCCATTAGTGCAGCACCCTCTGGTTTGGCTGTCTGTGCCCACCCTTCATGTACTTCATGGGAGAGTGCACACTGGGCAATGAGTGTGGGTGATCTCAAGGGATGAAAAAGGTTCATTTCCCTCCCCAGAAAGCTCCTGTCCCAGCTGAGGCTTCCCTTCCCTCTCCTGGTGCCATGGGCAGGAGTGAGCTCTGCTACAGCTCGGGCACCGGCAGGGCCCGGAACTCTGCTCCTCCTAGACTGGAAAGGGGAAAACTCCTGACCCAGCCTTTGCTCCCATTTGTCATTCTTGGGCATCTTGATGGATCTTGGAGCAGGCTCTGTTTTCACAGAAAACTCTGATTTGGCACAATCCCTGGAATTTAAATAAAACTACAAAATTAATGGTGCTATTAATGCCATCTCTGGGAGGAATAAAATGTCTAAAAGGAATCTTTGGTTAGCTTTTTAGCCTGCAGCCTCTCCTGACATCTTTGGGTTACCTATCCTGCTCACACAGTGCTATAATGAGCATCATTTCCAGATCAGCCATAAGGGGCATTGAAGGATATCTTCTGAAAGTTCATGCTACTCTCTTAGCTTTGCTAATTCATTAAGCAGAAGGCAGACGGAAATATTGCTTGGAGAACAACCACGGAAGATTACAAATCCCTGAGTTTAAAGTCTTTCCTTTCCAAACTTCTAAAAATTTTTCAGTGTTCATAGGCTGTGCATAGGCAGACAGATTCTGTGTCCATAAATTCAACGTTTCATACACTTAAAAGCTTTAGTTCTGCCTTTCACACGGGGAAGAGACTCAAAAGGAAACAGAGCACTTTTAATTGGCCACGAGGTCTGTTCTCTGTGAATATCTGAACCAACATCAGGACTAAATCCAGGCAACGACACAGTATGCTCATTTTCCCTGAGGGCTGCTCCCAGCTCCTGCAGAAAAATTGCAGTGCCAGCACTTGCAGAACTGGACCCAGTCTGAGCTTCACACATGAGCTACTGCCACATACAAATGTACTTGGTAAAATAAAGAATTCATAATAATACCTCTTCCTGCAAAGAAGCAGCAGAAGTGACCCAAAGACTTTGATCCTGTAGTCTCTGATAGCTGTTTAGACTCTACAAATATGCCTGGCACTTTGGTCTCTGCTAGATTTGATAGACTTGATCCAAACTTCCGAAATCATCTCTGAATATTGATAGGGAGGTTTAGTGGAAGAATTCAGCTAAAAACAAGCCAGCAGAAGTGAAGGAAGGAAGGGAAAGAAAACATTAGAAAGGGTCATGGCTGGCTTTGCTGAACAAATGAGCTCTCTGGTGACTATGAGATCTCATCATACTCCTCTCAATTTTGTTGTAGGAAGCAGTATAAGACAATGAGTGACCTTCAAATACAGTGTAGAAATACGCGGGCTGACTCTCAACAAGAAAACCTTCCTAAAAGGGTATAATCAGATTTCCCCACAGGAGATCTTTTTCTATGCTGCTGTTTAATCTCTCCTACCTTATAGCTGTGTGTACTTTTAAAATAGATCGATCATGCATTTAGAAAAAAAAAAATGCTATGTGAGGAGGTTTGTGCCTGCAACACCAGCTGGAGTGGAGTAGGGGATTGATCAGAGGCAGACACAACTGGCCTATCAGTTCCTCGAGCTGTGTGGCACAGGCAATGCAGGTATGGATATCCAGGCAGGCAGTACATGCAGATCCACCTGCTGAGCATCCCACCAGCTGCATGCAGCCAGCCCTCCCCATCCCTTCACATCTCGTTAATGTTGTGCTTGCTGTAAGCACACATCGAGGCCGCAGGGACTGGAGGCTGCTCGGGAGTGAGGGATGAGGAAATCCCACCTTCCCAAAGCTTTTGCTTTCAAAACTAACAGGGCAAATGATGCTGGGAAGGTGTGAATCAGCCCTAGTTTGGAAGGAGAGGCTTCACCTTCAGACTGCAAAGGTGATTTATAAGAAACTGCTCAGCCAGTTCCCTTTCACTTCTTGTAGGATTTAACCGCTCAGTTTTAAAATGGTTTCAGACCTTCAAGTCAGAGCAGGGGAATCATTCCCACTAAAGAGATATGCAGAAGATTTTTGAAGCTAAATTTACCGAAGGCCAAAATCATCTGAGAGGTCATTTCTCTCCAGGGTTAAGAATGACCAACCCCTTAAAGCAGTTATAACATCAGGTTCTAACCCTGAGTTCCCTTCCCTCAGCATGAAGCCTTTTACCTGTGTCCTTAGGGTTTAACTTTCACCCTGATTTTGTAAGCAAGGAAGAGTGTGGGCTGGGTCTCTCTCAGATCTGTTTTATCCACTGCATCCACCCTGACATAAAGACAATATGTCCCTGAACAATTAAAAATTAAATCCCAGACTAGTCAGTGCAGGATCAGACACAGATACAGTCTAACTTTATTCATTATGGTTTGTTTGGTTTTTTTTCTTGTTGTCTTCCTGCAAACTGGTCCCTGGGCTTTTTGATTTATACTTTACCACCCGAAATGCATAAAAGATGTGGCGCTTTTGCTCCTCCATGAATCTTCCACAATTTTGTTCAAAATTTCACTGACGATGACATGAAAAATTACTGCCCCAGTCAATTCGTGCTGGAGGAGGGCATCATTAAAAAAACAGAAGACTTGTGACACAAAAAAAGAGTAAAGAGAGGGTGGGGGAAACAATGAGCTCACAACCTCTTTGAATATGTCACACTCCAAAGGCAGTGCTGCCAGGACGAGACTGGCAGACGAATTACCCACACAGCAGATTCACTGATTTAGGGGAGAGGGAGAATTCAAAAGCTCATTTGACCCATTCAGCAGTACTGCACTATTTCTTGTTATCAATTTTGGAGAGAGCAGAGGAGCAGAAAGAGGTAGGGTAGTTCATCAGCATCGCTCAGGGCTAAGCCTTTGCAGCCTTCCCATGTCTCCATTGCTGTAACTGTGCCCTGGTCCCCTCCTCTGGCAGCCCCTTCTTGTTTCCTCACCTGACTCTAACCCCAAACTTCCTGGGCAGATAAGAAACCATTTGATTATGGCAGGTACTTCACTGTTTGCACTGTATAAAGAATTTTTTTGTCTTTGGTGCATCTCAGAACAGCCAAGTAACAACAGGTAATTTGATATAAAGAGCAAAATAAACTTATAACATGTTCATTTTATTTTCTCAATGAAAAGCACCATGGTAAGCAGTATTACTATGAGTCATGTTGCCACATATTCCTTCTCCCACATCTTTCAAAGGTGTTGGAAGGAGAGCTTGTTTCTGTAGTGAATAGTGTCCCTGGTGTTTGCTTCTGTATCTTGTTTCAACACTTTCTGCAGACAGAAAACTTGTATCCCTCTTGCAGTCCTGGGGACATTTTTCTTAGTAAACAGCGATTTTCACTCAAATGCCAAGGTATCAGCCAGGATCAAATTCTGAAATTCTTGTGAAAATATCTGATTTCACACATGGCTGCTAGCAAAGTAAATATTAGCTAGGTTACGCACAGTCCTGGATAGCACTTGGATCTGGTATGTTTAGTCTCTATTGGTCCTACAGGAATTTTACCCTATTTATTTTCTTTACTAGATCCACAGCCATTCTGAAGTGCCTGATGTCATGTTAATTTAGTGTTTCAATTTCTCACCTAGAACCGAATCATTTCAGGGGTGACTTTATAATTTACCTTTCACTTCCTGAGAAAATCTGTCACAAATGGTGCTTTTGCACACAGATTACACATTACAGCAATTAGAAGATCCTGAGTATTATTTCTGTTTACACTTGGCTTACTGGGAACAGAAAATGCAAAAGAACACATGGGGTTTAGCACAAGCAAAATCCAGTGATCTTTTAAAATCATTGCACTAGGCTTAACAG
Source organism: Callaeas wilsoni (assembly GCA_013398955.1). Taxonomy (NCBI): domain Eukaryota; kingdom Metazoa; phylum Chordata; class Aves; order Passeriformes; family Callaeidae; genus Callaeas; species Callaeas wilsoni. The sequence goes on from VWPU01013558.1 coordinate 98,356, forward strand.
ATGCACCCTGCCTAGATGCACCTGGAGTGCTGCTGAATTTACAATACACAGAGTGTCTGGCTTAAAAAGTCTTCTATTTTAGGTACAGTGACTGCAGTACACAGCTGCTGTGCCAGCAAACATACCGAGTGCACCTTAATGGGCATGGTCTGCTCTGCACCCAACCTGTGTCCAGGTAAAAGCCAGCTTGGCTTACAGCCAGCTCTCCTCCAATGATGTCAAATTGCAGCATTTACCCAGTGGCTGCTTCCATGGAGGCTCCCTGTGGAAGGCCCTGCAAGGTGTGCTGCATCCTAAGCCCACCTGGAATTCACGTGATCTAAAGGAATTCCCATTAACTTCCTCAGACCTTTCTAGCACACTGCTAATTTTCAGAGGATTTCAGCTGGAAAGGGCTTCCTGAACTATTGAGTCCCAGATCTCTGTTACTGTCAGCACCATGTCATTCATCTCGACTTTGGCCTCACTGTCCCTTCTGAAGAGGAGGTGGTGACATAACATGGTGAATCTAATGATGAGAACATCTTAACTGCCACCCTAAATCTACCTGTAGGGGACTTGGTACCCTTTTTCCTATTTGAAAGACATTTCTAGCACCTGCATATTCCTTTACTGAAGTCTGTTGATCCCCATTCTTGTGTTCATCTCTCAGATCTCTTTTACCCCTCCTGCAAGAAAAAAGCAGCCGAGTAAACAGAGTGCGATGGAAGTCTGGGACTAATAGGGAGAGATTTTACCCTTCTTTCTTTCACAGCTGGAGAGAGAGCCTTCCCAGAGCAACTGAGCAAGCAGGGATGTAGGATCACCCTGGCTCTCTGACGGCTGCTGCTCTAAGGAGGATGTTTTGGATGCAGGGAAGAGTTGTGCACCTCAAGGCAGTGCCAAGGAATGCTGGGACAGCAGCTGAGAGAGGCATCAACTAAACTGGTCCCAGTTTAAGTGGGAGCCACCTGTGCTACTGCAAATCAATGTCAGCAAGGGCCAAGTCCAGATGCGTGAGTCCAAATAGCGGAAGGAAACAGCAGCAATCACAGACCTGCACAGGGCAGCAGAGCCCAGTTAGAAAGCAGGAAGGAGACATGAGGTCCCCTTTAAACCCAGCCTGAGATGAACTTCTGGATGGTACTTGAGTTAGAGCATTGTCCCCCCTGCCTTGGCATCTAACAGCCGGTCTCAACACATACCCTCACTTGACTTGGTCCTTCCCCTCCCCAATTCCCACCTCTCTCCATTTTTAGCTGTCTCACAGCTGAACACAGCATGCAATCCATGCCGTCCTCCTCCATTATTCCAAACACCCCCTTCTCCTGAATTCTTTATTTTCTATGAGCAGCAGTTAGGGACACAGATTGACTGAAAGCTGTGATGCAGTATAAACAATACCATAAATAGACTTCAAATGACCCAACAGGAGCCTGGTACCCCTGAAAGATCAAAACCACGTTTCTCATTTCTTCACAGAGAAGAAAAGAAGCCACCTGCTCTTGCATGCCTGTAGCAATCATTGCCTGATAGGGTTCTCTGCAATGACCTCCCCATTCCCTTGCTCCAAAGCTTCCCTTCTGCCCACCTTCAAGCCCTTGAGACTCGTGCCATGTCCATATCTTCTCTGCTAACCTGGTGATGGACAGCACTGCCCTCAGCATCTTGGATGTGCATTCACTTCCCTTCTCTGCTGTGTCACTGGAGGGGGCTGTAATCTTTCAGGGTTGCTTTGTTTTACTGAAAGTAATTCTCCCCATCTTCCAAACTCCTCCTAGCTTGGTTTATCTATTCTACACACATGCTGCTCTCTAATTACAGTAGTGCAAGCCCAGTAGCAGATTTTGTCATCTTTCAGGAGGTAGCTGATAAATTAGATTGGATGTTCAGTCCCATCATGGAGCAGCAGACCTGCAGGACCTCTGGTGCCTGCGACTGCACCCTGGGCACACAGGCACAGTCCTCATTTAACCCTGAGACTTTTTACACCTTCCTCATTATTACTGTGTAGCAATTCCTGAGCAGAGTAAGCTGTCCTGTTAAAATGGCAACAAAAGCAGGTGTTCGGCATTTTTGGTAACCCTGAGCCTGGCGGAATTAAGAAGAGCTGCCCTTTCCATTGCCCAGTTTCACGCATGTGGAAACTGGGCTTCAAGAAAGGACAATCCTTTCAAGGCTTCTCTTAAAACAAGAGATGCTTAACAAGTCATCCATTCCTTTCATCTTTAGTTCCTCTCCTGAAAGGAGACATGAATTACAAAGTACCTGGGGGAAAAGGCTATCCTTGTCTTTAGGTTTATACCTGAAGCATCTAAAGAAACTCAAGAGAACTGGGACCTAGCCAGCCTGCCAGGAAAGAAAAGCACTTGGCAGACACCACTGCACAGTCCAGATGATCCCATATGCCTGAGCTCAAATTCATGCCCTGCTCCAGAACTTCAAGGGTATTGAGATCAGATGTTTTGATTGACCTCATTATATATAAAGGGACCATCTGCAAAAGCTCAGATCCAGCTCCAAGCTTCTTCCAAGTCCAGGTTTGGGATTTTGATTTGAGCCTCTGCCTAACTCATTTAAACTCTGCCAGGGCACAATGAAAGCATGGTGCAAGATACCAAGGATCCTTTCTTGGATCCAAGCTGAGCTCAGCTGCTACTCTAAATCCCTAATTCTGCCCTGCCTTTCAGGTGTGCCCACCATCCTATGGCTCCCCTGCAAACCACATCCTCTCTCTCCTTGCCTATTTTACACCTATCTGCCACACTAAGGAGCCTCTCTGAATGCCTATTAATAGAGTATATAAACCTGAAAAACAGTGAGTAGTGATGCATATACGAACTGTCTCTACTTGCAAAGGTATGTGGCAAGGGATCCCATCCAAAGCAAATGTGGAAGATCAACAGATTCAGCACAGTCCCAGATTCCCTGTAGGTCTCACAGAGGCAAAACATTTCATAAACAGTGAGCAGCTGTGACAAGAGACCTTTTCTCTTTCCTTTATTCCTGAAAAAAGAATTGCGTCTTTGAGATCCCATTGACAGCCATTCTCCCTTAACAATCTGCTTGACTCAACACAGGCCATGCTCTTGAGACTTGTTAAGGGAGGGGTGGGAAAGACATCTCTACACTGTTCTCTTCTTTCCTCCTTTCTTTAATCAAAGAAAAAAAACAGGGGGGGAAAAAAAGAAAAAAAAAGAAAAAAAAAAAGCAAGGAGTATGAGGGGAACCAATAGCCCCCTCCTCCCTACTCCTTGGCTTTCTCCTCTATCTTCCTGGCTGTCAGATGCTCTGACATTCCTTGCACGTAAGTGTTTTGCTTCAAAAGTTAGAAGAGAGGGAGAAAGAGAAACTGCATTGCACAGTCCCTGTTGATAAGGTTCAAAGCAGACAGAGATGCCTCAGAAGCACATGTGGTCTCTCCCTCTCTCCCTGTTACAAGAGAAAAAAGAAGAGCTAAATTCCATGGCAGACTTTGCTTCCTCCTGCTGCTGTTATCTTTCCTTGCACACAGGCTGGAGGTAGGGAAAAGATAGGAAATGTCCTGTTTACCTTGCAATTTCTCTCCACCTCCAGTCCCCTTTGAAATGTCATCTCTAAGCTGCTTTTTCAGTCCCAATTTTTAATGGCATTTGTAAAAAGAAAGAAAAATTTTGGACACGTGTATCTGCCAAGCTATTCTTCCCCTCCCACCTCCCCGCATTGTTCTACAATTTTCCAGAAATTAGGATGAGCCCAGCTGAGTTAAGACAAGGAAAAGCCCTGTCAAGAATCTTCCTTACTGTTATTACTTCCCCAACTTTGTCATTATCTGACTTTCCCCTTCCTCTACCCCTTGATAAATCCCTCCCATTTTTCCTCCCTACTTAGCATTGGAGTAGTGAGGAAACACCACAAAGTTACCACCACATTACTCCTTTGGGGAATCCAGCCAAGAGTGCTCTGGCCTAGCAAAATCATCACAGCCATCTGTCTGTCTGTTGTGCTAGAGGAGAAACAAGCACACGCATTTACTAAAAAGAAAGAAACCCAAAAGCCATGAAAGTCAGAAACTAGCCACCAGATTCAGCAGTCACAGAGACTATTAAGCTAGAATTTCATTCGCTTCACTGGGATTTCAGATGATCCTGGTGAACTAAAAGCCCTCCTCTTATTGCCTTCAAAGGAGAATTAAAATAGCTAAGAGATTGGCAGAGAGAAGTCAGTAAAAGTTAAAGAGCTCATCAGGCTGTCCTCTCACTTTCCATCTGTCAAATGGGAGCATCAATCTGCTCAAGGTGGAATATCCCCTTCAAGGGCACCTTAGGACAGGCCCAACTGCCATGTGAGGGTAATTTCTGCTTTCTGGTTGAGGTGGTTGGGACTCAGGTGTGGGGTGGGTACCTTGGGATCTACAGTTGAACTCTATCAGCTCCTGCCTGTCTGGAGCCTCCTCACTCACAGCTGAGGTACGTAGAGAATTTAGAGCTGGTCTTTGTAACCATGATCAAGAAAAGCCTAGCCTGCACTTCCCTCTCTCTTCCTAAGTGGGAATACGGCTTTGACTGTCTCATCCTACTATGACTGATGAGGCCAAAGGTTTCATCTCTCTTGGAGCTGCTCCTCAGAAGAAGACCTCTAAGTTTGCACCCTGCATGTGTTCTTGTATGCTCTGCAGCTGAGTTACCTCTGCAGCCATCAGAGAAAAGGTGGCTGGAGGTAAGAACTGATGCTTGGAGAGGACTGGACATGAGGGCACAAGAAGGGATTTATCTTTGCAGAGAGTATCAGTATATTTATCTTTCTCTCCTGTTCTTGCATTAACTGTCTGAGATGAGTTAGCAACTCGGCAGTGGCATTTGAGGAGCACACAAAATGGTTTTGTCAAAATATGAATGATAAGAAAAGCCCTTTGTGTTATCAGTGTTTACTAGGGAAAGCTGGCATGGGAGGAAAAAAACTCTGACTTATCCCAGGCTGTTAACTACATCCAGATTGTCACTAAGTTAATAATTTATACCAGACATTAAAATTCTCTTTCCTATACAGTAAAGAATTCAGGCTATAGGTGGAGAATATTTCCATGCACAACCATGCAGTCACTCCAGGAAGGCACTGGAGGTTGCAGGTTGTTTTTAGCCTGTTGCATGGACAGCAGAGCAGCAAGGAAGGATTTTGGACTGAAAGTAATAAAACAGCCCCTGTTATTGGTAGCTGGATTTGGTGTCAGTACAGTGAAAAACTCTTATCTCCTTTCTTGGGTGTTCTCCTGCCAAAAGAGAAGAAACTTGGAAAACTCTGAAAAGTGAAGATTCTGTCCAGCTTTTACTTGGCCTGAATGTCCAAAGACAGAAGAGCTCTACTCATTTAAAAGATAAGGGGTGTTGATGCTATTGAACTCTCTTCATCCTTTTGGTGAAGAGTGTCACATGTCCTGAGTGACATTTAATGCTTCTCTATCCCAAACTACCCTGGAGATGCTGCTGAGGGATGACTTTACATTGAAAGCAGCTTCATAATTCTTCATGGAACATCTTTGCAGGGGAAAATGCTGACCACTCTTCCCAACCGGCCAACTGATGCTTCATGAAGATAACTGGCCCTTATCCATGACTATACATTTGTCTGATTTGGCTGGGAAGATTTATCTGACATCTGAACTATGAATTCCTAGTTTGAGGATCAATATCCACAGTTGAGGCCTTCAAAAACAGCCCGGGAGTGTGGCAGGAAAGCTGAGTGCTCTGGGATCTCTTTGTTGCCCCTACCCTGTGAACAGTCCTTACTGTGGGTGAACATTTCACTACACCTTGTTCAGTCCCTGTGCCAGAAAACATCCTGTTTACTCATCATCCTGTCTTCATCACACACAGCACACCTTGTTTCCCAGTTCACAGGCACACATAGTGCCGAGGAATTTCTCTGTATATTACAGTCACCAAGAAACAGAGTGTGTAAATCATTCACCCATGAAGGCAAGACATAGTGGGAAAAGGGACTGGTCTGTGCTAGGGATGGCTCTGTGCAGCCTGTGGTGACCATTCTGCATTGCAATGAGGACATTTCGCAGCCAGAGGAGCAATACTCCAAAGCAGCAGGACCCTTGCTTGGAAAGTGAGTCTGAAATAATTTCAGAGCTACCTCCCTCACTTTCCTTTTTAGTTCATAGGCACAAGAGTGCAGATGCAAACTTCATACTGGTAATGGAGCAGATTGGGAACATCTATATAAGCTGCAATTCAGGACCTAGTTCCCCAAGTGCCCATTTCAGACTCTGTTGCTCTAAAAGAAGCATTTGGGGCAGAAAACAACTTACTGCAGAATAATAAAAGCAGGGGACTTGGACTTTATAATCTGTTCTGAAAAATGTGAGATCACTTACCCCACAGTGAAGCAGCAATAAACTTCTCAGTAGGTGAAAGCAAACCCATGCTGGTTACCTCCGTATATCACAGCTAGCCTCACCTAGCCTATCTTGCCTCAGGGCACGAGATCAGCTTGTTCTGCAAGTCACCTGCACTTGATGCAAGAAAACTAAAGTTCCTACCCATAACATCTGAAGCAGACATTTCAAAGTTCAACATCTAGACTGTTTTCAATTTTTCCTTCAAATACCAGAAGTGATTGCACCGCATTATGGACTAATCGCCTGTCAAATTTAATTTCTTAAGATGAGGTTGCTTTAGAGCCAAGTGAATGAAAAGGAAAAAATACCCTGTCTAAACCCACTAAATTATTATTTTTATGCTTGTACAGTTACCTGAAAATTGGAGCTTTTCTTTAATCTTTTGGTTTAACTATATGGCAAACACATTGCTGTCAGTCTAGGGCATTATATGCAAAATTTGATCTTAAAGTAGGTCTTCATATTTAAACGGTAATGAAATTAATTTTATTAAAGTGGCACAAGGTCCAGCAAGGGCCAAAGTCCTTTTCTATGCTTATTACTGAAGATCAAACACAGACCTTCATCTTCTCTTACTTGAAGTGTCTGCACTATCTGTTGGGACAAGGCTTCTCACTTTATATATGTCGTGGCTCACCTGAAGGTCTCAGAGACATAAAGGTTTATTAATGCTTTTCAGTCCTAGGAAGGGGCCTCACCTCACCAGCACACATGTGCTGTCCACCACAGGATGATAACCACAGAGAAAACCAGGCCCTGTGGGTGGATTTTGCTGCAAACCTAAACCCAGGTTCTCATCCCTCACCCTGTTGGAGGATAAATCTCAAATTTTGACAGGAGGTTATGGTCTGATGCAAGTTCACACACATGGGGAAAAATCGCAGAGAAGCCTCGGTGTGCAAAACTTTGCTGGGAATACCTTGTAGCTCAGCTGTTAAGACAGCTAAAATTTGGGTTTGAGTGTGCCTTAGTGCCTTGGCCCTGAGACTGTAAAAGGGAGGACAAGGATGGGGGGAAAGGATAGCAGAACCACTGAGAGTCTGGGTGGCAGAAAAGGAGCCTAAAACCATCCAAGGAGACTTTGATAGAAGCAGGACAGAAGTAACAGCACAGGCTCCCAGTAAAGATGATAACCCTACTGCTATTAATAGCTAGGATATGACATCTGTGGAGGCAATCTAAACTGTACAACTCTCCCAACCCTCAGGTAGGCTATGGGGGTTTTGGGTTTTTTTTTTGTTGGGGTTGTTTGTTCATTTGTTTGTTGGAGGGGGTTGTTTTTTGTTTGTTTGGGGGTTTTTTTGTGAGGCTGCTTAAGAAAACACAAAGCTAGAAAATTACTTGAGTGGAAACATCACTATTTAAAAGAAAGTTACTTTGGACAAATGCCAAAAAGAGAGGCAAACAAAAATTAAGATTGTCTGTGAACCAGTGGAAAACCTTTTGAAGTAACTATAATCATTCTTGATGTATTATCAGAGAGACCAAGTCCAGCTCTGATCTGCTAGTGCTTTTCATCTGCAGTTTCCAGCATGCTTTATAGCCTCCCTCTGCCTTCTTTCTTATAGGAAAGCAGAAGAGGAATTTGTTATGGCTGAGTGCCTCAGGTCACACAGCCAGCCAGTGACTGGCAGATACCAAGCCTGCTGCCTCCCAGAAGCAGTCTAATTTATTGATTTTTGTCATGTGGGTGTAGACTGTTGCTAATGAGAAGAAAGAACAGTGAACAAAAATGATTCCCAGCTCCTACCACATACCAGAAATATCCAACCAATTTTGTCAATGGCTGATTTTCCCCAAAGTCTCTCTCATTTCCAGCTTACCCTGGTTGGCTCAATCCTCTCTCCTCACCAGTGATTTCACTGCCCTATATTGTGCTGAGGATCACATCAGCCCTTTCTGTAGCTAGAGGTTGAAATATTTATTGGGGAACAGAGTGTTTCTGAAATGATAAGAAAACTTGTAAAATACATAGTTATTTGTGGAAACTATCATCAGTAAACAAGTTACCAGCCAAGAGTTTCCAATTTCTAGTTAAGCCATGTTGACATGGCCTGAAAGAAAGGCTTGAGGAAATTTTACCAAGCTTCTTCAAACTTTTTAAGTGATAACACAGTGGTTTTACAGCAGACACATAAACCCATGCACAGTGAGATAAAAGTTTTGCTGTCACATTGGCATACCAGAGGGAGTGGCTGGGAATTCTTCGGAAGTCTCTTGCTGAACCCACACTTTTCCTGAGTTCACATTGGTTTTGTGTGCAGCTCATCAGCACAGAGGAGCTGAAGGAGGGGAGCATTGCTGGCCTCTCCTCCAATGCACTGAAAACTTCCTTCTCAGAGCCTCCAAAGAGGCTTTAAAAGTGGCTGAAGCGGGTTTGGCAGTTGGCCCTGGCAAGGAGGAGAATGGTGCTCATTCATTTCTGCGTTCATTCAGGTCTCCCAACTTTGTGGGGGCCAGTATAATTTTCATGTGGATGGATCGGTGCTGGTGCCTAGGGCTTTGAGCAGCTTAGTGGCAGGATCTGAGAGGGAAGGGTTGCAACAGGATGGTGAAACATGGCATGTCCACAAAAAAATGTGACCGTTCCCCTCCCCCTGCTCTCCGCCTTTTCTGTTTCGATACACACAAGCACTGATGTTAACAGAGCTGACTTCAGAAAGGCAGCAATCACAGCAAGCATGAAGGTCTGGGTATTTAGCCTGGAAATAAGATGAACAAATAGCCTTGGGAAACTGCTTGCTCGCTATCTCTCCAACCGTAACCCCTTGCTTTTCTAGGGAATTGGTGCTCCTCCTACAGATTGGTTACACCACTGAACTTGTTTTCCCTCTCTGTCTCACGTCCATCCCAGTCTCTGTGGTTCTGCGGTGCTCTTCAGGGGCCTGATGTCCAGGGCAGACCTCAGACACCTCCTGAATCCACATCCAGAGCCAACCTGGTGCTTCCCTCGTCCCTGCACCACACTGTTCTTCAGCAGGAAACCAGGGTCACAGGCTGTGCAGGATCCATAGTTTTTTTCTGTAGGTCTCCAAGGTGGACAGTCAGGGATGTAGGTCTCACTGCAGGAGATACCTGTCCCCTCTGATGTGGACACATCCGAGGCCTGTTTCCTCTTGGCTGGGTGCCTCTGCAGGCTTAGAGCCAAACACTGGGAAACATGAGATAATGGGCACTTGGGTGGAATTTGTGCTGGCTGCAGCCAGCCCATTTAACGTGTCCACAGAAACTCTATTTTTTCAGAAGAGATGCAAAAAACAAAGGATGATTCTCCATTGTTCTGCACATTACTGGCAATAGAAATGGAAAATATTCTCGTCTAAGCCAAGAGCTGCTCAACGCTTTTGGGAATAGGGAGGTGTAAAAGTTGTCTGCCAGCTGCCTTATCCCTTCTTCCTGCTTTTTAGTCAAATGATGGGATTTATTGTGCAGCCAACAACTGGATGCCTCACCTGCATCTCCTGCTCTCAGCCATGCGGTGCAGTCCTCTCCTCTGCACAGCACTGACTCTCCCAAGAGCTGCCTTGGGGAGGTAAGCAAGCAGAGTTACTTGTTTCTGCAGGGTTGCTTCTCTTGCACTGTACTGGAAAGTTTCCCCCATAAATCAATAGGCTGCAGGAGGTCTCTGATGTCTGTGTGTGTGATAAGATGTGGTCAGCACAGAAGCACTCTCCATCCTGCTCCCCTCCACAACTCCTCTGAGACACCCATCCTACTGAAGCGGCCGAAAGTCATGTTGGAAGGAAGAAAATAGGACAGCCTTTAAGCCAGTGGCTTAAAAGTTTTCAGGCTCCCAAGTATAGAATCATTAAGGTTGGAAAAGGCCTTCAGGATCATAGAGTCCAACTTTTGACCAAGTATTCAGATAATGGAAATACTGGCAATCAGACAGCATCAGAGAGGAATTGCTCTGGAGAAATCAAAATTTGGAGGGTGGATCAGTGGCAACAGTTCCCATATTCAACACGGAGAAATCCTCTGAACCAACTTATTCACCTGTGCAGGAAGACTGGTTCTCAAAAGGCTGGTGTAAAAGGAAAGGGAGGGTGGGGATGCTCTTTGTATGAACCTAAGCATCCTGCTTGAGGGTAACAGAAACACCCATTAGCTTCAAAGCCTGGGTTGTTTGTGTCTTCCTTTGAGAGAAGAGAGCCCCAAGGAAGCATCTGTGTTTAGAAGGCTCCAGAGAAACATTCTGTACTGAGTACAGAGGAGCAACCGGCCAGGAGCCATCTTCCCTGCTCATGCCAGCACTGTAGTTAGGGGAGGCTGGGTCTTGTGTGGGAAGGACAGTTCCTGGGCCATTTCCAAATGGATTGGGAAAAGTTGCCACAAATACACTGCAATGAATAATCCTCTGCTAGATCACAGATGACTGAGGGGGATGGGGAGACTCAGTCATTTAAGTTGGTACCTAATAGGTCTTTTCCACCTCTGATTTCTATGATGTGCTGTACACAAAACAACAAGCAGCAGCTAAAATCAATGCACAGCCAGAGCCAAGTGTAGAGGTTTTAATCAATCTGAGAAGCCTTTTATTGTGAGGATCCAACAAAGCCACAGAGATTATCATTACTACACATGAAACAGGGACACGGACAGCAAAAGGGAAGCATTGAACTCCTACTTTGCGGAGACTGAAAATTGTACCTACTGCTTCTGTACCCGTCAGACTTAATAGTGGCATAGCAAGAGTAAATAACTTGGGCAGGGGTGTAGAGAGAGGGGATCATTAAGTCCCAGGTATTGATCAATGCTGGGCTTAGAACAGGAATAGCTTTTGACTACGTATGCTTGGGAAGGAAAGCTTAGTCCCCAAGGTAAATGATGTTTTCCACTGACACATCTGGGTGAAACATTGAGGAGCTGTGAACAGACTGGCTTGTGACTGAAGGGACAGTGTATATGAAGGCAGATCCTCAGGACTTGGAAAAATCAGTAAATAAGTATCCTGCACACCCATCTCCTTTGCAAGTCAGAACTGGCCATTCCTCTTTCCCTCAGCAGGGTTTTATGAGATGGAGTATGTAATGGAAAATGCCAATAACCGGGAGCAAACAGTTGCTGCACACGGTGCAGAGATGGGTGCCGTGCCTTCTGAATGCTCCTGCCTCTGGACAAAAGTCACCTCTGACTCCAGAAAGAGGATCTTGTCTTTGTTTCTTGGCACACACTAGATGCCCAGGTCTAAGTACTTCTAGCAGATTTAAAGTTAAAATTGGATCCAACTTCCAAGTCTGGACCAGTTTTCTTCTGAATGTAAAACAATAAGGGCCTTCAGGCTCTGGGAAGAGCAATTGCTGTGTTGTGCTGGTGGTGACAGAAGTAGCCCTGATGTTGAACAGCAAGGAACTGTAGTTCAGAGATCATGACCTCGTAAAGTATATTGGTGCATCTCAATATGATTACCAAGTAGATGGTAATTAAACTTCACCAATTTCAGGAACACAATAATTTTCATTATACAGTATTTGGAGGGGTTGTAGAGGTAACGGAAGGAACTACATAATCTAATAGACCTCTGCAAGACCTTTTCCATCTTCATCTTCTTTGATGTTCTAAATGTAAAAACTGAGCAGAACCATCACTCCAAGCAATAAGGAAAAATGCACATCGTAGTAGATGTTCACAGCTGCCCAGAAGAAAACGGGAGGGTAGTGCAGACTTGGCTCAGTTCTCTGTCCCACTAGGAGATACCCAGGGTTTCTGTACCTTCCCTGGCTCACAATTCCTTCAGACATTTCACTCTCTTCAGTTAGGACACCATTCTTCCTACTTGCTGCCACACTCAACTCAGGATCACAGCTGCAGAAGTGGCTGCATAGGGACAGGGACACCGAGCAACGTCACACATGTGACAAGGACCAAAGCCTGGGCTCCCTGGTGGCTCTGATCTTCCCTTTCCATCCCCACACAACTCAAAGACCACAGCAGTTGTGGCAAACTTGGCTTTCAACTGACAAAGGTCAACATGGATTCAGGGCTTTTTCACCACTGGAATTTTTCCAGAAGTCTGCTGTCCCCCCACAGGCTCTTCAGCTCTGGCAGTTACCGTGTTATTGATATCCAAGAGGTCTTGTTTAAAAGCTTGCATGGACATGGCTGTGGGGCAGAGCCATCTCTCAGTGACCAGTTCCTTGTCTGCCTTGCTGCAGAGCAGGTTCTGAATTCCCTGTGCACAAACTGGTTGAGAAAGCCATGGCTGAATCCCCATTCATGAAATACCAGACAATGCAGTGCAACAAGAGCCAATTTTTTGCTGCTCTTTAGCCATGTCTCCATTTACGTCAGCATCCATGCATTTTGCATCCTCCTTTTCATTCCAAAACTTTCAGTGCTGCGGCCATGAGATATAAACATGCAGAACAAGCACCCAAGAGCCACAGAGAGGATAAAACCCAAACAAAACAATACATTCATTAATCTCTCTTTAATGTATCTTTTCCCCTTTCCCTTCCCATAAGAGGAGATGATGGGGGCTGGCAAAGGGGAGGGACGATCCCAGCAGTACAGCCTAACTATAAAAATATGAATGCAGTTGCTAAAAGCCCAATCTATTTTCAAATGATGTGCTCTAATGGAATGTTGCTGTACATCTTTTGATGAGACAGGAGTCTATTTAAAAAGACAGGCGCTTTCGAATGTGCTTTTAAACCCCGTCTGTCAATTAGAACAACATCAAGGGTTCAGTGACTGGGAAAAAAGATGACAGTAATGAAAAGCTGGGAGGGCAGCAGAAAAGAAAGATAAAGACAAAAAAAGGTGGGGAAAAAAAGACAGGAGAAAAAGAAAGAAAGTCGTATTAAAAAGAAAAGAAGAAAAAGGAAGTGAAAGTAGGGCAGAATAAAGATTTATAAAGAGTAGCGGAGAATAAAGATTCATGAAACAAGATTGCACTCTTTTACCCCCCAAATTATATATTCATTCATAGCCAAGAAGGATACTGAGTACAGAGAAAGCAGAAAATTCAATGCCTCTTAAAATCTATTTCCCTGCATGACACAGCATCTCTAAGTAAGGGAGAAGAAAGAGTTCCTCAGCCTTTCCCTGGATGAATCCCATGCTGGGACCTCTTCCTGTAGCTCTGCCACAAACCTGAGCAAACACAGGAAGATAATTTAATCTTTGAGAGGCACTAAGGTGAGGATCACTGTAGGAAAAAGTCCATGAGGAAATTTATAACTGGTATTAAGTGCAGGATGCACTTAATTTACAGAGCAGTAAGTGAGTCACTAGGCCACAAAGCGAACACGGCAGGAAGAAAAAACCTTGGGCTGGGTTCTCCCCGAGGAAACGGTATCTCACCTGCACACTGGAGGTGTCAAGAAAGGCGAAGGTGGAGGTGGGCAACTCCACATTAGAGGTGAGTATTTTGCAAAGAAAGTAAAAACCATATGTGGTTTTGGTTTGGTCTCCCAAGCCCAATGCCCAAGATGCAAGACTCAGAGGTCTAAATGCTCCCATAAAAGTCAGTGACAGAGTTTCTGTGCCTCAGTCCCCTCTGGTGCAGACAACTCTGCCATGCAGGATCTCCTGGTGCTCACCTGTAGCAGGAAGTCCATATCCACACCACACAGCGGTACCCGAAGCAGCTGCTGTCCTGCAGGAGGAGCAGAGTCCTTGACAGAACAAGTTGTGTTTCATACCTTTTGCCCTGGAAAGAACATATGAACTTGCCAAGAAGCAGTCCTGAGCTCTCACTCATATTGCTGGGATTTAGAGACTTTTGTTTTGTTCGTTTCTACGACTACACATTGTTTATGGCCTCTGTTGCAGCGAGCCTTAAAAAGTCATAACATTTAACATATCCAGCTCCTCGAGAAACTAAATAAATCCTCTTCATCAGTTCCCTTTGCTGCTTGTGGAGCTGTTATGAAAGGCAGTGCACTATTTCTCCAGGTTTAATTGCAGGCACTCACTCAGGTTACAGCAGAGCATGATCACAGAGCAGGAAGCCATGGGCAGGGTTAATACTACAGCTGGATGCCTTGCAGGAGCCCACAGGCATCCTGGGCTGTGCTGGCACTCGCTGTGCTGAGCTCTCTACAAAGGTACAACCAAAAGGTGGAGATAAGTTAAACCAGTGTGACGAGGAATCCTCTCTCCAGATTAGACTCAAGTGGATTTACACACCTTAATGAGAAAAAACTGGAGATTTTCAGTGTCTTTTCTCACACTGTGTTTGAAGAAAGGGACATGCAATCTGTCTCTCATGTGGCAGTGTAATTAGGCACTGTAATCTGCAGGAAGGGAGGTAAGAAAAGCAGCAAGCTAACTTGAAATACTTTATATTTTTGCATCACCTGCTGATATATGGTAACTTGTTGCCTGTGCTGGTAGCTTTCATGTATATCTCCATCCTATTTCTGGACAAAACAGTGCTTGCTCAGCCAAGAAAATACTTTACAAGTATCAGCCATGCAAAGACATTAACTGGGGATAAATACTGGAGCTGAAGTTTCTCAAGGTAGACAAGAGATTCAAGAGCCCCAAAGGCTCTTTTATGTAGCTCCCTCAGGCATTACTCCATACATATAACAAAAATACTACTGGGAAACAATTAATGGCAGAGCTGGCTGCTGCAGGAGGTTCATGGCCACAAAAATATGAACCTCTTATCAGGCCTTTGCACCCGCAGGCATTCTTTTGTGTTCAGTGAAGGCTTCCTTGTCAGCCCCTATTTTCCAAGGTGGACGTTATGGTTTAGGACAAATAAGTAGAGCTTCCTTGCACAGAGGCCGGTCAGTATTTGCTGTCTCTGAAGCAGTTGGGCCAGTGTCCCCATCCCTTGAGGACCAGGTTCTTCCTCTCTGTGTAAGGGGAACCACAGGACACTGCCAGTGCTGAGAGTGCAGAGAGAGTTTGATGTGGGTACAGGATTACAACCAAAGCTCCCATTTGTGCTCAGGTCAGGCAGCAGCACCACAGGAACCACGTCTGGAGGCACAATGCTTAGAGTTTGGGGGCCTGGGGTGGGTTGGGGGTCCCTCTCTGCCAGTCCTGTTTCCCTTCCAACAGAGACACCCAAACTCCACATGTTGAGATAATACCCTCCCCTGTTTGGAGAATAAATGCACTGCAGAGTGTGAGGTGCTTGGAGACTGTGGAAGAAAGGTCTATGCAAGAACCTCCACCGAGCGGGTATGTTTAAGCAGTCACCACTCAGATCTTCAGTCATCATTACCCAGGGAAACCAGCTGTTCTTCTGCTATTTATGATCTCCCCCTTAAATCTACCCTCCCTATGACTCAACCCACAGGCTTTAAAGTGTGCAGTGTATTGACATTTATATAGTACATTTCATACACTTCCTCTCAAAGCTTTTTACAAAGCCATGAATTACATACCTGTCACCCACTGAATTCATTCATCCAAAAAAGCAGCAGTCATTACGCACTCAGCAATAAGCCTCATAACACTGCCAGCCATTGAGTTTGTATATGTGTGCACCAAAGAGATAAAGTTACTTTAATGCCATCTCTGCTATTAATGCAACGGAGAGCAAGGAAGGGGAAGGATGAGGAGAGGGGGAGTAAATGATGGGTGGGAGGGTCTGGGTCTTTCTCCATACCTAGATGTAGAGATGTAGCATATATTAACTGCCTAAGAGGCTGCAGCTGCAGGAAGGTAATTGTGTGAGTGGCAAGGTGCCTTCATCCTGGTCTATAGGAGAGATATTAAAACAATAGAATGCTTTGCATTTGTTTTGCTCCTTCCATTCTGGGATCCCAATGTGCTTTTTAGACATTAATTAATTATCACTAAAGAAAAGAAAATATGACAACACCACCACAACTTTGGAGCAGTTCTCATTTTGGAGATGTAGGCACTGACAGGTTTGCAAATTTTCTGCAGGCTGCAGAAAGAATTAATAGCAGAAATAAACCCTGCCATCTTGGTTCCTAGCTCACTGGTCCACCTCATATACTCACCTCCTTTTCATCTACTCCTATCAACCCTGCTTCTTTTTAATCAGTATCCCAGTGGGATGGCTTTCACTGCTGAGGAAAGACTGCCTTAACTTTCGTCTCAATGAACCAAGCATATGTACGGCATCTAATTAATATCTCTGGACTTGATTGCAGGCAGGAAAAAAACCTTCCTCCAGATTCCAGTGATTTTAGGATGTATTTTCCACCAGCCCTGTGAAGCCCATCTGTGTTGAGGGAGTGGAAGGGATCAGTTCAAAGACAAAAAGACTGAACTCAATCTGCTGCATCCTGAACAAGTCCTGGATTGGCCCTGAATGGAGTAAACCCTGTGGTGTTCTACTTTTGAGCCAACTTTTACCCAAACATTAATCCTAATTCCTCCTTCCTATACTGTGCTGCAATGACATTTTTGATTGCAGGATTCAATAGAATCAGATTTTGATAGTCCAAAGCCTATCCCAAACCTTGGTGAAAAAGGACTACTCCTGCTCAGAGCAGATTAAGAAGAATCGGGAGGGGACACAGCATAAATCAGGTCTTAAAATATTTATTTAGTCGATGGACTGAAATTGAACTGTCGTAAAGTGACAGCTCCTGGTCTCAGTTGAACTCTCCAATTACAGAAGAATTCAAAAGCAGGGCTGAATGAGAGAAGTCACTAAACTGGGGAAAGGAGTTAAATGGGTTTTTTTCTTCATTTTGCTAGGCCTAATCTGGCTTTTGTAAGCGGAAGTCCCTCTTCAACTCCCAGGACACAAAACACATGAAAGGTGTTGCCCTGGAAAAAGAAAGAGCAGAAAACAAGGTGTGAGAAAATAAATGCTCTCTAGCTGAAGGTTGCCACCATCTTAATCTTTCCTGTTCCAAGAGAAGCCAAGAGGAAAATGGTCTCTTTTTTCCCTGGTGTTACCTTCAGGTGGTATTTCAAATTCATTTCCAGGAGATTAATTTTATTTTAGAAGGGTGGTAAGAGATTCACCCTCACCAAAAAATCTGGAGAAATTCTGAAAAAACACTGTCAAAATACAATCAGCTCATGATCTCCAGTCCATGAACCATTTTCTGGACTGTTCTGTCAGTGGTTGGAAAGGATGAGCCCGTGTCAACACCAGATGTTCATAAAAACGGTTGTTGCCCAAATCCTTCTCAATTCTCTTACTAATTACTGTAGTCATCAATGAGGAGAGTCAACCAGATTATCAAATGAACATGAAAATTTTTACTCAGGAATGAAGGAACCAAAATAGCAGTTCTGGTTTGTGTTTTCTGAGTGTCTCCTTGCTCAGGACACAACCCGCCAGGCGCTGACAGCTTCCAGGTGACACCACCACTCAGCCCATGATGAGTGGTTAGACAGACAGATGGCCAGACAAACAGAGTATACACAGATCCTTATTTGTGTATCATTGTGTATCATACATCCAGTGTATCATTGCCTGCAGTGAGGTATCATCACTCGTTTCAGAGGGGTTTCTACTCCCTGTGCCAGGTACATGAAGCAAGTGCAGTTCATTTGAGGCCTTGCTGTGGTAGACA
Organism: Callaeas wilsoni; assembly: GCA_013398955.1. Classification (NCBI taxonomy): domain Eukaryota; kingdom Metazoa; phylum Chordata; class Aves; order Passeriformes; family Callaeidae; genus Callaeas; species Callaeas wilsoni. The sequence continues at coordinate 116,188 of VWPU01013558.1, forward strand.
CTGACATAGATTGTGTAGAGCTGCACTGCCAACAGACCCTTTATAGAGAAACCTCCTGCTTCACTTGGGGATGACTCAAGCCCAGAGTTTATAAACCCATTCATAAACAGTGTGTGGTTTAGCAATGACAGCCTCTTTCTAAATTCAAGTCACTAATTTAATAGCATTAATGCAACTTAAGCACACCTCCCTGTGTTCCTTTCCTCCAGGCTCTGGCCACAGCACTGAAGGGTGCCACACCACCATGCAGAGTGTGCTTACAAGGCTGGGAAATTCATCTGGGAATCAAACGTGTCAATCACCAAATGGCCCCTCTTCAAAACCCGAAGGCCTCCAGGGAACAGGCAGGATCCAAATCATTGACCCTCGTGTAACATTCAGAAGCAGCAACACCCTGTCGAGAAAGAGCTTCCCTCTGTCTGCATTGGCTAAAATACACAAATGTGGGATTCTCTTTGCCTCTGTTTTCACCAAATCACAGTTCTCAATGGGATTTAAATATGTTCTCTCAATTGGAGACACATTCAAAAATCCCTCTACAAATGACAAAATAGAATATAAAACAACAAAAAGGGCATTGCTTTAAGTCTAGCTAGATTGCAGTTATTATGAAAAAAGATATTTTACATTTCTTTAGTAAATTCCACAGTAAAGCATTTAGCAGCCTACTGCTGAGATTTTAAAAGCAATATGTTGGATCATATGTTTAAGACCCACTAATTTAAATGAAAAATAAAGATAGGCATTTACATCTCCTACATATTCCATCTCTCCCTTCCCAGCACACACCCTAGCAGACTCTTGCATGCACACGGAAGTCCCTTTGGCCACGTGGTGGTTTCTGTGGTTGTACTGCTGAGCTGATTGTTTGGAAAGACCAGCGCATTCAACTGGCAGTCAAGAAGAATGAGATCTCAAACTGGAAATGAAGGGAAAAAATGGAGAAGAAACCTCATTTTTACTTGCAAGGTGTGGAGAGAAGACCTATCAGCCATGCCTAGAAGGGATGCCACAATTTCTTGGAGAGTCAAGATGCTCAGGGCATTAAATTTTGCATCCTATTAAAGGCAAGTGCTAGAGAGAAAGAGTCTCCATCCTCTGCCGGGCCTCTCATCTCAGCCATGACCAGAATTCCAGCTGTTACACCCATGGATGGTGCCACTGGGGCATTCCTCAAAGCCTGTCTCATATTTCAGACCAGGCTAATCCCACCTGTGAGTACACTGTGTATCGAGTGTGTCACAAAGGAGGAAGCTGCTGCATGAGGCTCCGTGTGTTGCAGATGAGGGCAGAGTAGGCTGAACACTGTAGGAAATTTAAACCTAGTTCCAGTTCACAGTGATGTCAAACCACAGGAAATGAAAGCAGAAAGTGGAGATTTATGAAAAAAGTGGCAGGAGTCATTACTATGTGTGCAGTATTGATTGAAGAAGATCGTGTTGCCCCCAAATCGAAATGGCTTTTACGTGTTTGGGCCCATCCTGACAAAAACACTTTCTTCTCTGTTGACGAGGCCATGTTGCCATGGAGATGCAGGGCTGGATGCTTGGCAAAAGCACGTTTCGATAAGGCAGGTCTAATGGATATATTTTCACAACATTCACAGTTCCTTTCTGCTCATTTTCTCCTGAGCAGACTTGTCCACTTCTTCCATTTTGCCACTTGATGAAAAAATATCTTTTTAATCTTTTAATTTAGCTTAGATTTCCCTCCCTCCAGCACCAGAGCTTGCCAATTAAACTACTTATCTGAGATGCTCCACACCAAGGCCAAGTGCTTGCTTTTCATTATCAGGTTGGGTGGCTTGTTTTCACCCTCCCTGCTCCATGTCTGAACCTCTTTGCTGCTTGCTGTATGTTACAGATGTTGTGATACAAGATGTGAGCTTAGAGTTTCATGCTAGTGGAAGAGGCCATAAGTTCAGCTTTTCTTTAAGGCAGCCCTTAGGACAACAAAAAGAATGTTGTGGTGGCTGGTACATGTCTTGGAGCACATGCTGATGCTTCCTGAGCCAAAAACAGGGATAATAATATAGTGTCACCTAGAAGAGAGGCAGAGTTTAGTTAAATGTTTTTAATTCTAAGTGTTTGTTTATCTTTTCACTATAAGCAAATGCAGGTCTCTTTTAAACTAATTTGAATAAAAGAGCAATATCTGTGCTTATGCAGGTACACAAATACAAGCATTCCTACACACAGATAAGTAACTTCACATCCAGTTCCATTCAAACATCTTCTCTGGGTTCTTTTTTTTTGAGTGTCTTTGGACCATCTTCTGGAATCTGTTTGAGTTTCTTTAGCACGAGTAGCCAGAGGGCATATTGACTAGAAGGGATGCTCACAAAAACAGACTATTTGAATGGAAACAACAGTCTGAAGGAATACTTTCAGTGAGTGAAATGGAAAAAATATATATTCATATCACAAAATGAATTTATGCCATGTGGCCTCTATGACCAATTAAAATTAGTAAATTCCTTTTGGTTTGGGGATACTCTTAATGAACTTCTCCTGGAGAAAGAGCAGACCAAGAAGTATTTGCATCAGCAAACAATTTCAAACAACCAATTAGCTGGAGAAATCAACACTGCAAGCACAGAAAATTCACAAATAGAAAAAGAGGGAAAATTCATCCAATAAATTATTCATCATTAATTATTTGTCCAGTTTCCTTTAAATCTGGCCTAAGATATTATTAATTAGTTATGGACACCTTTACCTGCTAGGGCAGACTTGGTTGAGAAGTGGAAAAAACCATTATCTGCAGCAGTGATTTGAAGGCAGCTCCCAGAAGCTGGAAACTCAAAGCTTGCGTCACCAAGTGACTCTTACAAGCTCTCTTGTTGCAGCTGACAATAACAGAGGCTGATTTTCAATGGTGACAGTTATCAAAGAGAGTATTCATCTCTTTCCCCTCGAGTCAGGGCCGAGGCATGCTGTTGGGTCAATATTTTGGAGGCGTCATTGTTCAGCACATTCAGAAAGTGCCCGAAGGACTGCAGACACCAGGGCTGTCACTCAGACATTTTACAAAGATTGGGATGTTTCTTTGTCCTTTTGTACATGCCAGCATTCTTGGAAAAAGAAAAGAAGAAATGAGATTTAGTATCACAGGATTCCTTGTTTCTTTGGCTTTGCCTCTGTCTGGCCTGTATGTCATATAATAGGGCTTTGGCCCAGGACGTGGGCTGTGAGATGTGAGGCAAATGGGGCAAGGGAATAATCATCCAATAAGCAAATTCATTTCATCTCCTCATGCTTCAATTTTGCCATCCACAAGACACTGCTAATGACACTTCCCCTGCTCTAAGATCTTTGGATGCAAAAACCCAGCATTAACTCTTTAAAAAGGCTAATCCTCTTTGTCTGCTTTAACCACAGAAGCATGCAAAGCTCAGTGTTAGATGTGCCTCTGCAGTGCAGAGCGGCTATAATTGGGAGCTCGGAAAGGTACGGGGGAGAAGGGGCAAAGAGAGCCAGGAGCAGGGAACTGCTTCAGTAGGAGGAGACACCAAGCAGGATCCTGCAGATCCTGAGGGAGGGATGCAATGAGGTCTATGGGACCACAAGAGGTGGGAAGGCAGTGCAGCAGGAGCGATTTTTCACGATGTTGCATAAAGAGTGATTTGTTAACAGATTTAAAACATGTCAAACCCAGTCCTTTCCACACCACTCCTAGTGACTCTGGGATTGTACCCAAGAGCTTGTTATCACCACAGATGGAACTGTCTTTTAACAGCATCCCTGACCGATCTACTGACTCTGAGGAGAATCAACAGACTTCCCCACCACCCTCAGGATAACTGTCAAATTTTGCAGGGTTTTGACGACCTGTGCACAGTTCTGTCCTAAGCATCAGAAGATTGCAGCCACATGTCTGTAAATGCCCTGAGTGGAAAGATATTACTAAAACAGAGAACGTATCCTATTAACAGGTCATCTGCATCTGCACACAGCCACACGCAGCCAGCAGATGAACACAAGGCTTACTCTGGTTACCTTGTTCATCTGATTACAGGATGGGAGATCAGAGAGGAACAGGTCTGAGTACACTACGCCTTCCTTGTAGATTTTCTCTGTAGAGTTTTCACATGGTCACGCTTCATTGATAAAATGAGTCCCAGGAAGGTTTATTCATTTTACTGCTTATTGTTTTCTCTAACAGGTGCAATCACTATAATTAGGTCTGTACAACGGCATTTTCTTGTTACTCAATTTCCTTCTGTCTCTCAGATGCTCCTGGCTATAGCACTACAGTGGCTGCTGCTTAGAGAATGAGTAAAATGAGTTGTTTTCTTTCCCTCCTTTTACTTCATTCATCCATATTAAGCCAAAAAAAACCACACACCCTCCATTTCACATAGATAATTTCTTCCTTGTCTTTCTTGGGCTCACCCAAAAATGTTACCAAATGCCCCACCCACTTCTGATACCAGCATCTTCCTTGAAAACACAGCACAGACCGACGTGAGGGACAGATGCAAGCACCAGAGCAGAGCATAGTTAGTGTAAAAGGGGAAGGAGAAAAACAAGGCTGTCCCTAAAAAACAAGGCTGTCCCTGGGGAATTGCCCTTTGCCTTCAGATTTGGATGGGGGGAGACCAGGCAGCTCAACGACTGACCACTCATGACTCCAGCAGGAATAATGTTGGGGCAAAGATTGGTATCCAACAGTTCAACACATATCCACTACATCTTTTCCTGCTTTAGAGGCTGTGTTTCTTTCCCTCCAACTTAATGCACACAAATACATAACCCATCAGGCACATGGTGTAAAACCAGGCAGGGACTGGTTCAAATACTCAGGAATGTGTGGATGCATCCAATTTAACCAGGAAAAAACTGCCTTTTGAAGCCACATCAAACCAGTGCCTTCCCTCCCAGAAAACACCGAGCTTGCCTAGAAAACAAGGGAAAACGCATCTTTGTTGGCACTGTACAGAAATTGAATGTTTTCCCTGTAATTTTCTTGCCTCATTATATGACGTGCCAAAAACGTAAATTCAAATAGTGCCTTGGAGTGGGGTCTTTCTGGAAATGATGGAGTAGGATGTTGGCAGAGGCCTCAAGGCCCGATGGGTTTGAGGCTACAAGAAGCAACATCGCACTGAGAAAATGAGGCTCTCAGGATAACAACTGGGGGGATGTGTGCTGCTTTCAGTCAATCAAGCCCAAACTCAGTCACGGAGTAATCAAGCTCAATTCAACCGACTTCTGCATTATTATTGTTATTATTTATCACTTGAATTACTGGAGCACCTTGAGGAGGCAACTGAAATGAGAGCAGGGCGAGCTGCGGCTGTACAAAGATATAATGGGAGCGTGGCAGTCAGGGTGAGCACGCAGGCTGCAGAGAAGAGGCTGGCAACAAGCTAAAGAGAAATGGGGTTGCAGTTAGGCATTTGCAGTGTTCGTCTGCTGGCCCTGAGGGGGAGATCCTGCACCCTGATTTCAGACAGGCTGTTCAGCATCTGGCAAACTCAAGGCTCCCTCCACAGCTGGTGGCAAAAGAGACGGAGTGCAAAGCTCAAGTCTGACACAGGTCCTATGCAGAGCTGCATGGAGCAGCAGGTTCAGGCTATCATGCTGCACCAGCCCATCAGAGCCTTCATCTTTCCCATTCTTCCTCAGATAGGAGCTTTCTCATCTCACTAAAATCATTGGCCACTGCTTGCTTCATCCAGCCCTTCTCTCAGCACCCAGTGCTCTCAGCAGAAAAGCTGACACATCCCTTGGCATGTCAGCTGGGATCTGTCCAAATGAGACAGGAGTCAAGTCCCTTCCCTCTGCCTCACTGCTGAGCTCACACCAACTGTCATCTGTAAGTAATATGCTAGACATGTTTCTTTTTCTGTTTAAAAAAAAAAAAAGTAATTTATTTTCTAATTACAAAAGAATATAGGATAGGGGGAAAAAAATGAAAGAAAAGAAATTATGACTACCAGATGGCAAATCACCATTTAGCAGGAGCAGGCAAAGAGAGGACTCAGTCAATCACTGGGTAAGTGATAAGACACCAGAGGGAACTACCGAAAAGAAAGGCAGCTCATTACACAAAGCACTAAATTATTCTTAGTGGGACTTCTCCTCCTTCTTTTCCCCTTTCTATTTTTTTATTCTGAGCCATAAAACAAGTAATTCCACTGAGACCCTCTTTTAAATGATTAACATTTCCATTTTAACTTTTGTTTTTGATTGTCCCCCTGCCATTAATCTTCCTGTCTTTTTCTGTGCCCTGCTGTTCACCTCATCTTCTAACTTTCTAATTCCCTTGGCCCATCCCTCGCACCCACAAATGCATCCATAATCTTTGCTGCTAGTGGGAGCCTTGGATGGATCAGACCAAGGCTGGGGGGACGTCCCAACACAGCATCACCCAAGACACCAGCAGCATCTGGCCCATCAGCAGAGTCACCATCCCTCTAAAGAGACATCCAGCCCAGATTGCCTTATTTGCATAGGTGTCCTGGGCCAATTTAGAAATCCCTGGTAAAGAGATAATCTTGAGATATACCTGGCCAGCAAACCCTGCTTGACTGATGATATCTTGAGCTGATGATATCTGTGGCTGGCTGAGATCTCTTTCTGGCTCAATTCTTTTCCACTGAGCAGCTAATTCATCAGTGGGGTGAAAAGTTTTGGGCAGCACAGTGTTTTCAGGCAACATCACAGCAACAGCTGTCTTTGCTGTTTGAGGGGGCGGGATACAAACCACAGCTCCCTTTCCCAAGGGAAGACACTGGGGAAAAGGTGCCAGGTCAAAACAGACTGTTGTCCATCTTTACACGTTTCTGGGTAAATAGGAAATTGAGGGAGTGTTCATTATTCACTGTGTCACGGGTCTCAGAAGAGCTGCGGGTTGTTAGGCTGCATTCCTGTCCTGCCTTTGATCCTGGTCTGCCCTGGGACCTTCCCAAAATCTCCTCCTCCCCCAGTTTCCCTCTATTGCCAGAAAGGTAAATATTATTGTCTTCCTTTGCAAACGCCCTGTGAACCACTGCTAATGTGCAGGGATGGCTCAGGTTTTTACAGCTGCCTCCTGGCACCGACAGAGCCTGTTCCCCTCAGCAGGAGCGAGCCAGACATGGGTGTTGCTATCCCATAAATTCCTTCTCACTACCAGTCTCCTGGCACTGCTGGCATTTAGAGCTTGTTCATATGTTTTAGGAGCATTAGGCAAAATACTGATAGCCAGACATTTTATTATTCATATTTCTCTGGCCTTAACGACAGAACGCAGTGCTACTTGCTAATGAACTGGGCTGAAACGAATGTGTTGGTGGCACTGATTGAAGGGAAAGGAGTGAAACCTCACCTACCTGGCCCCTTTCACTGCCCCCAGGGCTGTGGCCATGGGTGTGTTACCGGGAATGGTGGCCTGGTTTGCAGGAGCCAAGGGCTCACATGCTGGGGGATCAGCTGGGGGATATCTCCCTCCTTGGCTATAAAAGCAGCGTGGCTGGACCTGCATCAGACAGAACCTGGGGAAAGGGGGTGAGGGAAACCCAGGGCCTGGCACAAAAGAACTCCTACAGCACTCCAGGCAGCCTCCATCCATGAGATGAGCTGTTGAATGATGTAGTTTTGTGTTTTCCAGAAACCACACAGGCAAAAAGGAGAGGTTTCAGTCAATACATAAAGTACTTTTTAGCAAAATGGAAGAACTTCAGCTCTGAGCAGCACAGGGGCATCTGTTAACTGTGGCAGCTTCGGAATATGGGCACTCATTCGTCAATAAAAACCAAATCTTGCACTTGAAGCAAAAACAAATTAAAATTAATTAATCAGTGGAAAACACTTCATTTGAACTGGGAAGAGCAGATGCAACTAGCAGGTCTAGATGGACAAACAAGATAATCAAATCAATACTCACACTTTTCTCACTGGCTGGCAGCCATAGGCTACTAAGTGAGAGCAGAGGTGTGGATCTGCCTTGTCTTTATCAGCCATCAGCTGGTTCTGTAATTAACTGGAATTCAGACCTGCTGGGGGAGTTATTTCCCTGTCCTTGGGTGGATTAGGTCTGCACATGGGGGGCAGCTTTCTCCTGCTGGTGTCTCCTGAATCTCATCTTGCTTCTGCACAAACCTTGCTCCCTCCCTCCCAACCAGCACTGCCTGTGAAATGTGAACTGTAGGAGGGTGGTAGATACTGGAGGGATAAACCCAGCTCATGGCTGTACCAGCTAATCAGTGCCATTGTCAACAGGAATAGCTGCAAACGAGTAGGGCCAGGTGTAGGGCTCAGTTAATAATGCTGTAATCGAGAGTAGATTATTGGGCCTTGACACGGGAGCAGGGCTGTGGAGAGATATTCTTCTCTCTTTGTTTTTAGTTGTGTTTAGCTGTTTATAAAACGCTGGTTAGATTTTGCAGATGGCAGTCATCTTGTTCACGTGCCAGAATTGTGTGTGCCCTCTGTGGGGACAACCCTCAGTGCATTCGTGGTTTCTGTGGGTGCTTCCATAACGGAATACCTATGGAAAATGCCTACTATATCTAGGAAGACAGCAGTGTCCCCATTCCTATCCACCTGGCCCTGGGGGCGCATTGTGTCCTGAAGGCTGAAAACAATGCTGGTGTCAGTTAAAGACAGCCTGTGAAATTTGGGCTCTAACATTTGAAAAGCAGGAATCAGAAGCTGGGAGTTTCTCTGTCTCTTAATAGAGATGGCCCAAGAGCCATCTCAGCTGAAGAGAGGCAAACTTTTATTTTCTTTAGTTACATTTTTAATCATTAGCTGATATTTTCTCTTTGCTAGAAGAAGCTGTCTTGGTCCTAGAACTGGTTAGATACTGAGAAGAAAGACTCATAAATATGCATTTAACACTGCTCTAAATTAATTCCAGAGCAATTCGTTGTGGTTTATGTGTCCCATGAACATTCAAGGGAAGACTTTTGCTAGGTGAGGCAGTAACCAAAAAAGACAAAATTTCACAGTAGTGTTGAGAATATTTCCCAAGCCACCCCTACCCCCTCAAGTTTCTCACTTCGATATTACAGGCAATTTCAGTGGTGGTCAGAGTAAAGCATGAAGACTTAGTGCCATCCTTCTGGGGCCAAAAAACATGTGGTAACACCTACATACTCAAGCCAAATGGGGCACACTGCAGATTTCAAGTAGCGCCAATGACTCATAGGTCAAACAAGTGGCTTGGAAATTCACTGGAATACAGTATATTTAATAAAAGGAAAAAAAACCCAACTCACTAGCAAAACAGGAATGGTTCTCCCTAGACCCACACTTCATTGTTAATGAATGCTTAGATCGTCTCTCCTGTATGCTCAATGCCTTTTTTATTGTCGTCATTCTTAATTTTGCATTAGTTACATTTGAAGCTTTTTGTTTAGGCAACAGAAACATGTATTTCACCTGCAGCACTTCCATATTCCTGAGATGAATGTGGATCTGTTTTAGAGGCTGGAAAAAAATCATTTCTCTGAGATTCGGGGTCTGTTTGCTATTCCAAAAGCTTGTGAAGGAACAGAAGTTGAGTCTCAATGATCAAGACTCTGTGTGTGTGTGTGTCTGTGTGTGTGTGTGTGTGTGTGTTTGCATTCACACCTTAATGTGCATCTCAGTGATTCTGTTCCTCCCTCACCCCCCTTCCTCCACCCAAGGTCTAATTAAAACAAGAATGCACCAGCCTGCCTTTTCCTCTGTTTCATCTCCTGATATTTTTTTGTTAAATCCACCAAGGAAATCTCCTGAAGTCTTTGAAGTCTTGGGGTGTGTGAATAAAGATGTCACAACGGTAGACACAGGGCTTCTTAATGAGGACACAAGGTTTGATGTCGGAACACTTCAGTGCCCAAAGGAAAGAGATGCTCTCCAACAGGCCCTCCCTTTCTCTCCTTCCCTCTCTTTTTTTTTTGTATTCTTGCTGCAAGAGCCTAACATTTCTTTCTCTTTTATATTTTTTTTTATTCTGTCCCCAGCTTTCAAGGAGGAAAGGGATAAATGAGAGGAAATGTAGGGAAAATACAGTTTTACAAATCCTATTGTTGTTGATGCCACTGTTTCTTTGCCTCATTTAATCTCAGTATCATCTGAGGTATCAGCCCCATCCAGATTCCTACTGCCTCCTTTTCAGTCTGGCCTGAGGTACCAGACCCTCTCTGTGTCTCTGTCTCTCCCCCAGCCAAACTTCTGACTCAGGGAAAGAAAGTTCAGCTTTATCAAGAGGAGAAATCAGTTTAATATAACTGAGGGGAACATCTGATCCCTAGAGTAAAAAATTCATTACTAGAAGCCTGGTCAGTGGCAACAGCTCCAAATACTCCCTGGGACCTCGATGTGTTTGAAGTAATCTATGTCTGCTTTGAATTCACCTGCTGGACCCTTGTCCCTGTTGCTTTCCCCTGTTGCATCTGAGAAGTCAGCTTGCAAAATCGTGGGCAAATAGAAACCAAAGAAACTTATCCCATGATTCTTCTCCACATCTAACCAACGGGACAACAGGATACCGTTAAGGCAGCGTTGAACATCCTCTTGGGCATGTCAGTTTTATGGTAGAGAAAGCTCCCACATTTCACAGGAAAAAGAGACTTCCTACAGATGGGAAATGCCTGTTGGAGCCAGGTGTTCCCTTCTCTTTGGTGTGTGCTTTCTTCTGAGGGAACTGCTGGCTGTCTGGTTGCTAACCTCTCAAGTAAGGTCTGGCTCACACGATGTCTTGTCACTACTAAGCAAAGTCCCATTGTCAAATATGGGATCCCTCCTTCGAACACTGTTCTTAGATCTGGCCACAGCATCTTGGCCGATTTGCTCCCCATTTATTTCCCATCACAATGGGTTTCATGATGGGCTCCCTCCATGCCCTTCCCTCCTATGGACCGTTTGAGAATCTCTTTACTCGTCTCATCATTCCTCTGCAGGATCTTATACCTCATCTTCACAGTCTCCAATCATCTTCCACACTACTCAGCACACTCCAAGTCAGAAGTTGAGCACATGCAATGCAATCCTCCCAGACGGAAGGGACCTTCAATGGCAGGGATGTTGTTGTGGTGCTGTTTGAGTGTGTACAGGCTCCTGCTTTCATGCCCTGGATCAGTGAGCCCCTGAAAGAAAACATTGAAGCCTTGAAGCCTCAGAAGTTCACATCTTCATGGGAGGTGGTAGGGAATACTTTCTGGTTTGTAGCAGAGAAAATAAAGTTTGGGGCAATGCTGAAAATCCAACCTGCTGGCTGCAGAAGTCAGTTTAGCTCCTAAGGATACTGCTTGTGTACTTTTTCATTAAGCTCAAGCATAGCTGGAGTTCTTGCTGCAAACCTCTGAATTTCAAGCTCAGCATGAATCAGCCCCAAAGTGCTGAAATATTTAAGGTTTTTTTTCCACTCAGGAGCTAGATTTATTGACACTAAACGAATGGCATAATTTTTCAACTATGAAAACCCTGAAGTTTGAGGTTGATAGTGATGATGATGATGACTGTTTGAAATTAAACCCTTTGACTGACCACATCTGCTCAGTTCCATCCTTCTCAAATAAGACACAATCTTCCTTTCCCATCAGGATTCCTCCTCGAAGTCTATTGTCTTCCAGCCCCCTCGGGTGATGCTAATACATTTTAATAGGGACGTGGGAGCACACTCACCTCCTCAGTTTGTACTTTGATTTAATTGTCTAGACCTGTGGGCTTTCATTACCACTGCTGAGAGATGTCTGGAGGAGGGAGGTGAGCTGTGAGACCCCAGCCTGCCTGCAAAGGGACCTGGCACAGCACCTGGGCTGGAGGTGCCAGGTTGCAAAATACCTGTGCAAGTGCAGGCTGGGTGGTCTCATAGCAAGGGGAATGTGAGTGGTTTTGCTTTGCAATTTTGTTCAGAAGGAAAGGTGGGTAGTCAGCCCTTTCCTTCCCCCTCTAAGAAAGTCACAGCCATCTTATTTTTTCGCTTTCAATAAAACAAAGTACATAGATCAGGTGGTTCACTTTAATGGTAAATGTTGCAAAAAGAGGGGGAGGTTTGTGCTGGAAAATAAAAGGGCATAATCTGAGCTCTGGCCCTTGTGTTTACTGCTCCGATCTGCTGCAGCAATCAAAGGTGCCCACAGCTCCCCTGCCAAAGGATATGACTGCCGAGGCTGAGTTTTGGGTAAGGTGTTTCTGTCTGCACTGTGATGCTCTCCATTCCCCAGACAGTGATTTATCATCAGGCTCCACACTGCAGAATAAGTTAACGCAGAGGCAGTGAGTGTTTATCCCAGGCAGAGGGGCACGGAGACAGCTGGGTTGGTAGCCTGTTACAGAGAGCCCTGCCAGAGGCTGCCTGTCAAAATGAAGCCCCTCTCTGCCGGTAGAGCTCAACACTTGTTATAATCTGGTTTTAGACCAGAACTCTGACTTTGCTGTGCTGGAGTCTCTGAAAATTCTGCAGAGTATCAAGTTATTTTCTTGAGGGTTGGCAATTTTAAGGAAGTGTTAACAAATTTGATGTGTATATGCTAAGAGCTCAGGTTGCCATGCAGTTTTATCTATTTACCCTCCCCTTTGCAGGCTACTAGCACATGAAAAGCCCGATCTGTAAACCCAGAAAAATCTCAAAAGAGTGCAAGCCAAATCCCAGTTTACTGGAGCTGGCCAAACCTTGTCTCTGGATCTGATCATCCTTCACATCAGAGATGTGAAGCCACACACATCCTGAGCACTGTTATGATGACTGCGTTGCTTCCACTGTCGGACAGAAGATTAAGTCCTGCTCAGGTTCAAGGTCACCTCCTTTCCCAGACTGGGTGAAGCCATCTGGTTTTTGTGTCACTGACCTTTGTCAGTCCCCATTAACTCACAGAGCCTGGCAAAAGTGCTCCAAACTTGCTTTCTGCAGAGCCATGAGTCACTGCTGGGAGCTAGAAGGGTAATGGAAAAGCTGTTCAGTTTTGTTGTGATTTCCAGATCCTCATGAATAAATCCCTGCTTAGGTCCAATCAGATTGTTCCCTATAAAATTCTCTGCCTTTGATCCTGTTTGCCTGAGTCTCTAATCTCCATAGCACCACAAGCCAGCACTACCACAGCCTCAGTTACCAGCTGTGGTTTGGGATTTTGTCATCGACCCTCTCTGCTCTGGTGTGCCAGCCTCCTTCCTTGGCTTTTCCCATGTCCTTCTAAACACTTTGGTATATTTTCTCGAAGGCACCCAGTTTGCAAGCAACTCCTGGTCTACCTTATCATAAACCCAGGTAGTCCAGTGTCTTCATTCCACCTCATCCAAACAAAGAATTTTGGTGATAAGACATGCCTGGTTTTTACAACCTGACCTACAGCTGGACCTGTCAGAGTCTGCAGGAGCACCTCTGCTCATACAATGCACCAATAGCTCATGAAAATAATTGATTGGTGCTAATTGGAGACTGTAGTGGGCTGACTCTGGCTGGACACCAAGTGCCCAGTAAAGTTGTTCTGTCACTCCATTGCTCAGAACAGGGGAGAGAAAATATAATGAAAAGCTCATGGGCTGGGATAAGGACAGGAAGAGATCACTCTCCAACTCTCATCATTGGCACAACAGACCCAACTTGGGGAAATTAATTTAACTTATTACCAATCAAATCAGAGTAGGATAATGAGAAACAAAGCCAAATCTTAAAACACCCTTCACCCATCCCTCCCTGCTTCCTGGGCTTAATCCATATCCTCCCCACCAGTGCAGAGGGACAGAGAAGAGGACCTGCAGGAAAGAATTCAGGACAGAGCGCAGGTAGAGGGATCATCCCACTGCACATGCCACGGCCTTATCCTGCATGTTGAGCCAGGAGCTGGGCAGCGAGAGAGTAGTGCTTTCACACCACTTAGCCTTTCCTTGCCTGGAGCCCCGGGTCACCACAATGGCACAAATGCCATTAAACTGCTCCAATCTGATTTGCTGAACTTCAGTGGTCCTTTGGTATTCACAAAAGAAAAAAAAAAAAAAGGCAGAGTTTCTTCTATTCATTCTGGAAAGCATTTTCTTTCCTGCTTTGTTGGTCGTGTGGTTGTTTGGTTTGCATTGTTATTTTAAAAGGTCTGTCAGGCAGCCACAGAGGAGAAAGATTTCCATGTGCCCAGTCCTGTGCCATGCAGAAATAATGGCAAATAGTTGAACTAAGCATTCTGCCAGCTCTCCACAGCGAGGGAGTCAGCCATCTGAGCTGCTCTCTCCAGCCTCATGAATACAATCCCTAGCGATGGGGGACACTTCTCAAATGAAAGGCTCTCTGCCAGTGGAACTTCACTTTGGGAAATCCCATTTGGCATGGTCATTTCTCAGCAGCCTCATACTGTGCTTTCCCCGTTCCCAGAAGTGTTGTGCTGGTGAGAGGTGGGAAAGGCATTTCTCTTGGCCGGGTCTGCGGAGCTGCGTGGCTGCAACCCATCATTTTGGGTGAAGGGAGAAAGCTGTCAGAGGTACACTTAGGCTGGCAGAAGCCAGGGTCCTCTGGGCAGTGACCAGTGACCTCTGTTATTGGAACAGACATAAATGGAGGGGGCCTTGATCGCATAATTTATAATTAACCAACAAAATTGACATGAAAATAAATAATGGGAAGGGTTCTAAAAGAGATGGGGGAAGCCAAGTTACTCAGGGCTGACCGTGCTGCTGCCTCCCTTCTCCTTTGTCCCGCTGTAACTAGATAGCTCTAAGCAGGATAGTCTGGGGTCAAAGGTTGTGATATCCCACATTCTTTCTTCTATCTTGTCTTATCTTTGCCTCTGTAAGGATAGCTGTGGACTAGTATTTGAGGTTTGACCTGCAAATTTCTTCCAAAACTGAAAGATTGTAGCAAAGAGCTGAGGTCTCATATAAAGGAATCTCTCTATTCCTGGTGCATATATCAGGAGATGGACTACAAAGGTGATTAAAGCATCCAAAGGTCCTTCCTTGTCTCCAGTGTTTCTGTGTGCAGTTCTGATGCTAGGATTGCACGTGTAACCTTTGCCATGTGGCACCAAACCGAGCATGTAACTCAAACTCTGTGTGAACAGACACTCAGACCTCAGACCCAAACACACCTGCTGTGCTTCCTGAGAGAGCGGGGATGCACCTACACAGAGGCCTCTTTGGTCTTCCCAGGATCCATGAAAACAGATAAAAGAGAAATATATAGCAGGCCTTGGAGTGTGTGGGGCAAACCACAAAAGCGGCCCTTGTATGCATAGATTGAGTGTAGCTGAAGCCAGTTGCACCCTCTCTGTGGGTGAATGCTTCCAGAACAGCCACAGCCTTGGGAGCAGGGAGGATGTGTCTTTGCGCAGTATTTCAGCAGTCATGGGTTGTCCAAGGTCCTTTGGCATTGTGGCCAGATGAGTGTCAATGTGCCAAACTCTTTTAGCAAGAGCTTCTCATAAATGGTGACGTTGGGATCAAGCGAGCTGGCAAAAAATGCTGTGTTCAGCAAAATCCAGCTTCTCTTTTCTCCTTTAGAAATTACTGCCAATTGAAGTATGCACAGTGGCACTGCAAGCCAGACCAGCTGTGTCTGGGCAATTAACTCAAAGTTCAGATGAGGTTTGTTCACAGAATTGGGGTAGGAGGAGTGAGTCAAATGTGGTTGTCACCACAATTTGAAAAAATTTGCAGCTCTGTAGAATTTTTACCAAAATCCCCTTGGAAGTCCCCTGCGTGTAACGCAAGGAGTGATTTTCCCTCTGGTGTGATCTCAAAGCAAGCATCATGCTGACATTGGCATCTGTGCAAGAATTTAAACAAGAAACCTTGCAAAGACAAACCAACTCACTTCAATCAGCCTCAGCAAGCAGCGCAGTGAACTCGCTTCATATCGAAGAGGACACCAAGGCCATGAAACACCTGTTTAGCAGTTTTTAAAGCTGCATTACTACTTGTGCCTTACTTGCCTGGAAATACTCTTCAAAAATACACTGCCTTTCAATTCCAGCGCTTGCATTTGCTTCCACGCAGCAACTTCTACAGTTTCCCATTCCTTAGCTTGGCTCCGTTTTACATATCTCATGCAAGGGGCTGACCCAGCTGAAATCTCTGTTTCTAGTTCTTCAGAGTGAATCACAGCTTTTTACTGTTACTGGTTTTTTTCAGGAGCAGAATACTTTCAATATCCTTGGGGTTTTTATAAAACCTCACTAAGTTCAGAAGTGATGGGCAGTGACCCACAAAGTTCAAAATAGCAAGACTTTATGAAGAATGTGTCAGTTGTGGGAGTCACTGATTCCCTGATGTGCAGAACAAGTGTTTGACTGCCTTCCCTATAGCAAATATGCATATTGCCCACTCCTGATCCTGATTACATCTATGTCAATTTACTTAAAATACCACTGGCTGCATCGAGAGTGGAGGATGTGGGCCAGATGCTGTACGTGGCACCTGGTAGTTCCTGCTTCCTGCACAGTGATAACCTCTGATTCAAACCTCTGCTCTCCCTCTTTCTCCTCTTCTCTTCTGGTAGCCTCTGTGGATGAAACTGGGAAGTTTTATGCTAAGCATTTACTTGCTTCCTGCAGCTTCTGGAAGCCTGATTCAGGCTTTCTACAGTGTATCACTATTCCCCTAAAATTTAAGAGTGGGCTGATCATGTCAGTATGCCTGTAGCTTGGCCTTTCCCCTGTCTCAGAATGAAATAAGCAACATTCCACATTCCTCCTTCTCTGGTGAGCAGTTTCTGATGTCTGGCCTAGGGTTAATCATAGGGTTAACCAAGTCATGAAAATATGTTCTGGGAAAATGCAGAAGATTTCTCGCTTGGTTGGACTGAGCAATCTTTCTTTTTTAAATTCAGTGTCATGGGGCAGCCACACAGATTCCTCTTTCACTGTCAGTCTCTTCTGCTGTGGGTCAGCAACATGATGTGCTTCTCCTTCCTTGCTACTTCAGGGCAGAGCAGAAAGCTGCAATTTGCTCTGGCCTTTTTAGGAAGTCAGCTCGGTTTTCCCTTTGCTCCAACACCAGGTGAGGGGAAGTCAACCAGCAAGATCCAAAGCACTCCTGTGGCTCATCAGCCCAGATGCACGTGCCTTCTCAGAGGGGCAAAAGAGAGCTTCTTTCTGCACCATCCCTATTTCATTGGTGACCAAAGCCTGCCTCTCTGCAGCCAGAGCTCTCCTGGCAGTCTCTGGCACAGTAAGGAGCAAATGGTACCTTCACTGGGCTCCTGTGTCCCAGGCGGAATCACTGAGGCTTGGAGATGGGCCAGATGCAAGCGCCATTGATGCCTCTAGTTTGAGATGTTTATCTCTTTTCCTGAGTGAGAGTCCCTCAGGGAAGATTGATTACCCTGTAAAAGATAGGTTTAGACTCGGTTTGACAGGGCTATCCCCGCCTGTCTCTGGAGTTCACTTACAGCTGCCCAGTTTTCCCCTTTGCTGGGCTGCTCTGACTTCTCCTGCCCCAGTCTGATTCCTGCTCCTTCTTGTTCCTTCCAACAGTGAGCTCCCATTCTCAGTAAGGAGAAGTGCTCATTCATGCTTAGATGGGCAGCCTGTAAGTCTTTCTACAAGTTTTAGGAATGACTTTTGAAGTTGTTATTTATTCCCCAAGCCAGCTCATGTCGCATTCAGGAGGGCAGCATTGCCTGTTGCCTTTCATGGCCAGAATCTACATTTTGCTTAAAGCCTATGTAAAGCAAGGGAGCCTTGATGGGAGCATGCACAGTGCTTGGATAAATTAGCTGGTGCCTGCATGTCACCGGCAGCCTCTGGTCACTACTCACATCGCCCTGCACTCCTGCAGCCCCTGGCATCAGCGGGGGAGCAGCCACACTGCGTGTCCTGGCTCCAGGCTCACAGGCCCTTCCCTGCACCTTCAGGAGGTGCACAATGTGCCAGGTGAGGGGGAGTTCAGGAGCATCCTAAGGTGTGGATGTCTGATGTGGGCAAGCAGCACCGAACACCAGAGGCCCTAGCCAAGCAGCTGGTAGGAGTGCTCACAGCAGTTACTTCCCCACTTCCACGGAGGAAAGAGCAGAAGAATACTGTAACTTACAACTGTATTTAGGCTAATTTCTATAAGCCCACTTAGAGAATGGGTGAGCCCAGGGCTTAAAGCCAAGGGTATGTAGAAGGGCAGGAAAAAGTAAGAGGAGTAGTAACAACACTCCAAATTATGAATTGGTGCATCCTGATCCCCTAACGACCCAGGGGTCTAGTGTGGTCTGCTGATTTCCTGGTACATGGCACAGCTAACCTGCAGTTCTGCACACTGGGGCAGTCCAGAGATATTACAGAAAGCTGCTCCTTTCCACAAGGACTTCTTTTAAAATGGCCTTATAATATGGTAGGAGTTGATCCTTTATATCGCTTCTTTTAAATTGCCTTCTGCTCATCAGCTGTTCTTTAAGAGATGAACAGACATCTTAACGTCCTGTCCTGACCTGCTGGTGGCTCTGGATGCTGCCAAGCAGCTGCTGCCTTGCACAG
Source organism: Callaeas wilsoni (assembly GCA_013398955.1). NCBI lineage: Eukaryota > Metazoa > Chordata > Aves > Passeriformes > Callaeidae > Callaeas > Callaeas wilsoni. Next base: position 134,555 of record VWPU01013558.1, read on the forward strand.
CAGAGAGGGCTCTTTTCTCAGGGAGTGGAGGTGATATCTGTAGACTCAAGGTTTCAAAGTGCTTCCTAAACTTCTAGGATAAAAGCCACTGGAGAGATGTAAAATATTAGAGGTATTTTAAGAAAGTGTGTGGGTGTGTAGACACAATTAATTTTCCTTTTTATAGGCCTACATGGAATATCTCCATCTCTGAGGAAGACGCCTAGATCTACGGAGCGTTGGCATCCCAGAGCAGGGCACTGCTCTGTTCATGTTAACAGAAAATGCCATGGAAATTAACAGTGCAAGAACACTGTTGTGGTCAGGCTCTGTCAGCCCAATAAATTATTGTACATGCAAGAGGAGGCAGGCTCAGAATCTCTCCATCCTTCCTGGGCTGAAACAGCTCTTGTTAAATGCACAGGGTAGCAGTCGTAGGGGATTCTTGTCATGTTAGTCCCCCAAGATCAGAGGGAAGCTGATGTGACTTGGAAATCACTGCGTAGGATTAAACAGCAGAGGGGATGTGTGCTCACACACACAGGCAGAGTGTCTGCTCTCATGCTATGCATTGTTATTGACACACTGCACCTTAATGGCTATAATGTCAATGGCCACTTTGGGACCTTTACTCGTGGATTATTAATGCATTAGACCACAGTTTTTATGGGTTATTGTGTCAAGAGCAGAGGGGAGTGGATGCCTAAAGTACATTGGCAGAACAAGGATATTTTTTAACCAGGGCTGTGGTGTGCACTGTGAGTGCTGCACCTTAGAAATTGTGTTTACAGCCCTCTCATACCTTCTTTCAGCAAGTGGGAGCTCAGTGCAGCTCAGAGGACAGCATGGAAAAAATGAGACTGCCAGAGAGGAAAAGGGACAGTCCAGGGAAAGGAAGAGATCCTGGTGCCTGTAGCCAGGCAATTGTACATTGCTATCTCAGGCTGTGGGGACATGATTTCCTGGCACTAGCCACCAATACCCTGAAGCATGAAGATTAATAGGCTCTTTATTTTATTGTTAGGAACCGCAGGTGCTGCTTTTATTTATATAAATGTGCACGGCTCTTCTCACTGTGGGCTCAGCCCAGGATGAATCCTCCCACGGGACTTTGGAGAGGGAAACTTTCTCACACTGCCTCTCTGCCTGAGAGCAAATGTCACACCACAGGCTGGAACACGAGTGTGGGGGTGTCCCCAGAGCCTCTGAAGGTGATGGAAGCTGCAGGTGCCCAGTGCTGATCAAGGGATAGGTCCTGTCATTTACAAGGGCCTTTTTGAATACGTCACAGTTTGCAGAGGAAAGTGATGCAGATGTAACAAGACTTTGGCTGATCTTTTCTAGGTAAATAGGATATACGTGTTTGCCAAAGCCCCGTTTGACAGGACATCATGATTAAATCTGCAGAGAACTGAAAAAGGCAGTATAACACGTTCAGACACCCTGAATGAAGGCCTGACTACTGTGCTGGGGGAGCAGGGGAAGAAGGGGGATCCTGAGAGCAGTGTGGCAGGAGCAAGGGGAACGTGCATGACATTGTAGGGTTGGAAATGTCCTACCTGTCATTTAAGCAATGCAGTCACTTCCAGGTCAAGCAACTCAGAGGACTGAGAGAAGGGCTCTTAACAAGAGCTCTGAGTTTATTTCTGGCACAAATTGCCATCTTTCTTGTAAGCACTGCTACTCCATTCTGTGGAGAATTGGAGAGCTTATCGTCGCAGCCAAACTAGTTATTGGGCAATAGAAAAAATAATCAGCCAGTTATAGAAACAAAACCCGTGTCACAGGCCCTTCTTCTAGGTATTAGCTCTAATAGATGGGCTGCAAAGGCATGGAACAAGAAAAGGGGGGCATGGAAGGCCTGAACCCATGGCAATGCTGGTTCTCCAAAATCCTAGAGGGCAAGAGATGGCACTGACCCAGGAGGGAAAACGGCTGTCATTGCACTTAAGGCCCATGTCTTTCACTTTCTCAACCTCTCATTCTCTCAATTTCATAACTGAAAGAGGCCAAGAAATCCCCCAATTTTCCTGACAATGCTGAGTTCAGTTTGACTTTCCTTCATGTCATATCTGGGCCATGGAAAGGCCCCTGCTTTTTTTGTATGACGACACGGAAATTACTGAGTAATTACAGGATTATGCAGCACCCTGTAAATTAAATGTTACCTCTTTACCTTTTATAGAACAAAAAATAACCATGTAATTACCTAGTGAATTAAACTCTTAAGGTCTCATGGTAATTATACATGGAGTCAAAAGCTCTGAGTTCTTCTGGTAGTTACAAGGAAAGAATTATCTTTCATTTTTAAACATATGTTGCAGTTGGATCCCAAAGCCTGCACATTTCCATTTTAATAACACTATGGCCTGCCCAAATGAGAAGAGGCATATGTCTCCCATCTGAGTGTGCAAATAGAGTGAACATGTATATATAAAATAGATTGGACATATGCAAAACTGACCCAGGTTCATACCAGAAAAATGGAATACCAACAGAGGTAAAACATGATTAGTTGGATGATAACATTTAAAATTATGTTCAGCTTCCTAGCACTGGAATTTGTTTTCATAGGAAGCAAGTCAGTTTGATCCTATATTTCACATGCACGTGACTATATTTTGAAAACAGACAATCAAGCCGTCCATCAGGAGCCTTTGTCTCCTAAAGGAAGGCTCAGGACTTGCCACTGTAGGTGGGTTTTGTCATTATCAGCAAGGAGGGGATGACTGGGCTGGCAGGAGAGTCCATGAAACCAAACACACTGATGATGTGAGCTTGGCGGATGGTCCTGCCTCGCGTGAGGAGGTTTTGCTGTTGTCTGTCAGCAGCAATAGGACAGAGCTCTCCGGGGGATTGGCCTGGGATCCAGACTCTCCACAGACAGCCAAAGAGAGACATTGCACCACAGAGCTGCAAAAGGAGGGGGGCTGCAGATGAACAAGGGTTTGCTGCCTTGTGGCAGAGCTCATTCCTCTCAAAGCACCTTCAGGAACGTGTTTTCCTGCTTAAAAAGTGCCACCAGAGACCTGGGTCCCGGCAGAGGTTGCTGAATATGAAATAAGCTGTAGCATAACCACAGAGTATCCAGCCTCTCTGAGTGGACAGAGTGGACAAGCATAAAAAAGGGCCATTGGACTAGTGATTGCAGATGCTAAAATTCATTGTCAGATTTTTATTGAATATGAGGATTTGTAGCACATAGGAATTGCCACTGTTCTCTGTATATCCTCTGCTCTAGTCTGAGCTGGCTGAAAATGCCTTTCTGTTATTACAATATTTGCTTTTCTTTTTTTTAAACTGTTCGGCATGAATTTTTATTGTTTAATTTTTAACCAGACAAAATTGGACCAAAGTGTTGTTTCAGGTTGCCTTCTACACTCTTCACTTTTTTATTTCCATTTTTTTAGGAATATATTTCAGAAAAATCCCAATGAACTTTAATCATGAAATAATAACCAACTTTGATGTTCTTTCAGTTTTAAACTAAACATTTTCATAGGTCTGAAAAACAGATACTTTGTCTTCATAATTTTAGATCCCTAAATCTGAAAAGCATGATGTTACAATAAGACTGACACTGTCTGAAAGGTGCAGTACGTTCACCTCCAGCCCTTCAAATAGGCATTATGTGCATTTACTAGCTAATTTTTTAATTTGCTTTGAAATATGTAGCATGTTATATAAGCACTCACTTTGATAATCCTGGGATAAAATGCAGAACCAGGATAGGGAGCTGAATTTTTATTTTAATGATGGTTAACAGTGACATTTTAATTATTAAAATTGTGTCTGGTTTTGCTATCACAGACCTAACTATTAGACCTACAAGTCATCCCTAGTCCAAACAGTAACTGCTCCAGGCACAAAATGAATTGAAGACATTAACTCCAAATATTTTTTTATTTCTCATGTTTTTATTGTTTTAAATATGATCAGCAATTCTCTGCAGCGCTGTGTTTCATAGTGTTCAAATCCTGCAGTAACACCGCCTGATGAATGCAGTAATGTGCATTTATTTCAAAGAGTCATTTATATCCCCTGGTGAGCAGGTAATCTTTGCTTTAGAGATGCTGGGGTGTTCTGGTGCAAACGGGACTTTTTACATGCGTTTGTTGCATGACTTTTTCCCCCTCATGTCCATCACTTATATCACTTTGTAGTTGATATCCAGTGAATATTAAAAAGCACCCATTGGGATTGGATCTGAAAAAGGGGGGAGGGAAATTATGCTCCATCTCATTCCTCTTCTCTCGCGTAACGTGCCTCATCCTGACACAGATTACTGCCAGCATCGTGCTCGCCCCATTCCTCTGCCTTAATAGCCTTACGTCTCAGTGGAAGTGCGATCAAAGACACAGGAGCACCAAAGGGCTTCCATTCAATTAACAGGAAAGGGGCAGGCTTTGGACGTGCTCGGCAGAAGCTCTGATTGCGACCAACTGCTGACTGCGGATCGCTACCGTCGCTATCAGCGCCTGCAACACCGGCCCTTTCCCTGCCACGCTGAAAGGGGCTCTGGGAAGGGAAATGGCACTTTCGTGCTCTTCCTGGCTCTGGCAGGATGGAGAAAGCTGGAGAAGCCCAAGTCCCTTCACGGACATGATCAGGAGGAGGAGGAGGAGAGGGGGGGTCTCTAGCTCCCACCCTGTTCTTTTTTTTCTCAGAGCTGCAGACTGAAAACTCTGACAGACCTTGACCAATGTATTGGACAACTTGAATTTTTAATGAGTAGTGATTTCCCACTGCTCTCTTACACAGATCTCAGAGTTAGAGGCTTAGCCTGCGGCAGTCAGAACTCCTAGGGCAAAAGCTGAGACTTTTGACCCTTTCTGTATATTTGGAGTGTATCACAGTGAAATAAAGCCACTCTCAGTGCTCAGAAGAAACTGTCTGCTTTCCCTTCTCCAGGTATTTGTGACACTGGGAGAAACTGAAAAACTGTGCGTATGAGAGATAGCTTGTGGTTAGGAGATATCTGGGACCAGCCACTGCCATGGAAAACACAATCTTGGGAAGACAAGAGACTTGACTTACTATGGCAGTCTGGGTTTGAAATTTTGCCATTTCTCTTAATGAAAGGTAGAGGGGAGAGTTGCAAGACTAGGAACTGGATCTTAAACCTGGGGAGAAAAAAGTAGAGCATAAAAAAATATGGGGGATTACCAGGAGTTTATTTTTTGAGCATTGCTGAAGTGAGAGAGCACATCCCATCACCTACACACCCAGTGCTCATTGCCATTAACTCCAGTTATATTGAAGCCTCCCATTTCCTGGGGTTATGCGTGTGACGTTTGGAAAAGACACAAGTCCTTAGCTTTGCATTATTTATTTTAGCACTGTTTTTTAGAGACTTGAGACAGCATGGATCCCTACTTGTATTAAATCTCTCTCTCCACTGAGCTGATTGCTGAGATAACCTGCAGCCAGAGCTGTCTGAACTTATGTGACCTGGTTCCATCTGTGTACAGCCCTGTTTTGCATTCTCTTCGATTTACTTCTAATGCAAACCTTGCAGAGCATGATGTTCCTGCTACACATACACAAAATCTGTTCCTAGGGATTCAGTACCTGCTCTTGCCAGGAATATTTTCAACTATTTTAACCTTTTAAAATTTTCTGCATTACTGTGGGAGATGACCAATCCTCACACTGCTCACAGGTTAACAGTGCTATAAAGAGTGCAGCTGGTCAGTGGAATCGGAAAACACTGAAAAGGTCAAAGCATGCAAGTATTGCAGAGGTTTCACTCTAAATGAGAGTAGCCTGTGACCTTCACTTAACCCTTCCTTTAAATGATTGCAAATTAAGTTGGGCAACTTAGCCTGAGCTCTAAAAATCTAAATGTATTGCAAGATGAAACTACATCAAACAGCTTTCCATCACTGTCAGGCGGTGTTCTCTGACACACGTACATCAGATAGACATTTCTGTCTGTGAGCCTCACTTACCCACTGAGATGTATTCAAATTAAGCCCCATTAACGTCCCCAGTGCTGAATGACATCCATGCATTGGTACCATAATGCAGCCATCCTTCTGAACAAAGGCCTATCCAACCAAGGATCTTTCCGACAAGGTGTTTTTTTAATCTTCCTGGCTTTTACAGGACTTAGAGATATAATATATGGTGTTTGCATAGCAGTCAAAGCAGGGCTTTCAGCACTGTGAATCCATCACCTGCTTCCCATCAGCCATGTCAGAGCTTCCTTTGACTTCAGCAGGCAATATCCAGTCTCCTGGGCTCTAGAGACCAAATGCCCTGACTAAATGACCAAATGTCACTGATTAAATATAAAGAGAAGAGCTCTGCAGCAAAGCGTCCTGTGACACTCCTAGTCTTGACTTCCTCCATACTGTGACACCAGAGCAGAACCAGAGATGGGAACCAGTGGTCTTCAGGAAGACCCATGCATGGGGTCCCCTGTGGGGTCACAGCTTCTGAGCAATCACCTGTGCCTCAGAGCAGCAGAGCCAGTGACACCTGCCTAGGGCCAAGGGATGGGATCCCCCAGCTAAACCATCAATATTCCTTAGTCAAAGGGAACAATGCTTGGATTTGCACAACATTGTCAGCTCCTCCTATTGTTCTTTAATGTGGCCTTACTTTCTTTTATTCCCTGCTTAACTGCCTGACCCTTTTTTATTCCACAGCAACAAATGTTGCAAAACCATATACTGAGCTGCAAACCCAAGACTTTCTATTTTTTGCACCCACATAAGTCTGTATCCCAATAACAGGAACTGAAGACACACCTTCATATAACCAACCCACAAAACAAATTCTTTACTTCAATAAGAATCCAATTCTTCATGAAATTAGTTGACATTGAGACAGGGCAGTAGTGGTGGGGAAATTATATATCCTGGGAGCAGCTCAGATTTTTTCAATGCCATGGCCAAGTAATGACTGCTTAGTGACTGAATTACTGGCCAAGAGGATACCTTACTTTCTGAATTCCCATGGAGATGGCCTGATTTCCATAGCAACTGGATTCTTTCTCTTGCCTTTCCCTTTAACAGGTAGAAACACACTTGAATCCTGAAAATGCTAGATCGTTCTGAGTATTGTTGTATTTTTGGACACTAGAACCCTTTCTGGACAATATGTTGAAATACAGGCTCCTTAATGATATTTTTTGTATTCTCCTTTAGAACTGGTGATGACATTATCTTCCATCTGCTCTTAAGATCTGCTGTGATGTGAGCTAAAGCTTTTTCTTTCTTTCTTTTTCTTTCTTTCTTTCTTTCTTTCTTTCTTTCTTTCTTTCTTTCTTTCTTTCTTTCTTTCTTTCTTTCTTTCTTTCTTCTTCTCTTATTCTTTATCATTGTTCCAACTTTCTATTGGATAACCTGCAATGCAGGGTGATGACTATTGAAGAAAGCTCCTGGGAGAAAGACAGCATTGATAATACTAACTAACAGCAATATCCAAAACATATGAGATATATTTCTAGAGAGAGTTCAATCTCTATCCCAAAGATGGATTAAAAATCCGTGCCATTGTTCAGTATGTCGGATAGAAGACCATGTCAGCAGTAAGTATATACATTATTTGTCACTCATTTATTGAGACTTTCAATGGTTTTAGGTTTTGATTTTATATGCTAACTTGATGTGTCTCTTTAGGTCTCTCCTTCCTCAAGTACATCTCCATCGCTTCCCCTTTCTAGACTGCAGCTGAGTAGAAAGAATAAAACCAACCCGGAAGAAGTTACGCAATTAACTGTGGGGTTCCTTATAGCCACTGTGAAGGAAGTAAATGTGGACAGACCCTGCAAACCATCTCCCCAAAGATCTGCTGAAAACACATACAGGGCAAGAAGTCATGGAAATAGGCTTTTGGATAGTAAAAAGACATCAGTCTGATTCCTTAAGGAAAGAAGTGCCATGGACATCATGAGCCGTGTCTGCGAATTACAGGGTCTAAAAAGGTACCTAAGGTTGCATTTGTGAGGGACCACAGAGGTGGTGTGCTCTGGAAAGCACCAGGGTTATGGCAGTCTGGACTGCCCCAATGACTGGTACAAAAGCTTCTGCATGGCAAGGGGTGCTGACACAGTCAAAGGAAGGGCAGCGGGAGGTGATGAGTGCAGATCTTGTGTCTGCTAGGATGGATAGTTGGTGAAAGGTATTTCTGGCAAGTGAAGCCATTTGGGAATCCAGGAAAAACTGCAAAGTGCATGAGTTGCAGAGAAAGTGAGAAGTGTTGTTACAGAGGTGCTTTTCCTTTAGCCACAAATCACAGGAATGTGATGCCTACATTGAGGATGAACTTCACCAATATCCCTTTCAGGCAGCAGTCTGGCCCTTGCCCCAACCCTTCCAGTTCCATCTCTCCCTGAGCACACATTGGTCTCTTTCCCCTGACCTGGCAATTAAACAGTCAATTGTGGTAGCCTGAGATGCCGTGAGAGCATCCTGAGGGCTTGACAGCACTTTGCCAATTCACTGACCTCTGTTATGTTCTGAATCACGAGAGGTTACACCCGAAATCAGACTAAAAAATTGACCGATTTTCCTGTGACCCCTAGTCTGACCTTACATGTGAGTTTACATTTTTAAATCTCACCATGAGCTGCCAGCTGACGTCCTCCCTCTCCCTGCAGCTCCTGCACAGCTGTTCAGTGGCCACTGTCTCTCCTGCATTTTGCAGCCCCTCTTGCCCACACACCCTTGCTCTCAGGGGTTTCCCAGGTTCTCTACCTTGATAGCATCCCTATTCTCTTGCCTGCCCTCCCCTCCTTGCTCTGCTATCCCTCTCCCCAGCTGATGTCGAAAGCCACAGAGAAAAGCCTTGCAAATGCAATAGATGAGAAGCAGGGGGGGAGGTTGGAGGGGGAGTGGAGTAGGGAGCTCTCAGGGCTCTGTCACTTCGGCTGCCTTGGAGGTCATGGGGAGAGAAAGGGAGGGTGACGCTGGGGCTGGAGCTGGAGCAAAGCCTGGTCCTTGGCTGTGGCAGGAGCTTTATCACCTGTGACCTCCGGAGCACTCAGTGCTGATGAGGAACATTCAGACAATCAGATTAGGGTTGTTGTGGGAATTGGAAGGGCATGTGTGTGCTGGGAGTAAGAGGAGAGCAATGTGGGGTGCTGCCTGTCACCAGGAGAAGGATCACAAAAGTGAAGGTACAGTGCTCAGTACTCCCTCCACAGCATCTATGACTCCCCCTTAGCACCCCAGGAGCAACCACAGGAAAATTGTCCTTGGGCTTTTTGGGGATATGCCTACAGAAGGCACTGATCTGTCAAAAAATTTTAGAGAAAAGAGGTGTTTGGGCAAGAAAGACTGAAACGGAGGGCCCAGGCATCTTCCTGTGTCTCCTGTAGGCGTGTTACTTCTGAGTTAATGTTGGACTGCTTCTTTTTTTACTTCCCCTGTCTCTCTTGAAAATGCAAACACCACTGGGGGGTGGGAGTAGTGGCTTCCCCTTCCCGTTTGCTAGAGGAGCAGATGGCCCCACAGATGATTTCTCCTTGCTTCCCTCTGTCAGTAAACGATACATAGCCTAGCTTTGAGAATACCATTTCTTGGCAAAGATGTCCCTGGAAAATAGCAGGGAAATTCCCAGTTCTGTACTTTTAAGATTCTCTATTCTCTTTTTTTAAAATTTCTTTAATTCTGCTGATAATGACAAGGTGCACAGCTGCAGCTGTGTTTAGTTACTCAGAAGACACGTGCAGTACTCAGCTGATGCTGCCAGGAGTCTGACCTCAGGGAAAACCCAGGAGCTCTGCCCTCCTCCCGGGGGACAGCATCCAGCTCCCTTGGGGTTGGCCAAGCAAACCTTTCAGGTCAGATCAGTTCACTGTGGGGCCTCTGTAAGAGCACAGAGGTGTGGTGGAGAGAACAAAAAGCCTTGGCTGCCTTCCTTTCCTGGTGGCTCTGCTTCCCCTGCTCCCAACTATTCCCACTCCTCCCAAGGAGACCAGCAGGGGGGAGGCCCATTAGCAGCAGCTCTGCTGCAATGTCTCTTTAAAGGAAGTGTCAGGAATAAAGATTTACCTGCAGGTTTAGGAAGACAATTATTGTATGTTAATTAAATATGAAATGACACTTAAGAGCATATCCATTGCCTTAACAGCGACTCTCAGTAATAATAATAATACTTAGCACTTACATAGCTCTCTCCATCCATACAGCACTTCACAAACATTAACTAATGAATCCTCACAACCTCCCCGCGAAGCTAAAGAGGCTGCTGGCATGACGAGGAGTGGGAAGAGTCGATGTGTCAGGGAATAACCTCCTCTTGGCCTGCTGCTAATGCTGCTTTTGAGGCACCTGTGGTCTTGGCTCTCCCTCCTTTCTGCCAGCATTTCCCCAGCTGTGCTTCCCTCCAGCACCGTGCAACAGGCAGGCCAGCAGTGCAGCAAGGTGATAACTGTGGTCACCACTGGAGCAGGTCCTCCCTGAGCTTCCCCAGCTCCCAGCATAGAGCCCAGAGTCCCTGTTTCATAGCAACAAGTCCGTAGCGCCCAAAACTGCCTCCTGTCCCACCCCCTTTTCCTCAGGGCTCAGCGAGGGAGCCTTGGTGTGCGCTTGCCTGAAGCTGGAGCATTTTGAATGTGGCTGTGACAAACAAGGTTCTGGCTTGGACATAAACATCTGTAAAATGCAGAAGTTCAGTACCAGGACAGAAATAGTCTGGATTTTTGCAAATCACTTCTGGCAAAGCCATGCCTTTCCTTCAAGTCTTACTGGAGAAGCCAAGAAGCTTCTCCTGAGCCTATTTTACTTCCCCAGAATGGGATTTTTGAGCTGAAAGCCCAGGTGTCCTGGCCAGCTCTGTAGGAGTTGACTGTCTCCTGGCAGATGTGCTTGCTTCACCCTCTCTGAGTTCACTACATGGTGATCCATCCTTTGAGACCATCACTTGACCCAGAGTGATGCTACACGGATGCTACACTAAGTCTGTGTTTCCCAGCATATTTACATCTTCCTCACTACAGGCACCAGAGATTGTGCAATGTCTTTGCTGAAAAAGTCAGGAGAGCAATAAAAAAAGAAGATTCATTCTCTCTACAAGAAGAAATGAACCTAACTCTCCAGAAATTCCAGCACCACACTCTGCCCTCCATTGTCAACACTCTCCTTCCTCCATCTCCTATGGCAGGCCTGGCTTTGCCTCTGCTCTGGCTTTTCGGCAGCGAAGTCCAGTTTTAGCTGTTTTTCTAGGTTTGAAAAGGCACTAGTTTCATGTCCATCCCCTCCTTCACATCTGGGCTGCTTCACCCTAGCTGGGAGCCCATGGGAAGGGGGAAAGATGGGAGCAGCAGATCAGGTCTGTTAGGAGGGAAGAAAGTGATTATTCATCCCTTTTCAGGGAGTGATTTTCTGCACAACCCTCTTCCAGACTTTTTTTTTCCCCCTAGCTCATTCCTCTTAAAAAGGTAATAAATATTCAAGACGTATTTGCTTAGATTACCAGTCATACCCTAACAGCTTCAACACCTACAAAGCTGATGCCTTTGTGTATCCACTAAGCAGTTGTCAAACTGCATTGCTTGTAACATTTAGGGTTGGTTTGGAAGGAGGTCTCAAGGCTACAATCTGCAAAACAGTCTGTATTGGCCAAGGGGGTAAAAAAAGACAACGTGACCTAGAAAATCTTGTCATCTTCAAAGCTCACTGATTCTGCTGTTCTTTATTTAGCACTGCAAGCCCACCAGATCCATTTCTGAGCAATCAAGGTTGTTTTTGTCTTCCAGAAAGGTCTCAAGCAAACCTCTGAGTTTGAACATGCTGATATTTTCAGATAGTCCTGTCAACATCAGTGATTTCAGCTGTTTTCCCAGCTAACTCACTGGTGGGCTTCTTGGGGTTGCATTTAGATGTGAAAATGCCACGTAGTGCTCCCTGCAGTTTGATGCAATATCAAAGGTTACCTCCAACATTCAGCAGAATGTGGGTCTTTCTGCACAGATCAGTCAACCTGATTTTATCCATCAAAGAGCCCAGGTTAAGGCAGTGGGAAAAAATATTTAGTCTGTGAGAGGTCACCTGTCCAGCGCTAAATGTACAGTTTGGTGGAAGCCAACCTCAAGTGTTTTATTTAAATATCAAGTAATTTATTCATGTCTCAGTCTTTCCTGTCTCAAAAATTGTCTTTCCCCTGCTTTTGTTTTGCAAATGCAGCTGCTTACCCTGGGGCTTTGGGAACTTCAGGTGATACCAGCAATTCTGGTGGCCTCCTTCAGCCACGGGCAGGTGACAGGTCAGGTGTGTTTGAGCTCAGGTCTCCAGCAGCAGGACCATCTACTTGTTTCCACGAGTGGCTTCCTTGTATGGAATGGCTCCATGGGACTCCTGCCTTGTGCATGGAGGAAAACTGCATGCTGTGGATCTGCTTATTTGCACCTGCACAGCACAGGGAGCAAAGTGCACCAGATCCAATTCACCCAGGACTCCTCCTTCAATCCCCAGGAGATTCCCCCAGGTGAAGCAGCAATACTTCCACCCATATGGTCTGTAACTGCGATCTTTCTCCTCCTTCACAAGTTAACAAATTGGCCATTCCCTGAGAGCAGATAATTTCTTCTTAATGGTAGCCATCTCTCAGCACATACTTTGGCTGCCAGCTTTCGAAAGTAATTGCATTGTTATTTAGGAAAGTCAAAGGTGCATTCTTCCAGAAAGGCTCTGGCTGCAAGCAGGCGTGGGGAGGGCTGACCAGAGATGGCTTTGCTTGCTCCTGTTACAGCCAGGTGTCACTGCAGGCAGCCAGGAGACAGGGATGGATGGATGTACGTCTCCCTCCTCACTCCCCACTCTTTTCCTCCCCACAGCAGAATCTGCAAGAAGTCATTTGCTGAAAAATAGAGATGGGCATTCCTGTGCTGAAAATGCAAAGCATAAAATGTTTCTTTTTCTGATAAGAAAGTGATGTCACAAATGACCTTATTAAAAAAAGGTAAAATGCTTGTTTACTTAAAGCACTTGTTCAAAGAGAGCAAGTGAAAATGTATCTTTTGGGTATTTTTCTTTCTCCTTTCTCTTTCCTCCTAAATGAGATTGAAATACAGTTTCACATTTGCAAGGCCCAGTGCCCTTTCTGCCAAGAAATCCATTGACAGTCCAATCAACAGACATGTTCTGGTTACAGGAATCAGGCATCAGTCAAACGCTTGAAAGCCGGATCCAGCAAATGCAGCAGATAATAGTATTGAAAACAGCCAGTGGGGGAGATGAGAAAGTAATTGGAGTGTAGGTAAGAGCTGGTGTAAGCAGGATGGATCGGCATATTGCTGACACGTGGAAGGGAGGAGGCAGGGGGGAGAGCTAATGAGAGGGGTAATTCTAATGATAGAAGTAGTTCAGTGTGTCAGGCTTTTGTTTTTTTGAAGGCTGAGAGAAGGATTTATTTGTGCAGAGGCAACTCAGCCCATGGGATTTATACACCACTTCCAACACAAGTCCTCGCCAGCTTCCAGAGCTGGCTCAGCCCTGGGATTTTGCAGGTAGATCCACAGTAAAAAGCTGTATGGCATCAGTGGGGAGGACTGTGGGACTGGACTGGCCCTGGAAGTGCTGGAGGAGATGTAGTGAGGGTTTGCAGGGGGATCAAGGCAAAGGCCTTTGTGTCAGCCCAAGGCAGCTATGAGCACCCGGGGGGGCTCATTACCATGAACTGAGCAACACTGGTCTCCGCGTGAGCAGGGGCTGCATCACTAAACACAGTCATTTCAATCTCCACAAGCCCTAAAATCTGCTGATTTCATCCCAAATGTAAAAATCTAAAGAGGACAGGAGTGAAAATGAACAGAATAGAATTTGATTGTATGGACTACATATCCTAATTTATTCCTGAGCCATTGCTAGTAAAATACCCAGGCTCTGATTAGAGTGGTGAGCGAAGAGAATTACTTACTTCCTATGGGTAACATGACGAGCAAATTACCTGAATTTCTTGTAAATCTGTGATCCTCTTTTGGGACACAGCACTATGGAAATGGAAGAGAGGGGCTGTTGATCTCATACACTGTGGTATGTACTCCCTCACACTGAGGGTGGGTTCACCCTACATATATCAGCCTGCCCTGTCTGGGTTATTTCTGCGTCTTTTTAGATCCGCTTTCTCTCCCACTGCCCCAAGCACCTGGCTGTGTAATATTTCCTGGCCCAGGAAGGGCTGTTTTCAGGAGCTGCTCCATTGTGTGCTGTGCTGCGTTGGAGGTGGTGTGGAGAAAGAGGCAGTGGGGTTGGCGGGAGAAGAATTGAACACTGTAGAGACAGCACAAAATATTCCAAAGTAATTTGGATCCGACTTGAGCAAGTGATAAATGAGAGCAGCATGGCAGTGACAGGTCAATCAAATATTTATAGAACTTCATCCATTAGCATTGCAGCAGCAGAAAGGAAGCAATGAAGTCTGGGTGCTCCAAGACCTGCCGGGGTACACATGCTGATTGGCTTCCCCAAAATCTTGAGGCATGTGTGGATCTTCTGACTTGTCCTGGAGGGGGCCAGGATAGTTGAGGTGGTAGTTGAGCTAAAAAGATGTTGAACTTATGCAGCACTGTGTTTTAGAATAAATTTCTCTGTTGTTCTTGGGCGGATGAATGTATATACATACTGGTGAGGAAATTCTTGTACCAAAACAATGGGAAAGCTGAGTGGTGTGTGAGGGATGCACATTGGTGTGTGAGGGATGTACCTTGGTGTGTACACACTGGGAAAGGGCATGAGGTTTTGCAGTACTCTGGAAAAGCAGTTGCTACAATCAGTGAAATGCCAGAAAAGGTTAAACCATAACAGACAAGAAACCTTAAGGAGAGAACAGAGTGGAATTGGAAAGCCTATTTTTAGGATCACATGACATGATTTGATTAATATTTTAGGAGGCAGTTATCATATGCTAAGAAACAGAAGGATTATTACTAGCATCCCAACATGCCTGCTCTCAGGGTTTTAACAAGGGAATCCCATCCAAATTTCTCCCTCCTCACCTTTGACCAATTCCATAGGCCAGGGACATGGAGGAGTGACACATGGATGCACTGGAAGGTGTAAAGGGCTGTGGAGAAGCTATTCATTTGATTTCAGCACTCAGCTGGAAAGGCCACAGCGCAGCCCTCAGCGAGGCCAGAGCACACTGCAGACACATGCAAACGTGCTAAACATGTGTTTCGCTGGGACCATCTCCACAGTGCTCCCAGACACCCCAAAGCAATCCAACAGCAGGCTGGGGAGGAGAAGGACTAGCCTGGTGTCCCAAGGGGTTAAATAAATGTTTGACTTTCAGCACAGGAAGGATTGCACTTAAGTCCCCCTTTGACCTGCTGATGAGATCTGCGTGACCAGGAGCTATGCCATGCTGGCCACATAAATGTGCATCCTGCATCCCTTCTCAGGGCTCTCAGGGCCATTCTCATTTCTTTTGGCAATTTAGGATTCATTACATGTGGTCTCCACCTAGATGCCAGTGCTTCACCAGGTGCTGGATGTGTGATATGCCACCTGATGTTTTCACCAAGAGCTGAATTCCTGTGAATATAGGAGGAAGGGAAACAAGGTCTTTCTTCTTCATTCACTGTTCTCCTGACAAAGTTTCATTCATCTGGCCTGGGAGCAGTAGGGACACCATGTGTCGGAAGCAACCAGTCAGCCAAGGGGGATGAGGCAGGGCCCAGCACTCGCCAACAGCCCATTTGCTGAAAATTGATGATCCAAAGTTGCATGGGGAATTTGTATGAATGGAAGAAAAGACAGCCAGTAATTGGGATCGGTGGGTGAAGTGTCAGCAAACAGAAGAAAGGGATACTTTGGTGACAGTGATAAATGCTAGCAGCTTTGGGTCTCATCTGGAGGAGCGAAGTAGAGAGGAGACTTTGTAAGAGAAGGAAGGAATTAAAAGACAGTGGTCTGATGGATGTTACAGAGGAAAAGGGCTCAGAAAACAAAAATTCAGCGGCATGTTTTTAGGGGGATGATTAGAGGCAAGTCACAAGGGTCATTACCCAAGGCTGAGGGGGTCATAACTTTTTACACTCCCAGGAATAAGCCAATTGGGCTTGGTGGTACGTGAGGTCACCAGGCAGCAGTCTCTGGAGAATGGGGTGCTCATGTGCTGGGCACCATGCATGGAGCTGCAGAGCCCTCGGGAGCAGCCCTGGGGGTCTTCTGGGTGAGCAGAACAGATGTGAAGAGTCTGTGCCTTTGGGGGCTACAGAAGCCTTAGGGTCACCGCTGGGCATCGGGGCTGGGGAGCCAGGGCAGCCCTGCAAGCAGGGACTCTCAGCAGGCACCCGCACACTGACCACTCGGGGCTGCTTTATTTGCCAGCCAGCCCGGCAGGTTTGTCTCAGGGAGGAATTTGCTACGAACAAAGTATGTGCAATAATAACTGGCCATTTCCAGAGCCATTTCTCTGATCCTCACCAGCATTTCAAGACACATCTCAAATGCAATTGGCACCTCTACACTGCCAATTTTAGGAACTCTTTGCTTTGGAGGAAGGACTGGAGCACGGAGGTGATTATCCCTCCCTTCCTGGCAGCTTCAGGAGTCGTGCAACTTCAGGGAATGTCAGAGATGTACAGCATGCAAAAGATCTCCAGCAAATGCTCTTTCCCAGAGCACTGGAATGTGCCTTTGCTCTCCTCCTTTAGACTGTGGAGGATCTTTGCCTCTTACAAGAGAAAAGATCCTAGCTGAGGTAGCTCAGACATCCATCTAACATGCCCTGAGACAGCAATACCAGCAATAGAGAGAGGGACTGATTCTGCTGCCAGCAGCCTAGGTGGGGAGCCAGTGGCGTCAATGGGAGTCAGTGTTTACTTCTGTTGCGCTACCTTGCATGGACATTGATAAATGTTATGAATTTTAAAAATTCAGATTCACAGTAGTTTCCTTTAACTCATTTTAGATTTTCTGCTGAGCTTTATTAAGTGGCTTTTAAAAGCAGTTTAGCCTCTACAGCTCTTATTGCAACAGCACTTACCTCAACAGCCCTGCCTCCCAGCCTGTCTTGCACCAGGAATAAAATGAATCCATGGATGCTCGAAGGGAAGCAGGAGGGCACTGGGGATGAAGCAGGCAGTCCATTGCGTAGGAGAGCCTTGGCAGAGCAGGGAGATGAAGGATAATGGTGCAAGGAGGTGTCAGCTGCGCCTCGAGGCCAGTTTGGACAAAGGGGGCAGATCCTTCAGAAGATTGTGTGGAGCATCACGCAAAACTGAAAATCCAGAGATATTTGTGGTCCCTTGAAACATAGGTAGAGGAATATTAATGCAAGGGTTGAGTTTTCTCTTTCCTGCATAACCATACAGATAGGTAGGTCTAGGCATTTTCAGGCAGCAGATCTGAGCTGATCTCCTGCATATTAGTGTCAATCAGGATTAGTTCCTGTGGGTTGAACTCAGCATCCTCCTGATTTTTAAGGCCTGATCCAGCTTTCCCTGAAGTCAGTGAGAAGATGCCAGCTAACTGTTCTTGGATCAGTCTCTAAATGCCTTGTTTTAATATCCACAAACTGCAGTAAAACAATCCACATCTCCCCTGTTCCATCCTAAACTCTGATTGCCACCTGCCATTTAATTTTTCATAACTATTATCATTTTTAATAATGCCACTGCATTTTCTTGGCTAAAGAGCCTCTGTCGGAAAGAAAAGCTTCCCCATGTCCTCTTCTCCATGACTCCAGGTGTATCTGTATCATAGCAAGCCTTTCCTAAGCATCTCTTCAAAGGCATTCACAGCTTTCTCTCCTCTAATCTTAGACGCATATTTGACATCACTAAATAACCATGCAGTTACACAGTAAACTGGTGGTGAGAGATATGCAAGTGGCAAATCTGTGTTCTGGTGTCTAAAAATCAGTAATCCTGCCTCAGCTCTCACTGATTGACTGGAAACTGAAGCAGGAGGAAAGCAGGCCCAGTACGGACAGAAGACTAATACTGATTTATGGGAGGCAAACCTCTGAGATAGTGATTTACTCCCTCGGGATTTTTTCCTGAGAGATGACACCACACATCTGCAGGACTGGAACCAGGAGAGATAAAAGTCTGAGTTACTATAAGCAACCAAAAAGGACCAAGTGCTCTAGAGCGGGGATGTGCCTCCAGAGACATAACTCTCCTCCCCTATCACCAATTCACTTTTTTACTATTGATTATAACAGGAAGGGAGAGATGGAAAACTCATGTAATTCCCTGTCCAAGGGCTTGTGGCCTGGGGAAGTTGATGCTGTCTAATCTAATAAGGATGCAATACAGCCTGGGTCATCTGGGCTCTGCTCTCATCCTCTGGGAGTTGTGTGTAAATGAACACTATAGAAAGGAATTAAGAGTCCCCTAAAAGAAAATAAAAATAAAACAAAAAAACAGCTGATATTTCTGCTTTCTTTTGAACGGTGACTGACTTTCCATCAGTGCTCTCATGCCACTTTGGAGGGAGATTGCCCAGCAGAAATGTGAGAGGATTAGGCTGGTGCCTTTCCATCAGGGCAAGCTGTGCTCTGGGGAAGGGGTACGGCAGGGACGGGGTGACGGCCGTGGGGATGAGCAGGGTTGCAGCAGGCAGGTGCCTCTCCATGCTGGAGCCATGCGATGGCCAGCACGGCACACTGAAACGATCTCCCCAACCCATTGTGTGCACATGCTGTTCCTGCTGCAATGTCACACAGAAATGAGACAGTGCTGTGACATTCACTTGCTTCAAGCTAAACCAGGCCTGACATACATCCTTCACTAACTCAGCAAGGAGCAGAATTGGCCAAAGCTGGAGGGTGTCCCAGGAGCTGGGCTGGGTGCAGCTGTGCCCAGCCTTCACTCTGCTTTCCACCTTGCACTACACAGCATGTTTCCTCAGAGCCCATGTCTCTCAGGATAGGAGAAGTGTGTTGACTGCCAATGTGGGCTGACATGGCAGGCAGCAGTGGCAGGTGGGAAATGGATCTATTGCCTCCCAAGATGATGCATCTTCCCATTCAAATCAGCTCACCAATGCAGATAGCCTTATGTCTGCAGAGAACACTATTTAAATGGCAGATTTTATTCAGATGGCACCTGAAAGTTATTTTTATTGAATTTAATTTTAATTAATCATATTGCCAAGGGTGGGCTGAAGTGGCCTCTGTTTTTAATTTTTTCTCCCCAGAGTGGATATCCTTAAACTCCTTCCTATAGTGATATGGCTGTAGCTTGCAAAAAAGGCAGTCTGGATTTATTATTCTGCCTCTTGCCTTGTTCTGTCTGATCCTAGAGAGAACATTGCAATGACTGCTGGTTAGAAAATTAGTTAAGTGAACTGTACACTGTATTCTCTTTCTGTATCACTTCTTATTAGGGATAAAAGATAATATAGCTCCCTCTCTCCCCCCCACTCACCCTGCATTTCATCCAGAGCTCATGTAAGGAGCATTTCAATGTACTGCTGCAGCCTGCTCTTGAAAGGACTCATCACATCTAAAAGCCCTTGGGATAACTCTCGACTTTTGGTGCAAAGTGCAGCAAGTAGTATCATATGTGTGGAAGAAGGTGGTGCTGAGATGCCAATGCACAGGTGCTAAAGAAAGAAGCCTGTCGGGGTCGCTTCTGCACTGCACAAGCAGCAGCCTGTCACCTGCCTCACATTGGAGCCCTGCCTCTGCAGCACTCAGGATTTCAGATATTTGAAACACAGCACTGCCCTTTCCCTCTGGGTCCAAATGATCAAACTCCTCCAGCTCCACGTGCTCCATTTCGTGGGTCCCAAAGCAGAGCGGTGCTGCAGCAGTGAGCTCACCTGTATAGATAGCTCACATATTTTAAAAAGAAAAAAAACACAAAACAAAACCAAAGAAAAGATACTTTCCACCAGCTGCAGCCTGGCAACAGGAGGTTGCCCACTCCAGGTGGTCTGTGCATGGTATTTGGAGATCAGAAACATGAGAGGACTGTAAATGGGGGCACATACAAGGTAGCTGACCTCTTTAGCAAAGTATGGACAAGATATCCTGCAGCCTGGTTAAAAATATTGTCAAAATTAAACTGAATTTGTAACAGGTAAAAAGCCAGAAATATCCTTGTAAAACTTTATTGCTATACAGTTAATAGTGGATTTTTCTTGTCCGCATGGACTAGCTAAAAGAAGGAATTTTCCCAAATTCAGTCAATTTATTGCACAGGGGCCATTTTGAAAGAATATCTGACAAAGGAATAGATGAGCCTGTTATGAGAATAAACTCCCAGACAACTGAAAGGACAGCCCCAAAGAAGGCCAACCTGATGAGAATGGAGAGCTAATAAATGACAATACTCTTTGTACTCCAAATCGAAATATATCTCATGCAAAAGCAGAGCTTTCTAAAACAAATCCCTATGATAGATGAAGGATTTAGGCACAGCCAGGTTGTCTGTTTAATGAATTCCCTGCATTTACCCCACTGAGGGAGGAAAACCCAAACACTGCTGTTCAGAACCTTTTTCATGTGGATTAGAGCAGCCGCAAATGACAGAAGACTAATTTTGTCTTGTTTCCCTCCTTCACATCTCATCTGTCCTACTTTTTACTTTTAAAGGAATGAGTAATTCAAAAAAAAGCCTCCAATATTTATGGATGCTCTGGTTCTTTTAGGCTCACTGACTGTGTGTGAGCCAGGAGCCTAATTACATATTTTAGGCATGTATGTAAATCTTTGAATGTATCAGGAAAGCCTTGACTTGGAGGGAAGAAAGATGGCTCAAAATGAAGTTATATGCCCTTTCCTGTACTGGGCCATGCCCTATTCTGAAGGGACATTTTTGTCAGGAGTTCTACCCCTTTTCCAGTTCGCTCCTGCATTAAGCCTGGCCTGTTGACAGGAGCTTTAGGAACTGCTGGGAAAAGAAGGCTCAGTGGATTATCTGATACACCATGGAAAAGATGGAAGGTAGAGATCATCCAAGAGGATGCCATTTGGACTGCATGGGACGTCAGCCACCTTTTAGAGGGTAATAAGCTGAAATCTCAATTTTCAGTCATTCTTTCTTTGATTTTATTTTGAAAGTGGATATTGGAGCTCTGCACATGGAGCATTTCACAGCTGACCTCTGCTCACAATAAATACCCAGCCTGATGGCTAACCCTCAGCAGTTCGTAAGGAGCAAGAGTCATAAGCAATTTTTTGGGTTTTATTTAATGAACTGGTCCACCTGGCAGTTGAAAGAGAAGCCTTTTCATCTTAAAATGAAATTGAAGCCCTCTGTGGCTGTGTCTCTAGAAGCAGCCACGAGATGATGCTGGGTGCTTGTACCCAGACCTGCTCCCTGAGCTGCCCATCTGGCCAGGCTGTGCAAAAGACACTCCAAAGAGAGTGATGTTGCCTGAGAGCTACAGCAAATGCTGAAGCATTCCCAGGTGGAAAAGTCTCCATGAGTACTCAGTATTGTGAAGCCCAGACTTCCGCAGCATTTTCTGCTACAGCGAAATGCCCTCCATCTCTTCACCCTGCAGCTGTGGGAGGCAGGACAGACATCCCACCACAACTGGTTTCCCCAGGAGCACCAGGAAGGAATGATGGTCCTACTGCTTGCTGACTATCAAATTCCTGGTGCTCCTGGGACCACACCTCATGCAGTGACCTCTTGGAAGGAGATAAACTCTCCAAAAAGGTAAGGTTTCCCTTAGCTTCTCTGTCTTGAGAGCTGTCTGAAGATCCCTCTGAGAGATCCCTTTGTCTTAACTGGCTTTATATGCCTGCTTTTGGCACCTGAGTCTCACCCCAAGAATCAACCATGAAAAAATGAATAAATTAATCTACCCTTAGGATTCACAGAGGCAAAATGCACTGGGGAACCTACAAGGCTAAGTCCAAATCCAGCTCAGATTTAGGAGTAAATCTAACCTGTCTTCCTTCATCCTTGACCTTGTTACCTTTCCCTTGGCACTTAACAATCCTTTTTCCCAGACTAAATAGCACAAGAGGTGCTGGGAATAGGTATTAGCAACCATCCAAGTGAAGAGTTACTTTAAATCCAGGCTGAGGTTTTGACTTCTCCTCCTGTTCTCCTGAGCCACCAGCGATGGAAATTTTTCATCTCTGATAAAGCAGATTAGCTGCTGGAAATGTCAGAGAGAGGCTACAGCTGGCTGCATGGTGGGGAAATACTTCCCTGCCAGCCCTGGAAGCCACTGAACGCTGGACCCCAGGAGAGATGCTCCACAGTCTGTTGCATAAAGTCACTTGGCCTGTGATGCTGTTAATGCAGAAACACCTCGATGTGCTCTGCTCAGTGAAGTTCACCAGCAGCAGCGAGTCAAGCCTACAGACAGCTCAGTGGAGGGGAGGCGGTGCAGGTTTTTTCCTTTTCCCACTTCCATTTCTTTCTTCTTTAATTTTGGTAATGGATCAGAGTCAAATGAACAACATCTGGCAATTAGCACATCCCTTGCCTGGCTCCGATCTGCCACTAAGTTCTGAGTGTTTGCCTTTATTTTTAAATCGGTGGCTGTCAGAGAGAATTAAATGGTGCTTAAAGAAGCACACAGACGTTATAATTAAAGGCACGCCAACCTTGACAGGTAGCTGTGAGTGGAAATTTCAACTTTTCATGGGAAAAGGGGCTGTTGGCACGCGCATGTGCTCTTAAACTCCATGTGTTTCCCCCAGCTCATCTATCCCCAGGTGCTTTTTATACACCCATACTTGCAATTAATTGTCTCTTTATCTGCTCCATTTCAACAGCCATCCAGCCCAGTATTGCGAGAAGAAATGTACTTTAAATCTAGGAATAAAACTGGAATCCATTAGCTGTGATTGCATGTGCTTCTGTGGGACTTTGCTGTTAACAAGGATAGAAATGATATAATGGAAAACAGAACAGGGAGCATAAACCTGCTGGTGTGCAGAGCATCCTGATACCAAATAATCTACATGCCTTCTAGCTAGGAATGAATGCCTGGTGCCCTGGGCACTTTCCTGCCAGGCCATGTTATTATAATCATGGTCTACCCCCAGCTCGTTCTGCTCCCTCTAATTAAAACAGGGTCTAATCTTCCTCCTTACAGTATTGACCCACCTGCCTCTCATGACCAGCTGACTCTTCTAGGAAATAATGGGAGCGTGGAAACTAGGTTCATCTGCCACATGCTCAGCTTTGACCCAGTTCTGAATGGAGGGCAAACATCATGTGAATAGGATCTAGCCTGGCCTCTCACCCTTCTTCCAAGGATTTCAGGCCTCTGAGGCTGCCAGTCCAGCATTTTTCCTGTCATTGGTTTAGGGCTGTAATTGAAGGTCACATGTGGGGTAAGGCTGTGATCCACTCTTGGTCTTAGGGCTGGTGCTGGTCCTGCAGAGGTGAGCAGAGCTGTATTGATGATGGGAAGGGTTGTCCTGACATGGGATCTCCGTGCTATCACACAACTGCAAGTTTGGATATCACACCAGGCAGCCCAGGTTGGAGAATGCAGCGTCCCCACATCTTGCCTTTTAAATCTGCATCTGCCACAACTTTTGGTCACTCAGTAATTTTACCTGCTGTCTGAAGGTTTAAGTTGGACAGCATTAATAACAGCCACCAGGTTTAACAGCCACACCGTCCTATCTGGGGTGGCTTCAATAAGGTGATGCTGACAATCTGGTTCTTAAGTTAGTTTTCAAGCAAAATTTTAAACAAACTCCCTCCAATTATCCTTGCGCTGCCTTCACAGGACTTGCTTGGCTTGCTCTGCTCCCTACAACCTTGTTAAATGCCTATCCCACAGTGTTCAACAACTACCTTGTGAATGTGCTTCCAGCTGCCCATCCAGCCAGGGTGGGCTTTCTGTCCACCCTGGAAAACTAAGGTGAATTTTGTGCAACTTCAGCTAGCATCCAAGGGAAGGAAGCAGAGAGAAGGATTTAGGAGGGAAGGGAGGAGCAATAAAGGCATAGTGAAGCCAGGCTAATCAGTGGGACTGTGTTATGGAATAAACTCTCTTCCCATTTTCTTGTTGCAAAATTGCTGTAGTTGGAAAATGGCTGAAGGAAATTACATTCAAGGTGAGAAACACCAGAGGGATGTAACTTCTCTCTTTCTGTCCTGCAGCTTGTAGCTTATTCCTACCCTACTCCCTGCATCTCTCACCCAACTTACAATATCTATCTCCTTCTTTCCACCCCTCCTTCCCCTGCTCTCGTTCCCAATCCCTCTCTCTGCCTCTGATGGATGGAACCATTAGTGGAATCACTGTAAATAATGTGTAAAGTTGGAAGTTACAACAAGGTATCTCATTAAAGCCGCTTCACTCATCTTACTTCCCAATTAATGTTTAAGGCTTCGCTGGAATGCGGTGACAATATGTCACAGCATATCATTGTGGCAGGCGACAGGAAGTTAATAACCCACTGGTCCTTAAAGAAGCCTTTAATGTCAGCTGCAGAGGAGTAAATAACATTGGTTTCTTCCCCCCCCCCCCCGCCCCCAGATATCTCCCCTTCTTTTTCCTCTTTTAATTTGCTGCAGGAATGAAAGAGTTTGTGCTGAAATAACATCATTATCTCATAAAGCCGTCTTCCTGCAGAGGCAGAGCACAAAAGGTGTTGCCCAAGGGACTCTGGGATTTTCAGCAGCTTGACAAAGTTGCTCCAACTCCCCACCCTGAAAATTTAGGAACTCGTGGAGCATTTGCCTTCACCATCCTTTCTGCCTTTATTCAGGGCCTCTTCTCTTCTTTAATAATAGAAATTCCCTCACTCACCTTTTCTTAGTATTAATTTCTATCCCTTCCCCACGCCTCCGAGCCCCTAAACACAACTTCACAGCATCAGCGTAGTCAAAAGTTTTCTTTCATGTGTAACAGTTTTCTCTACTGTTTTTGAAACTTTGTTCCTTTGACTTCGCTGCTTTCCAGGGGACGAGTCATCTTCGCCTTTCATTCCTCTAAGTGCCTTTTCACTTTGAGTGCAATTGCTGCTCTTTACCCTCCTGTTGCTGCATGACGGGGCTTAAGCCCTCCGGGACATCAACCACCACAGGCTCCAGACCAGGACTGGTCCCGAGAGACTCCACTGGAGTCAAGGAAACTGCTCTAGTTCATCCCACAGCTGCCAAAACTGGAACTGAGCTCCCGACTCCAGAAGAGGCGGTGTGGCAGCAGTGTCACTAGCCTGTTCCCCTCTGGGGATGTAAAGATCCATTAATCACACTGTGATATAACATAAACGATCCATTATTGGAAACCCATTTTGTAGATATATTTTTCCCAGGAGAAAAAAATAAAGAACAAAACCCATATATGTGTAGCATTTATTTTTTAAAAATTACAGGAAAAGTGTCTAGGGCTTGGGAAATGAATCCCACAAACTCTCTGCTCAGGTCAGCCACAGACCCAATATATCACAGTACACAAATCATGCATGGATTTCTCATGGCCTCTATTTCCTCCAGTACAGTATGTCTAAAAATGTTTGCTCTCCACATCTGGGTTATTGCCTTAGTGTTTGGAAAGGTCTTTCAAATTTCAGGCTAAACAGACAAGTGTTGTGACTATATAAATACTTATTTTACTTATTGTACTAGGGATATTTTAAACATGGCCCTAGACTTCTGTTTTAATAATAGGAAAATGCAGGATGAGTATCAAGAGCAGATTCTTAGCAATGAGATTAACCGTTATTGCAAAAAGGTCCCAAATGAAAATTGTATGTTGGTTCTTCCAGAGCATTTAAAACTTCACTAGTTCCAAAATTTTGGAAGGCATTGTTCTTTTCCAAGAGAACAGGGACAGCAAACCAAGCTGCGTTGCATCTTCATGTCAGCCTGAATGGGCCATAAAACATGCTGTGCAGCTCAGATGATGGAGAGAGCTCAGGAGATTGTCACCAGTACCAGAGGACCATGAATCCCAAGGAAGTGCAGGCAGTAGCAAGGTAATTGTGGAGCTGAGTCTTCAAGCAGCCAAAGTTTGGTCTATGCAGTCCTGGAGACAGACTTCAGTGCTTTTGGAAAACCACAAACTGGAAGCAGATGGAATTCAGCATCCTATGGGAGACCCCAGTAAGGGGTGAACTGAGGTCCCTATCTTGTGGGAGGGGCAGGGAGGTCTGCCCCAATCCGAGGGTCTAGCATGGCATCTCAAGCCTTGCCCAGATCCAGACCTTTGTTCCTCCACCTCATGTGTGACTGCTTCAACCACCTGGTTCTGCATCCCTAAACTGCTGGAAGTTTAACAAACTGAAAGTTCCCACCGTGCTTTGAGATCCTCAGCAAAAGGCACTGCAGAAATGCAAATGCACTTGGTTCCTAGCTCAAATACATTATTGATTTGCTCATTTGCCAGGGGCCACTTGTCAAAAGTATAACAGCATTAGTAGCACTTGACGTAATAGGGGAGTGGAGAGGTCTGTGATTAAGTTTAGACAGCCTTGTTTGACTTAGTTAATTGGTTAAATATATTCAGTTACATGTGATGCTTCAGAATTTCAGCTCCAATAAAGTATTATATTAATTTTAATTAAAGCTCAACAGAGTTGGCCAAATATTTCTATTTTCTGAATATTTTTCTTAATCATGTATTTCATATTCTGATAAAACAGGGATTCTGGTAGCAGCTAAGGCCTGGAGCACTTTGTCTGACCATGAGAACTTGAAAGAAGAATAGATAGACTAACACTGAGAAGAAGTGAATTTATTAAAATCTTTCTAACCTGAAGAAAAAATGAGGTGGAACAAGGAAAAATTTCCCTCTGCCTCAAGACAGGATTAACTTACGTCTATTCTGACAGATGTATTTCTGCTATTTCTTAAAAATTGAAGACTGTCATGCAAACCGTGACTGCAAGAAGTTGCACCTCCTCCTAATTTTGCCCAGGAGCCTTCATGCTGGCAATCCCTGATCACTATTTGCTGTTCCCTTGCTTAAGACCTGCATCCATCACAACAGGAAGGGCAAATAGCTTCCCATGGGCTGCCTTAGCTGAAAGTCCCAAAAAGTGAGGACCCTCACGAGTGAACCCTGAATGATTACAGAGACAGAATTCCTTTAGTTTCCTGATTAAGGACACTCCTGTAGGACTCCTCCTTTATTTCAGTGTTTTTCCAAGGAGGGAACATTCATGCCAGTGACATGTTCACACCAAAGGCAGATCTGCAAAGAGATGCTCCACATGGCCAAGAAACTTTGTTTAGGTCTTGCCTGGAGGTTCAATCTGGCTTGCTGAACTGCTGCCATCCTTGGGCCATAAATCTCCATTGAAAGCACATCTGTTAGTTAGGTGAGGCATGTGCAAGCCCCAGTAACACTGTCAGACTGGCATAACTGGAACGGTCTCATGTGACCACTCCAGCACAGCAAGACATCCAGCAGGTGTTGAAAAAAGAGGCGTTGGCTGACTCCAGTGAACCCCACTGACGTAGTAATTACAAGAGTGGGTATCGCCTTTTTAATGACAGCAATTGAAAGTGCAAATAAAACCGCAGCACATTAAAAATAGCCCACTGCTCTCATGAAGCAGCAGCTGCATCTGAGGACTTTTCCCAATGCAGAGCTCTCAGGACTGCCCCCCCTCAGCTTTCCTGCCAACTCCCCATCTCTCTGCTTTGCATTTCAATTATTTTTCCTTCTTTCTCCTTAAATGCAGACTCAAAGATCTGAAAGAAGAAAGATAGAAGACAATTTTAGTGCTGCCTACTGACCATAGTCTAGTTTTCTTTATACTAGCTACATAGGCAGTCAATTAAAAAAAAGTGATAGTTTTCTTTTGCAGTGTTGGGATCCAACTCTGCAAGCCTTTAATTATCTATCAGTGGAGCTAGGACTTGGGAGAGGGTGTAAAGAGCATCTATTCTTTCAGATGATCTGTCCCTCAGAGCATTTAGCTCAGGTATTTTGAGCCTAGTGATAAAAAATAACCCACTTTTGCATGTTTTTCCCAATGCTCTCTGCTGCAAGATCATTAAGGCTCTGGTCTCCTGAATACCACAGGATCTAAATGACCAGGCACAGCTATAAGGACTTCATTGATCAAGGGCCCCAGCTTGGCCCAGTGGTCACACCTTACATAAAAGATGAATTCATAAATCTTCTTTAGAGCATCTGTATGTGGTAAATGATGTTCTTGACAGGGCTGATAAACTCAGCACCAACTTCTGCTGGTTCAACTCTGTGTTTAATGACGCACCCCACTCTAACTTTTTATCACCTGTTATTCGTACACCTTCCCTTAGAACTAGCACAGCAGGGAGTGCGTGGAGCAGAAGGTGGAGTGCCCTGCTCCTTTCCAGAGCTCTGGCAGGAATGCTCCAACTCTAAATAAAATGAATCATTACCAGCTTTGGGGTGAGTTGCTCTCCTTGCTCACATCTTCCTCTAACCCACATCAGACACCACAAAGGTGGATGAAGGGGCAGGCTCCAGCATCAGATGGGAGACCAGAACAAAATGCTGTGCATTGTGTTAAGGATTCACGGCCCTGATGCCTGGGCAGTGCGAGGGTTTGCTGAATCGTGCTGTCAGTAGCGTTTAACAAGTATGGCAGTGGGATAATGCTAGTGTTTAACAAGTGCAATAATGGCATAATGCATAAAAGGCCACAAGCAGGTTGGGACCCAGTGTGCAGCAGCCCAAAGGAAGAAGCCCGATATCTCGCTCTTGTGTTAGAGAAACCAGAGTCATGTTCTCAGGGGAGTCAGTCACGGGGCTGGGATGGACTGAGATATAATTATGGAATAATGCATGTTCTTTTCCCACCACTCCCTCCTTTCTAAATTAGCTGTCATGTCACTAAAAACGTTTCTGTGTTCCACAATCAGTCCACTTAACTGTAACAAAGCAGTGCAGATCTATCAAACTCAGAATGAGCTCCACTAATGACCGCTGAAATTACCAAATCAGTCCTGCTTCCCAACACCCTGCCCTTCCCCCTGCGCCCCTCGTCAATCAGCGCTCTGCTTGTGGTCCTGCTCGAGGGCAAACGATGGTGTCAGGCTCCACATCCACATCGCTTTGCCATACAAAGGTGTTCTTCTGGATGCAGAGTTCTGAGGTTGTTGGGATTGTGCCTTTTTTCACTGTGAGGGGGGTGCTGGATGCCAGGGGTGGCTCTAGGCAGGCACTGGAGGCACTGGAGAGAGAGCAGCAGAGGTACAGCCAGCAATAAAATACCAGCAGAGTGCATTGTTCCTGGTCTCTGATTATGCATTTAACTGCATTGCTAAGCACTAAGCACTTTTTTTTTTTTTTTTTTGGTAACCGCTCCTCGGAAGTGCAATCTCGCTGCTATTCAGATACAATGTGGCTTCTATTCTCTCTCCCAGTTTTAATTATGTGTCCGCCACTGCTCCTTCTCCAAGCTGGCGGTCTCTGAGATTCATAATTTCAGCCTGACACCATAGTAACCACTTTGTTTGATTCAAGACTCTAATGTCATCACTGGCTGGTCTTGAATAGAGCAGGGAGAGAGGGTGTAATTTGAAGGCAGCATCACATAGAAACTGCAATTATTTCTCCCTTTCGGAGGGAAATGTAAACAAAAGGTCATCACTGGTCAGTGCTCTTTGTTTCCATCCTCACACACTGACAAGCTGACTTTTTGTTTATTATTTATTTCCTCACCCACTTACATGCCTCCACACAGACACCAGGAGCAGCAACCAGTGCTAGTTATCACTCCTGTGTAGGGACATGACTACTACACTGGGAGGACTCCTCTGGTGTTTGAAAACGGCCACAGACAGCTTTGGAAACCAGTCTGGTTCCCATGAAGTGACTGGAAGGGACTGTCCCTGGTGGGGCACACAGTTGCTACAGCCCTCCTGCCACAGCCAGGGGCTACAACAGACAGCACACACCAGTGACAGACACCCCTGGCTTCGGCTGCCCTTGCATGGAAAGGACTTGATTCAGATTCTCTTCTCATTCTTCCTGCCTTCTCCCACACAGCTCCCATATAGAATTTCTTCACCATTCCTCTTAAATTAAATATGTGAGTCTCTCCTCTGGGGATCAGACTCCATGACTCCAGGCATGACCTGAGAGCCCCTGAGAGCCCTCCCCCTGCCAGCTCAGGGGGATGGTCACACAGGCTCGTACTGAAAGAGCTGCTGGGCAGTAGTGCCACAGCACAAGAGACTTGCCCAAGGTCCATGGTTTGCCCCTTCTCTGGACACAACCTTTCTCTGATCCTACTGGGAATGGCAGAGACACATAAGATGAATATCAGAAAGACAGATGAATGTGTACACACAGAAAAATGCAATTCACTCGGCAGCATTCGCTGCAAATCCTGCTGCACTAAATGAAGCTTTCCTGCCTTCCCCCAATGGTTCAGTGATAGAAAGGAGTTAAGTGAAAATAAATGCTCATATCAAATCACAGGTATTGATTTTCTGAGCTAGTAAATGAAGGCACTTTATCTCCGATGGGAGATTGAATGTCTGTGTGCCACACTTTGCTCCATTTTCATAAAAAGGAAGGCATGGTGGAATTATTTTACCTGGCTTCTCATAAAGTGTAGAGGGAGCAGATTCTCATGTCCATGACAAGGGGTATCAATCAGGAGCAACGTCATCACAGTGATGGAGCCACTGAGGATTGACAATGCAATAGCAAGCCTGGAAGGCTGGTCCTGGGCATTGGCTCGTCCTTCAGCAGAGATGGCAGTGTCTTTCATGGGTCCCTGTAGTCCCCTTCCCTCTCCAGGTGATGAGGATGGGCAGTTCTCTGCAGTTTTTGCTTTGGTTTGCTAGAAGGTAATCTTACATCTAAATCATTTAATTCTACTGGCTGGTTTAAGACGAGAACAAGAGTTTCACTGCTACTTATGCCCTTTTTGAGCTCTAATGAGTTCTGAGCAGGATGTGATATTAAAATTATAGGTACATTACATTTAATAATCTGCAGAAAGCCTTAAAGGGAGCTGTCTATGGCCTTGAGGAGTCGTTTAGAAGATCAAAGCTGACTGATGCAAAGTAATTCATGTAGACAGGGGAAGTCGCACTCACAAAGGTCCTTGGAAACACAACCTTTTTTTGACCAAGTTCACCTACACGGGCATGACTAAAAGTGAAAGAGCTAAATTTCTGCATCTGAGATCTGCAGATCTGTGTTCAAACCTTCTGTCTTATCTGGCAGTTTACCCATCTTATCAGGCAGATCTCTGGCACTAGCACTCCATCTCTGCAGCCCTCCACCCATTTCACTATGCAGCCAGCCCTGATGTATTTTGCTGCTGATATTTTTCAAAGTGAAAGAGATCAAATATATAAAAATAGATACAAAGAAACAAGCCATTAAAAAGCAGACCCCATGCTTTTGCAGAACATGGGTTCTTCTGGTATAAAACTGTGTTGCTAAAAAAAACACCCTGCATTTTCGCTCCCTGCCTTTTGTGACCCGACACACCAGGATGAATCAGAGAGCGTCCAGTTTAACCCACTGACAGGGAGAAATGAAATGGTAGGTGGATTTCAGCGAGGAGTGACTTTTGCTTGGGTGAGGGATGATTAGGAGAGACGCTCATGTTCCTGACTTGGAGCCTGCCTGCCTTTTATATCCTCATAGTATTCAATGGAGAGCCAGTATAGAATCACTGTCTCCAGGGACAAAACCACTGACCTTAAACTCTGAGGCCTCTCTGCCACCAGCGTGAAGAGACCTGGGATGGTATTCAAAGTTTAAAAGATGGTTGGCATGGCCTAAGGCTATTGCTCTGTCCAACCCTAACCTTACAATTTCTGCTGAAGTCTGAGGGAACGGGTCCAAAATCAAGTCCATCACTTTGGTGGAGAAAAGCTCATTTGTCCC
The DNA here is from genome assembly GCA_013398955.1 of Callaeas wilsoni. Classification (NCBI taxonomy): domain Eukaryota; kingdom Metazoa; phylum Chordata; class Aves; order Passeriformes; family Callaeidae; genus Callaeas; species Callaeas wilsoni. Next base: position 166,222 of record VWPU01013558.1, read on the forward strand.
ATTGTGGATTCCCATAGGAAAATAGGAGAGAAAACTGTCTCTTGATAATCAATGGTTGAATCTGAAAGGTGGGAAGTGGCAATATGTGTCTAAAGAAGCGACAATGCTCACTTTGCTTGGAAGGAAACCTACAGTATAAGGGAAGCTGATCAGACACTGTCCCTGTCAGCCCTTCTTCCACCAGCCATTGAACATGGCCCTGTAGGGCAATGCTGTCTTGATGTCAGGCTCCCACGGTGGTCTTTGCTGTGCCGTTGCAAAGCAGCACTGTGATAATAAAAGAAATAGTTTTGTGACAGTGTCCTTTGAAATTTACTTTATTATTTCTTGGTTATTGTACCTCCTCAAGGTGGTATAGGAAATCTTCTAGGAGCTCAGATCTGCCCGGGGAGGTGGGCACTTGAAATAAATAAATGGAACAAGGCACTCTTTTATAGATCTCAATTGAAGCACTCGAGTCACTTTTGTCAGAGTCATGGGGCAAATAGGCGAGAATTCCTTTTTATTCCCAGTGGGAGGGTTGAACATAAAGCGTTATCATTCTGTTTTGGTAGGACTTCGATTTTCATGATGAAAATCACTTTACACCACCAGTATTTTTAGCCTCTCTTTGCAACTGGTTGTGGGGTTTGGGTTTTTTGAAGGGGAGAAGGGGGATTTTGGGGTGGGGGTGGTTTTTAGTAGTGGAGGAAGAGGACATGCTTCTTTTTATTATTATCCCTCCCACCCACTTGTCTGAGGCATCTTTTTCAATAGTCGTCTTACTGCAACAAGCAGAAACACCACCCTATACAACCTTTCCACAGAGTGCAAATGTCAGTCCTCTCTTATTAAGTTGCAGATAAAATGCTCATAGACAAACTGTTAAAAAGAAGAAAGCGTCCATGCTGTGGTGAAAAAGGTAAAATGCAGTAATTGTCCAAACCTTCAAGAAACAATGTCTCTGTAGGGAGGGGAGGACCTTTTTCCTTCCTGTGGCAAATTGCCAGAAGACTCCAGGAAACCTCACTTCACCTATATATATTTAATTTTTATTTTTAGGCACAAAATCACCTTTATTTCCCTTGATTCCTGTGAATTTGTTCCAAAGACAGAGAAGAGAGGCTAATACCTTTCCCTACCCAGTTTCCTGCAAACACTAGCCCTATCACTGCTCTTTTTTGAGTGCTTTCTGAATCTGATTTATTTGCAGTCTCACAAAGAAAAAAAAGGCTTTTCTTTTCATGTCTACACAGCAACGAGAGAGAACTGGAGCATGTGTAGACATATAGGGTGAATTAATCTGATTAAATTCAGGCTTCTAAGTTTAAGCTAGTCACCCAAAGCTCCTTTCGTACAGTAGACAGACATCTCATCAATATACAGTCAATGGAGCCAGAGGTGTAATTCATCTCATTCCAAACCAGACGCCTAAAGTAGGTCACATGAATCACACCCTTGAGAGCTTTTCTTCTCCCCACTGACTGTAGAAGAATCCCACCGTAACTAAATCACTTGTAGATACTGAAATCAACGTTGACTGAGTGGCTTCTTTCCATTGCACAGTGCCACTCCATGGCTTCAAATGCTGGTGTGAGCCACTCTTCTCCCCGCCATCTCTGATGCTGAGGGTTTGCTACTGTCCTTACTTACTCCAGTAAGGAAAGTAAGGCAGGTCCAGCTATGGAGATACAGGGATAAAGGCACAGGTCTCACTGAGGGACCCTGAGGCAGCCTAGAAGAACACCGAGACAGGGTAGAGCAATATGGAAAAGATGGTGCCCTAATGACTTTGTTATCCTGATCTTGGATACACCAGAGAGCCCTGGCAGGACAGCACATCTTTATGGAGCAATCCTCTGAAAGCATCTTTTGGCAATCAGAGGTGACCTATGGAAGTCTTCACTTATCATCATCATCATCATCATGTCTGGAGCAACCAAGAGACAGAGAAACAAGATGACAACATGATGGAAGTACCAGAATATAGGAACTCAACCCTTCTTCTCTGCTATGGAATGCAATTCACTGCCTCTGTGACTCCATTTCCCTTCTGTGGCACTGAAATAAATGTCTCTTCTTTCCCTCTCCTTGGATTTATCTCTTGGATCTTGAATTTCTTATCATCTTGCTAGGTGACAGGGGATAACCCTGTGTTAACCCATGGCCCAGTGAGCTGTTGATCTCTAGACTTGATACACAACTTTAGTCCAAATAACAATAGCATTAGTATTCGGAGACGGGGGAAGTAATTGAGAGCTTAGTTGGGAATATGAAATGGATTCACTTGGTCATTTTGTTGGGGAAAATTTTTCCTTTCTCTGCCAGGAGATTCTATAACTGACCTTTAGATTAAAAAAAAACCAGACAAACAAACAAACAAACAAACAAACAAATGAAAAAGGAGAGGAGAGGAGAGGAGAGGAGAGGAGAGGAGAGGAGAGGAGAGGAGAGGAGAGGAGAGAAGAGAAAAGAAAAGAAAAGAAAAGAAAAGAAAAGAAAAGAAAAGAAAAGAAAAGAAAAGAAAAGAAAAGAAAAGAAAAGAAAAGAAAAGAAAAGAAAAGAAAAGAAGAAATGTAAGCTAGACAGCATGAAAACAGAGCTGTGAAATGCACACCAGTCTGCTCAAGTCTAACTAGAAGCCCTCCAAGGCAGAATCCAGAAATTATTTGTGAGATTTTGATGCCTAGTGAAGAGAACTTTTTAAAGGAAAGGGAAGAAACCTGTTGCAGGCTGAACAAGTCAATGCTTCACAGAGCTGTTTTCATGAATCCAGAACGACAGTCCATACATTATTTAAACCATCCAATTTATTGAACAGCTCAAACAGGTTGTCTCTACAGCAGTCAGAGTTGACAAGGGCTCACAGAAAATTTTGCAAAACATTCCGCTTTCAGTCAGTTCTGCTCCAGCCATGGCAAGTTTTGTTCCCTTTCCTGGATCATTTGCATGTATAAAGGCCTTGCTCCTGTCACCTCCTTCCTGCCTCAGAGCAGAACCTCTGGTGTTAGCAAGAGTCACCTGTGCTTCTTCAGAGAGAGATGTTGTAGAGCTTCATGGCCCCAGGCCAGCGCCTTCATATGCAGTGATGACTCTACTGGAAACATCACAGCACCGATATAACAGAGAGCACAGGAAAAGATGAGCCTTTAATAACATCTATTCTGAGATCTGTTGGAACTGGAATAGCAGACATTAGCTGCAAGGCAAGTGCTCCCATCCATGGGTTTCAAGAGAAAATTGTGTTTAAAATCCTTTCCAACACTCACACAGGGAACTGACCATCCTTGAGTATGAAAAAGATGCATATGCCATAAAAGAAGTTAGAAGTCCACATGTTTCCAGATAAAACCCACACAGGTAGGTGTCTTACAAACTGTGGAACTGGGAAGAAAACCAAACTTTTCCACCCTTCAAATAATCTCTGTTTTTCAGCCTGCGCTTGAATGAAAGCTTGTATCTCCAGCTGAGGTATCCTAACAAGCTCTTTTTCCTTTCCTTACTAACAATCCTTTGCCTCTCCAAGATTTTCTCACATCTGAGTCACAAAGTTTTGTGCTTATGTTGGAAATATGTGTGAGCAGATCTTCCCTAACTAGTAGGGCATTGGCAAGAAGCAGCTGAACAAGAACATGTTCATACATGCACAGATACACTCAATGGACCCAGCACAGCTAGTTATAAATCTAATAAACTGGCAAGCACTGTGAGCCTTATGCTGCCCATAAATAATTCACTGCCAGGATGCTTGTAGGAACAGCACCTTCTGCATAGTCCACAGGAAATTCTAGCAGGTACCAAGCCCTGCTGACTCCAGTTATTAATCCTGTTTGTTGCTGCAGTGCCAAAGGGCCAACACAGAATGAGCCCCCTTTGGGCTAAGCACTGTATAAACACAGACTCTTGCGTTTAAAAGGACTTTGGGAGGAGGAATCTCTGGTATAACTATGTTAGCTCAGCCCCAGGACTGTCAAGATACAAAATTTCTTTCCTCTCCAAGAAACAGCAATAGCTTTTAGGCAAAATTCTCTGCTTTGTGTTAGAAATAGACCCAAGCTGCTGAGTCTGGAGTCTGATAAGGATGTAAATGTCTCAAGCTCTAAAGAATTTGTATGAGTTTGACTTACTAGACTGGTTTCTGCAGCATGTTTCACCCCCTGGGAGAAGGTGGCTGAGCAGCGAGGAAGATTTTGCCCTCTCAGAGGGACTTGAGGGGTGATGAAGGTCTTGGGAGGGGTCTTGAGAGGACCAGCACTGAGGCAATGTGCAGAACGGGGAAGAGGCTGTGGTTGTAAGACAGTGTTCTCCATCATGGTTCCCGGCCAGAGTGAGCCAAAAAACAAGGAGACGGGAATCTTCATTGCTGAGAGCTTCCACATCCAGAAAAGGCAAACTCGGCGTAAGAAATTTCCTTTTCTTTGTCCCCTTTTCTGCATGAGGACTTCTGGTTGGTAGGATGAAGAGCTGTGGTGGCAAAAAATGATGACTTCTGTTAGGATTGAGTGAATCTGACACATTTATTGTCAGTGAGGGGCAAGAGACCAAGCTCTGCAGTGTGATGAAAGGGATGTTTTGAGGGCACACTGGGGTATCCGAACACAGGGCTCTGGGACATGCCAGAAGGCACTAAGGATGTCCCAAGGAGACATCAGGGCAAAGGGCACCCAGGTGCTCAGGGCTGAGCCAGCCCCATGCCACCCAGGGATGCTCGGTCCCTTCCTCCTGGCCAGTGAGCCACTGGGTTCCACTGCCAGGGGAAGGGTCCATGTCAGTGGTTCCTGGGACCTGTTTCCAGGGGCAGGTGGCACATTACAGGGGGGACCTTTGTGACTGACACTGCAGGGCATGTGGTCAGTGCAGTGGTGGCCCCTAGCCCACGGTGCCCACCAGGACAAGACAGGAGAACAGGGCTGGTGAAAGCCCCTGCGCATAGCCAACCCCACATTTTGCCCCACAGCAACGAGGCATTTGTGGATGCTTCCTCAATCCCCATCCATAAGATGGCAGAGAGACTCCTCAGCTGCTCCAGGGTGGTCCTGGATGAGGATGGGGCTCCCCAGAAGAGCAGCTCTCCAGTGGAGCCTCATGATATGACAACAGAGCAGCCACTTCAGCCTGGTGAGTGAGGGGGCCCGATGGGCTGGGCAAGGGGACCTTGTGCAATGCCAGGATCCCGTTTCACCACCACACTGGGAACAGGGGACCCAGAGCAATGCCAGGATCCCATTTCCCCAACACACTGAGAACAGGGGACTCAGAGAGGCACTCTCCAGGTGGGTCAGGGAAGGGGGCACAGGTATGAGCAGAGGGCAGATGTCCTCTCTCTCTGCTGTCTCCTGTTGCCAAACCCTCTGCAGCCCTCCCTGCTCTCCTCTCCATTAGATGCCAACTGGCTGCTACTGTATAGAGTGAAGCAGAAAGCCACTGATTTCCTTCAGGCCTTTGTCAGGAAACCCCTACCAGGTATTGGTGTCCCGTTCAAAGGCTGCTGTGCCTGTCCAGTGTGCTGGCTGGGCAGAGCTGCCATTCCCACAGGGCACTGCACCCCGAGGCTCTGGTCCCGCTGGCTGCAGGTCCCCCTCTCAGACTCCCTGGTTTTCTCTCTGTCCCTTGGCTGCCGGGGTGAGGATGACCAAAGGATGTCCCTGCAGAATATCATCAATGTGTGCAGAAGTGCCTTGAACACCGGCTTGTTACAGGGCCTGGCAGTCTTCTTCCAAAATAACAACCTGGCAGAGAAGATCAAGATGAAGGGGCACCCGGCACTCTGGGAAAGAAGGCAAGGCCACCCAGCACCAACACTTCAAGGGCAGTGCTCGGTCAGGGTGAGGGGCTGGTGGCACAGGCTGCCAAGTCCCAGCCTGGTTGTGCTCTGCAGATGCTGCTGGAAGAGGAGCCCGGGCACTGCCCGAGCTCCCCTGTGAGGGAGCTTGCCATGCGTGCCGTCACTGGATTGAGGTACCTGCCCAACACTCCCGGGCATCCCTGCCCTGAGCTCTGTGCCCACATGCCCAGCCTTCCCAGGGACTCCTGCCCCAGAGCTCTGTGCCCACCAGCAAACAGCCTTGAGGTGCTGATCCCTGCACCAGGGTCCAACTGGCTCCTCTCTCTCTCTGCAGCTCTGTGGGGACAGTGCTGGGGGGCAAAAGGAGAAGCCTCCTTGAAGTCTGCATCTCCAGGGTCTTCTGGCTTCCTCCAGATGAGGAAATGTAGGAAAGAAACAAATACTTCTTGTTGGTAAGTGTTGGATGATCTGCAGGCATCCCCAGTCCCTCTGAGCTGCTCCCTGGCCACTCGTGCTGCCCCATGACCGGGGATTCAAGGCAGAGCAGAGTTTCATCTTTGCTCTCCCACCCTAGTTCCTCCACCCCCTTCCCACGGTCCAGCCACATCCAAAACCACAGGCTGCTGTTCCGCAACAGGCTGCTTGCCCCTGGGTCTCTCCCAGGCAACTTAGGCATGTTTCCTTGGAGTTTCAGCCTCCTGGGGTGGGAGGGACAGCAGAATCACCACTACTACTCTTTTTCTTCCTTGCAGACCCTAGATGCCATGGACGTCATGCTGGAGGCAATGGTGCTCAACTCTCCTTCCTCCAGAGTCATCGAGGAGCTGCAGCACATCTTGGAGGTCTGGCCTGTACAAAGAGTGGGTGTCGCAGGGCTGTTCCTCACCCTGGAGTGGAAGGATTGCCCACTTCTGGGTGGGTGGTCCCCAGCCCAGAGCTGTGCAGGCAGAGCATGCTGCAGGGAGGCTGCTCACCTTCCCTGGAGAAGCAGGGGCTGGCACCAGGCTCCTCCAGAGTGCAGTGGCAGCAGAGGGTGGCAACTGCTTGGCCACAAGGTTGGTCCGGGGCCTCTGTCCCAAGGCTGAGTGGGACCTCAGGGGCAGAAGCCCCCCAAGATTTTGCTCAGGGTCAGAGGAAGCCTTGAGGGACAGTGTGAACTCAGCCGAGGAGCAGAGCCACACTGCTGCTGCTGGAGTTGGTGTCTACTGTCCTCCCAGATGCTGCTGGACCCCACCAACTCTGAGAACACAGCTGTGCAGGAGATGGCCATAGAGAAGATCAGAGAGCTGAGCTGTGCACTGGCCAACTTTTCCATACAGAATGTAAGGCCCCTGCCCCCTCCAGCTCTGCTGTGTCCCCCTCCCTACAGCTCTCCCTGCAGGGCTGCTGCCCAGCTGGGTGCTCCTGGATCCAGCCCTGGGCACACCTTGGGGTCAGGGCACCAGCTGCCTGCCCTCAGCCCTTCTGCTGTTCTGCCTCCCTCACCCAGGCCTGCCAAGACGAGCTCAGAGCAACACAGATTCTCACCCTCGGACAGCTGCTGGGGCATCTCCTCCATTTCCAGTTTTCCAAGGGAAAGACAAGATACTCAGCTTTGAGAGCTTTTTATTACCTCTGTGAATTCGTCTTTAATGACAGAAGTAAGAGCTATTGAGGTGGGCTTCATCCCTCCTCACACATATTCCCAATAGCTCTGCTTCTCTTCCTGACTGCCTTTGCCCCTCCAGCTGCTTTCTGTAGCAACCCCGCTCTCAATTACTGCAGCAGCCAAGTGCTCTCCATGCGTTCATGCTCTGTTCTCTGATGCTCACCCTCCCTGCTTCTTTCCCCATCCTGAATCCCACTGGGTTGGAGACCTCCCAAGCCAAAGTTGTCCTTGATCATCATGACCATTGATGCTCCCCCAAAATCTCCTTGCCCACCTCATCCTGCTCCCTCACAGCAGATCTGGGGTGGTTTGGGAAACAAAGGCTGCTGACTGATTGATTCTCCTGTGCTTTCCCCATCCTTTAGAGAGGATGTCACAGCCTACCTACAGAGGACACCTGTGACTACCTGACACTTCCTTGCAGTGGTGCTGCTTTGTCACAGCCCAGATCAAGGTAATGAGTTCCCCCTTGGCTGGGACTCTGCTCCAAGACATCAACAAGGGCCTTGTGTGTATGACCCTGAATAAGTGGGGATGTCTCTGGCAAGAGGGTTCCTGCTGTCACTGAGCACAGCTGATGTCATTGATGTCCCAGCACAGCTCCAGCCCTCCTGGACACAAGGTTCTCTGGAGAGCCAGCATCCCATGCCCGTGAGCCCTCCTCATCCTCCACTGTGCAGGGACTGAGGGCACTGCTTCCAGCTTTCCTGTGGGCACTGTCACCAGCACTGCCAGGAGTGCTTGTGCTGCCCGGTCAAGCAGCACCGTAGGGGGCACTTGGTGTGACAGGCCTTTGCTCCCCTCCTTCCTGTCACAGGCCTTGGAAAGTTACCTTACACCCTGTGAGAAGATAGACATCGTCCTTGCGGCCATTGAGGAAATGAGGGACTCCAGAGCCTTTGACCATCGGGCTGCAAGGAACCTCCTGGAGGTGGCCATGAGATCCCCTGAATTGTAGCTGATGGGTGTAAGTGGCTGGATTGCCCTGCCCTTCAGCTCTGTCAGGCCTTGTGCCTCCTGCCTCCTGCCTCCTGCCAACAACAGCCCCCTCGTCCCCCTGAAGCCACCTGAAAGCAGCAGAGAGGGCTGGGAAGGGCAGCTGAGGACAAGGCTGTGTCCTCTGCAGGTGCCAAGCATTGGAAGAGGCATCCGTGAGTGCTTGGAGCATGCCAGCTCAGCATCAGATGTGCAGAGCCTGTACACCCTGCTTACTGTGCTGGCTCGTCAGTCCCCAGGGAGCTGGTGTGCAGCATGTTGACCTCTGTGGCACCACATGACAGGTATCAGCCCCAACAGCCCCAAGGGAAAGGGGAAAGACCCTGAAATCTGGCCTGGCTGTGCTCACCTGGGCATGGGCCCGTGGCTGAGGCAGCCCTGCTGGTGCTGCACTGTGTTTGCAGCACTGCACTGGCCGTGTGGGACCTCATGTATTCTCAGAACAACATCAGGTCCAAGTTCTGGATGGAGTTGCAGGGAAGGATTCACTCCCAGGACTAGCAGGGCTGTGAGCTCTTCAGCCCCACTGTGTTGTATGCCATCAGAGTTTATAAGCTGGTGAATGACCTGCCCTGGCTCACCTTGGGGACAGGAGGCACTCGTCACACATGTCCTGCCTCCTCCATGCCAGCTCTTGCTCTCCAGTCACTCCTCAGAGGCTGCCAGTCGTCAGAGGCCAGGAGGAGCCTGCAGAGACCCCGTGGGGTACATGGACAGGGCTGTCCCCAGGATGGACACCTGGCCCCAGTGCCCTCGCCTGGAGCTGCCTGAGGGGAGCAGGAACCCCACAGCTCTGCCAGTCTCTCACCATCACCTTTGCTTCAGATGCTGAACCCTATTGACACTGAAATCCTTGAACTCCTCCAGGAGAACTGGATGAGTCCACAGCTGGAATTTCTCTCACTGCTGCTCACGGGTCTCAGCACCACCTTGGAGACTCCTGACAAGGTGAGTAAGGTGTTGAGCCACATTGGCCAGAGAGGTGGCTTGGCCTCAGCTGGGCATCAGGAGTTGGGTGACAGCTCCCAACGCCCTCCGTGCTGTGGACAGGGCTGGTGGGTGCCCAGGAGAGTTCCAGGCCTATAAGGTTACCAATCCATTGTCCTGATCAGAAAAGGGGTGTGATCAAGGCTGAGGACAGGAAGTTTTTGCTCTCCTGCCCTCCCCTCCCTGCTCTCCCCTTCCCTGCTCCCTGCATACCCGGGTGCTGCCAGGTGGGCTTTGACTGCCTCACGAAGAGGAAACTCCATGCTTCATCCAGTCAAGAAGACTTCAGTTCCTGCTGCCAGATGTTGTGGAGCAGCCGCAGCACCCTGACAAAGCCATCAGGATGAAAGCCCTGCAGGTGTTCCGAAATGCGGTACATCACATAGAGAGGAAGGAGGCCAGCAGCATCGCTCTGCGGCTCTCAGAGTGGCTCCTGCCACTCTTCAATGATGTATGGACACTCAACCACCATCTTATCCCTTCCTACATTCCTTGAGGGATGTTTTCTGCCTCTGGGAAACCCATGCTGGAGTCCTTGCTCATTGTGTCCTGTCATCTCTCCCAGGAGTGCAGCGAGCTGCAAGAGTGCTCCATCCACCTCTTCAAACACCTGGTGGAACCTGTGCTGGGCAGGGACGAGAGAAGAATGAGGAAAAAAGCATGGAGGGGACTGGTGCCGCTGCTGGTCCGCATGAGTGAGCAGACCCAGAGTGTGGCGGAGCTGAGGAGCTCAAAGCTGGGCAGTGGTGACCCCACAAGTGTGGTCTCAGTGTTGTGGACAGGGGCTGCTGGCCCACACTTGCCCTACCTGGCTCAGCAGCCTGTGCCCAGGCCTGAAGGCACCAAAAGGCTTCCCAGATTTCCCTGCAGGGCTTTGAGACCCTGCCCTTGCCCACCAGGGCTGTGCCCAAGAGTCCCCTAGGTGTTCTGGTCAGGATCTGTACCAGGTCCTGAAGGCAGGATGAGCCCAGGGCTTGGACCTCTGCCCACCTAGACCTGAGGCAGTCCCAGCTGTGGGATGTCCACCATGGTCTCTGGGACTGCAGCCTGGTGAAGAGGAGGGGGATTTCAGATCCCCTTCCCTAGCCCTGGGGCCATGTCCCATTGTCTGCTGCTCGGCAGGTCTCCTGCAGTGGGAAGAGCTCAAGCAGCCAATCCAAACACAGCACCTGTGGGAGATCACAGAGTGCTAGGTGATAATAACCTTGGAGCCCCAGGGTCCCCCGCCTGGAGCTGGCCCCAAGAGCTCCTCTCTTCCCAAGGGTTCTGAAGGAGTCCTCAGCACACCTGGGTCCTAGCAAGTACACAGAAGGGTCTCAGGGCCCTCGGAGGCCACTCTGCCCATGGCTGTCTCTGGTCTCTGGCTGTAAGATGGGAATATACTGGGTGGGAAAGGGAGTGCCGGGAAAGGGGACTGGTCAGGCCAACTGGAGAGGGCCTAAATCAGCCCCGTGTCCTTGTGGTCTCTCCAGCTGGCAAAGGACAGAAGCAGGGCAGAAGAGTACCTGCATCAGAGCCTGCCCTACCTGAAGGAGCCTCAGGCCACCGTGGGAGAGGCAGCTGTCAGGTTCATCAGTGAGCCCCGGGGTCCCTGTTTGGGCAGCCTCGCCCCTGTCCCTCTGCCCCGGGCAGGTGTCCCTCTGCAACCCCTGCCCATGCAGGTGGGCTTGGTGGCTGCCTCGCTCAGTGCCACCCCCTGGGCTGCTGATGGTTTCTGGATGGTCCCTGGTGAGGGGGGAGAGCAGGGCCAGGGAAGAAGGGGATGACAGAGCTCTGCGCCCAGGACTGGCCGCGCGGCACCTGCGGGACTGGAGCACGGAGACACTGGATCAGATCCACAGCAGTGAGCGGGGAGAATGGGCTGGGAGGATGTCTGAGGGGTCTCTGCAGACACAGGGGTTCATCTCTCCTCTTTCTTTCCATCACAGCCTTTCAGGTCTTGGGGACGGACCCCGAGCCCTCCATCCGGTCCCTGGCAGCTCAGACCGTCCTAGTGCTGAGTGTTCTCAGTCTGCAATGAAGACTCAGAGGGACCCTGCAAGCACTGTGGTGCCACTGAGCCAGGCTCAAGGGTCACTTTCCTCGAGGACATGGGGAATTTAATTTAATTAGATTTCTGATGAATTTAATAAAATTTCTGTAAATCTGTGATTGAATAAGGCCAGGCCTGGCAGTGCCCTAGGTATGCTGAGCAACTCATGTCCCTCCTGGCCTTCCTCCTCTGTTCACCCAGTCCTAAGCTGCTTGGACTCTGACTCCTCACTGAGCTCCTCATGAGTTGGAGATCTGGGTAGGATCAGGTTTGGAATGCAGGGTGCTGATGTTTCATGAGTTGCTTAGGAGAGATTTCTAACCTGAAATATGATGTCTGCACCACCTTCAGTAAGGACCTGCTTCTCTTTAGATCACAACAGGATCACCTCTTGGCTGGTGCTCAGGTTTGTGGATTCTGTCCATTCAAGCAAAATGAAACCAGGCTTGGTTTGGAGCAACAAGGTTCCTCCAGGACCAAGGGGGCATTTGAGGAAGACGTGATTCCTCCCCCTGTGCTCAGCCACCCTTCCCTGGGGCTCACCAGGTTTGTGCTCTCCTCTCTCCAGTCATAAACACAAAAAGCCTTTGGGCTGCTGCCAGAACAAGTCCCAAGGAACTCTGCCTTATCCTGCTCCTGTTACTTACAGAAGTTTCTGCCACAGAATTGCCTTCCCAAAACCTCCTACCTGCCCATCAGATGTTAACCTCAGAAGATCTTTACCCAGGGCAAACCGAGAAGCTCAGGCTCAAAAGCAGCAGGTACAATAGAGGATGCAGGTAGAGGGCAGAATCAATGACTTTAAGAGAAAAACTACAATCGCACCCCATGGTGTCACAAAAAAAATGCCATATCCCAGCTAACAGAGGAGAGAATCACACTTTTTTCCCACCAGCCAATGACTTAAATTGATCTAATGTAGGAAGTCATCCTGACTAATCCTAATTTTATAGAGTCTAATGGCCATCACTTAGCTGTGATCACACTTTACCCAGTGTGTGAAAGAGACACAGGTCGAGTTAGGGTGGATGCGATGGCAAGTGAGAGATTATCTGCTTTACAGCTGCTGAAAATGAGGCAGGAAAGGAGGGTGGAGGGGAATAAACCCACCCTGATTGAGCAAGGCAGTTCCTTGGCACATCACAAACTGCATGAACAGATCCTGAGCAACTGCAGAGATCTTCACTCTGTATTGGTTTTTAAAGATTGCTCTCCCTGTAATCTGCCTTTTAGGATCTAAATGGCCCGTGACAAAAGACCTCTGATTAAGTGCTTCTTTTGCTTTGTTACACTTCTGGGTGAAATTGGTGTTCCTGAAAATAAAATAACTGAATAAAAATGAAAAGAGAGAGGACTGATTACTGGCACACAGTGCTGGAGGCTCTTCACTGTCCAAAGCTGTTGGAATTTTAGCCATAACTCATTCTGGGTCAAATGCAACATTTTACTCAACCAGAAATAAATAATTTAATTTTAGGTTTTGGGAAACTTATTGTATCTCTATGAAACATTCATATAAAAAAAATACTTAGGTTACTTTTTTCCTACTTTTTATTCTTTTAAAAACTTTTAAAGTATTTCAAAACAGAACCATTCAACAAAACAGACAAATCTGCAAAATTATTTGTCTAACCCATGCTTGCAATTCAATAAAATGCTTATGAGCTAGTCCATCCAGCTTTACTATCAAAGAAAAGCGAGCTTCTCATTTAAGTTTCTTTTTCCAGTGGGATTTTACAGAGCTTAGAAGAGACCTTTTTTTCTAATTTTCTTTAAAAATTATCCAAGAATTAGCTTTATAAGGACCATGGCAGCTGCAGGGGGAGTAAGCAAATTAAACTTACTAAAACCAAAACCAACAAACACAGCAACATTTCCCCAACGCTTTCCCTGTGCTTAGGGAAAGCAAAGATAAAATTGAACACCACAGTGCACCGGGAGCCCATTTCCTCTCCCTTCAGCAATCCAAGTGCTCGTTGTTCAGCAGTAAGGACATGCTTCCCAGCCATCACAGCTTGTACTGATCCACAGCCATTTAGCAATCCAGGGCACACACACTATTTCAGCTCAAAGCTCTGATTTTTTGCTTTCCCTTAGGACAAGTGAAACGCTGCATTACACAAATGTAGTACAAGCAAGTGGCATCTCTGCTGAACAGCGTGGATGATGCTTGCAGGGCACATGCATGGCTGGAAGGTTAAGTCCTGAAGTGATGAGGTGTTGAAGTGAGGAGGGGCGGGGAGGGGAACTCCTCTTTCCTCTGTGATGGCCATTGCGCTCTGTTAGGGAGGAGAGGCATTTTTTTACTCATGGAACCTAAACTGCATACAAAATAGTGTTGCTAAAGGGTGGAAGATAACACATCTGAACATCTCTCAGAATTCTGGTTTTGGGAGAGCTTGTTGGCACGTTGACAGTGGAGGGGAAGGAGCACAGGGAGTTCAGTCCCAGAAACCACATCTGCAGTGCTAGGCACAAACACCTGAGCCAGCAAGGGGGTAAATGTCCCCATGGCTTGTCAAGATAAAATCCTCAGCTTGGTAAGCAAGGCAATGCCTGTCACATACAGCTGAATGGTCAGTCTTTCTAACTCTTTCCCTCCGAAAAAGTGATTTCATAACTCCCAGGTCACCAAGCAGAGGGAACCTGGATTGCAGAGCATCGCTGGTACAACTGAGGTAAATCCGCTTTAGAGGTTTCTTGCTGTCTGGGAGAATTGGTTCTCCTTCATCTCAGAGGGAATTTTTCACAAGCCCTGAATCCCTTAGCAGTTCAAAAACACATCTGTTTTTTATGGGTCCACCCAGTTTTCATCCAGGGAACTGAACAAATATTTTGGTTAATGAAGAGTTCAAAGTGTGGATTAGCTGTTTGTTCCAACTGTTTCCTGAATTAAGCAGCCCAACTGGGAAGTCAGAAGCATCTCAGTGAGCAACTGGCCAAGCCCCTGTACCTGTAAATCTGATCAGCTGAATTCTGCTCTTCTCTGCCCTCCTGCATACACACCTGAAAAAGTCAAGGAAATCACTTCATCCTGACAACTCTGGAGTAGGAGGCAAAAGCAGAGGAATATCTGAAAGACCCCTATGTTTTTCAAGTTTATACATTGATGTTCAAGGGAGAAAAGAAGTGAATTTCCTCTCAGCCCCAGAGACCTGAAGATTCAACAATGTCCATACAGATGTCAGAACAACTCTCTTCTTCATCTCTCCTTGAGATCTCAAACCACTGCTTCAACATATCTTTAAACAAAAGGGCAGTTGATGTTCCAGATGAACAACTGAATAATTATTTTTTGTCCCTTCAGCATCCATCCCCATGCTTCTTTTCGCAATTCTGTTGCCTTATTTGCAAGAGCAAATTGCATGAGCACAACCTTTTGCCTTTCACCTCTGCCCCATTACCCATCAGATGTACAATTTTCAAAGTAGGTATCTCAGGGACAGAAGTAGGAGGTAGCTGAAGATTTTATTTTTGGAGGCAGGCTCTGTGGATAATTCTTGAATGGGGGAGATTAATAAAGCAGTAGGAAACCTGAAGTTTTAATGATTCAGCTCCTTTCCGATTGACCCTTGAACAAACAGTGAAAGAGAGCCATGATTTGCCCAGAGAAGGTGCCAGTTAGATAAAGCAGGATGCATGTGTGTTTGCTAAACTCTTTCCTCAAACCCTCAGTGGTTGTTCCAAAATGTGCATATAAGATTGGTGTTCCCACCAAAAAGAAGCATTTCCAAGGCTCCCCATCAGAACAGGGGAGAAGGAAGTTGGGAGGCAAGAACAAGGAATTGAGTTGTCCAAATTGAGCCTGCAGAACCACATGTTATGTGCTGCCCTCTCCAAGGTGTCCTGCTTACCCTGGGATGCTGTACCATGAACCTTCAGATGTAGCTGTCACCAGAGCTCTGAGCTGGAGCATCACAGCCCCTTGATCCTGGCTCCACTGCAGTAAACATTTGGCAAGGGCTGACTCCTCGCTCCTTCCAATGCACAAACATCCTCGACCATACCTCTGGGGAGAGAGGAAATTGTCAGCCAAGCAAATTGCTTTTTGGATTGCTTTTTGTCCCCTTGCGAGAGCTCAACTTTAGGAGCTATCATGGGAAGGGGTGACATGATCAGGTGAAAGCCCCACATCTAAGAGGTTGCTGCAGGGGCACAATATATATTAATAAACTAATTCCTTGCAGCTGAGGCAGAAGAACAGCACAGCCACTGCTTCTTCAGAAGACTATAGATTTTTGATGAAGCAGTGTGGAGAAAAAGACCTATTTTATACCTAAATAATAAAAATAATAAAGGGAGACAAATAAATAAATAAGTAAATTCTGCTTGATAAACGCATTATTAGCTGTAGTAGGAGCAATTACAAGAAGAATGGGAAGTGACAGCTGCAGGTCCCAGATAGCCAAAGCACAAAAGGAGAATTTTAGACAAATGTCCTTCAGATAATGGATTTGTTTCTCATCTAGTTTGGGGAGGGAGGTGGGAGATATGGGAAGCATTAACAGGCTGTGCCTCACATAGGGAGCAGAGATGCTGCAGGAATAATTTAGGTTTTTTTTCTTCCCTGGTGCATCTGACTTCATATTTGTTTAAAGCAATGTGGATTTCTCTGTCCTCAGCCTCCTTGCTCAGAGCTATTCCCATAAAGAGAAGGAAAAGAGGGTCCTGGGATTACCTTCTCTATAAGCATGTCTGTTGTGGGACTGGAAGCTCAGATTAATAAGAGAGTGAGGTGACCTCTGGGAATGGGATCACCGGCTCTGGGAGTGTCCATGCTGGGGGGGCAATGGAAACCTGATGGCAGCAGCCCAACAGAAACAATCCAGAGACTGCTCTTAGGAGGCCACTTCCTCCAGATGCCTTAGGGACTTGCAGAAGTAAGGTCTGCCCACGGGTATGTCATTCACCAGGCTCTTTGCTTTGCCTGGTCAGCCTCCCCAGTACATGAAATCCTCTCTCCCCTTAGCATAGCCCAAATCCATTGCCCAGAGCAATGCATTTCAACACAGCAGCTCTACAGCCCTGATGGGCCAAACCAGCATCTCTTCCACTGTGAAGCCTTCTATATTTGTAAACCCTCTGTCACCTGACCTCAAGTCGGTGTATCGCCTCTGCTGACTGAGGCTTGGCTGGAACACGAGGACAAGCAGCTTGATGGGGCCATAGCAGATCATTCTGCTCCAGACCTTGTGCCAAATATCCAAGGTCTAGTTGCTGGGATCTTGCTATAAAATCTTGCCTCGATGCTTTTCCCAATAAGGATGAACAGTGAAAAAAGCGAAGCAAATACCTCCATTTTTTTCTGCTGACCAGTTCTGTCCAAGCCCCTAAGACTGGTATTTGGAGCCACACCCATTGCCCTTTTTGTGTGGAGCACACACCTTTTGCTGCTTTAACCCACAGCACTTTTCCAGCCACACAGTAATGAAGGCTTTCAGCCTTTTCAGGAGCATGGGAAGGCATAGGTGATGGAAGGTGGAGGGAGAATGACTCCCCTGGATAGCAGTGCATTCCATAATAACAGTGTGAGAACCAGTTGCAATTTGCTGGGGATGATGACACTGAGGTCAGACAAGCTGTATTGTAATTTACATCCAGGAAAATGTAACCAGACATGACCAGACAATGAAGGATCACTCTTTCAGTTATTATGAACAAAGAACATGCAGCAGGAAATCATAGAGGCCTCTCTACAAGACCCCTTTGCCTTCAGCTTAGCTCCATCCCAGCATAATTGCACTCCCTGGTTTGCATTAGTATTTTCTCCTGCCTCTCCCATGTCCTCCTCTCCCTGTGTGTCATTCAGAGCCATTAGTAAAGATTGCACAACCCTACTAGGGGTCCCCCGAAGGCATATATAAACTTTCCTCAGAAAATATGATCGGTCCAGCCTGAGGCAACACCCAGGAGGGAAGATTTCAGCCTGAGTGGTTACAATTTGGGAAAGGTGCAACAGAAAGTGGCATCTAATAATAGGAAATGTGAGGCAGCCCTGATAGAAAGCACATTACAGGCCTGTGCTCTGCATATAATGCCTTGTCTCCAAGTTAATTGCTCATCAGTTTGGTACATAAACAAAGACTGATGCTGTGACTGTGCAAGTGGCAGGGCTCATTCCACCATGAGCTTCTTGCTTCTCAAAAAAGACTGTCTCTGTGTCCTGTCTCCTGCCTGCCCAGGATGGAAAAGTGTCTGGGAGAACAGCTCCCCACAAAACCAGGTGGCCCTCCTGGACCCAAGGAGCTGGATCTGTCACCCTGCAATGGCTGTGCTCTCTCCTGTCAGCAGACGTGTCCAGCTGGAGCAGGGTTACTGCAGTATCTCCTCATCTCAATGCAATCCCTTCTCCAGCCCCAGGAAGGCTTACAGGCAGATCTTTGCTAATTGCAGCTCATTGCTGGTGTTTTGAAACCCTGCCAGTTTTGCTTTTGCAAAAACAGGCACCTACAGGTACTGGGACAGCAGCACTGGCTCTGCTGATGCAGAGTTATTAGAGCAAAGTCTGAGGCTGGGAACAGGGAGCATCCTGCAGTTAGGATATGCCCAGAGGACTGGAGGCAAACCCAGCAGTGTCGCTGCTGAGGTGTAGGAATATACATAGGTCTGAAGCTGGAGGTCTGAAGGAATCTGAGGGAAGAGAATTTATCAGGTGGGATGGGTAAGGGTTGGAGGACGATAAAACAGGATTGTGAAGGGGTTACAGAAATGACAGGTTAACCACAGATAGACTTCGTTATTCTTTTCTTATAGGGATCTAGATTCATCCCTCATGAAGTTAGGTAGGACAAGTTCATGCTACCCAATCATTTGAAGGCATCAACCTTCAATGGCAGTACATTGGCACAAACAGCTGAGAACTCAGATCATGTTTATAGATCACTGAAAAGAGGAGAGGAAGCCTATACATGACATCATGATTTGTTTTGTTGGATTCTGCTTCTCCATCCCATTTGCCTTCCTGTGTGCACAGGACTCTGCTTATCACTCTTGAAATATTGCCACAGTTCCTGCTCTGGTTCCTCACTGCTATCATTCCCCTCTGAGCTTAGAAAGGGTAGGGGAGAGAAGGGGAAGCAGTATTATTGTTTTGTGAGATGGATAGTGGCTCTGTGGTCCTTCATATCTAGGAGAGGTCAGTCCACACCACCAAGTGAAGCATCACCTTTTAAACATCCCTTACCCTCCCAGGAGTGGTTGTACCTATGGTGGCAGCTGAAACTCCTGCATGGTTGTGAGACAGATGGAAATGAGATCACTTCTCTCCCAAGCAGTGAAAAATTTAGCCTATTCCCACACCTCTGCACAAACAACAGGAAGGGCAACTCAGTCCCAGGGCTCAGTGCACACTTGCAGGGACAGAGGCATGAAGGGGGGAGTGTTGCAGGGAGATGCCCAGTGACCAGAATTAATCCCTACACCACCCACAAAGTTATCAATCTCTGGATCTGGATCCAAAGATCCAAACCATCATATCCATGATCCATGGGTACCCTTGGTATCTCATAGGGCACTATTTCAAGAGCTGTTTTCTCCTTTACCCACAAAGACACATTTTTCCTGTGCTGAGTGTAAAGACAACAACCTGGGAGCCTGGAAAGGCTGTCTCCATCGCATGGAAGACTGCACAGCCATCCTAGACAAACATCCCTTCTGCAACAGTTTCTGCTTTGTCCCTGGGCTGCCCAGAATATCTCTGCTGGTTAGAAGGGTGTACACACACATCTAAATATGTGTGCATGGACTGAGGTGGGCACGAGCAGGAACTCCATGTTCACTACTCAGTTAGGTCGGCATCTCGCAACTAATCTAATGGGTCTTTAAGTCTGCACCAAGCCTGTGGCCACCACATGGCATTGAAGGCTGAATCTGCATGGCTTGCTAAGAATTGCATTAGCATCCCTGTCTGCCCCTGCTGGGACAGAGCTCCTTGGCACTTGGCTTGGCAATACTTTCTAAGTAGACTTAAGGGCTATCTACAAGAAAAGCCCAAAATCTGGTATTCCTGATTGCATGAACAACTGGTCCCACCTGGAATCATACAGCAGGAGGTGTAATGAAGTGTTGGTGTTTGGCAGCAAATAGGTCTAGACAGATCACCAGGCTGTTTCTAAATGGCAGAGAATGAATGGCCAGAGGTGAAAATTGTCTGTTCTCAGGAGTGTGTTGTTTGCAATAGCCTGGCTGCCCAGGAGGATACTGTAAGTTATCCCATGGCAAAAGATATTCTAATTTGTCTTCAGCTCAGCCTACGAGACTGTAATCAGTGCTGCTAATCTTTAATAAAAGGGGTTCACAGGAGCCTTTGTTTTTAATGACATGGTGGGTGATAGCTCTTTCTTGTTATAATCCCCTCTCATAAAGCATCTGATGGGGAAAATGTCTCCCTCGACAGTTTGCTAAAATTTTCATTTGCCAAAACACTGAATAAACTTCTTGTTTGTCTAATGGAACTAGAAGGAATTGTGACACTTTTATTGTTTGTTTACCTCCTCAGTGGGGCACCAGCTAAATTGAAGATGTCATCACACAGCAATGAGAATCAAGCTTCTTAATTTAACTGACTGGTTTGCAAACAAGGGTCTCCAAAGCACTGCTGAGCCACACAGACTTTACAGTGACCACGGACTGAAACATATCAGTGAACTACAAGCAGGAGAAGCAATGCAATGGGAAGGTAACCCCAGAAAAGCTGCTTCTTTTACAGGATATCTCACAGAGGCACTGGTCAGATGGTATCTGTAAAACCAGCAACGGGAAGACAAAGAGAGCAAATTTTCCTACAAATCCTACATAATTAGCAGCTGCTGCTGGATTAATGCTAACTCTAATTCTGAATGGGTGGAGGGAGGGGTCTGTATTTCTGAATTGCCTGCATTCCCTCTATTATTCACTCTTTTTATGCCCTTAAAACCAGGAGTAGAATTACTCTCATTTTACACCACACTAAGCAAGGAAAGAAGGCAGCAGTTGAGATGCAGACAGAGGAGCAGTCCCCCACGGATCGGTAAGATTTTCAGACAGATCAAATGTTGAGCTTCAGGTAATTGGCAGAGATCCTTTAATGTCTGAGTTTAACACTCACCTACTAGAAGAGAACGCAATTAGGCAATGAGATTTGGAAGAGTCTGAAGTGCCAGGTATAATAATTCAGCTGTAGTGAGCTGTTCAGAGGAACGCTGAAGGCTGAGAGCTGTCAATTACACCAGAGGTGAATTAATACAACCAAATTCATGCACTGAAGCGTCTTATTATTGCTATGATCACATTTTATTATGAAGCAGTTTGGGTGAGGTTATTTTTCTTAATTTATTTATCTATGTTAATTTTGTACAGAGGCAAATAAGTTATGAGTTGGGAATTGTATTAATTTCACTGCTTGGAAATATTTTAATAGCCGATTAGGTTGTTTGCTAGTTGATGCTTTTTTCCTCTCTTCTTTCTGCTCATTAGAAAATTAGTCTTTTTTACACAAAACATCACAGGCTAGCAGACCATAACCCCTCCTTGCTTTCATCCTCCACAAAATTTACTGGTCACCTCCTAAACTCAGTTTCCTTATCATACATTTCCTTGCCTTCCCCATGTGCATTTCAAGGGCTTACCTCTGCAGTGCAAACAGGAGCTGATCTTACTGTCTGGAGGGAAGTCTCCCCATCCTCCTCAAGGCAAAATACTGCATTTCACTCGTACAGCAAGCACAAGGGGGCTCAGCAATCAGAATCCACAATCAAGGAAAACCATCATAGAATCACAGAATGGTTAGAGTTGGAAGGGACTTTAAACATTATTTAGTTTCAACTCCCCCTCTATAGTCAGGATCACCTTCCACTAGACCAGGTTACTCAGGGCCCTACCCAGCTTGGCCTTGAACACTTCCAGGGATGGAGAATCATAATTCAGCCACATCCAGCAAATAATGTCACATATTGAGGGCACGATTGCACTGCACCCTCCCAGCCTGCCATCAGCAGCACTGCTCTTTGCAGACCAGGCAGGCTGGAGGGGAACCACACAGTTCAGGGAAGATGCTGAAGTGCCTTCTGGTTCTAGGTCACGATACATCACCCAGGCAAAAGTCACTGGTGCGTGGTGAACATTTGGGATTGGTAGGAAGCTGTCTATTCACAGAACATGGCACGGAGGACACCAGTGAAGCCAAGGACCATGTACCCACATGGAACACAGCACAGGAGACTGCAGGCAGGAGGCTGATGCTGCATTCTTACAGTGAACAGTGCTCCTGGGGTCTCCAGCCAGCACCTTGTAAATGCACAGACCTGATCGTCCAGGAAGAAGAAAGAAACAGCGGAGTTGGGAGAAGAATAAATCAGTTTTGTGATCTCTTGTTTCCTTACAAAACTACGTGAGATAGAAACAACAATGTTTGAAAGCCCTGAGATGATACTGGGAGTTTTGGCCATCCCATTCAAAGAAACAGAGATATCTGAATATTTGCCGCTTTTACATTCTAGACATCTCAGACAGTTTAGAGAAGTTAATTCATTTTTCACCATGAGAGGACAGTGCTCCAGGATTTTCCTCCTCCAGACCTGTGGCACAGGTGATGTGAGGTTTGTGGTCTGCTAGGCATTTGGCTGCAGATGCCAACCACAGCCCCTGCCTCTGGCAGGTCACTCAGTCCCCGGGCTGTCGCTGCCTTTCCATGACCCGCTCTGAATGGAAAGAGCCTTCAAGTGCCTCAAAGTGAGGGAAAAGACCACTTCATTGCCTTGGCTGCAGATATATCAGCACAGCCTCAACAACTCAAGCTGCTGGAAGCTCAGAAAGTTAGAGGAATCCTACAGTAACATTTTTCTTAGCCTTAATTACTGAAATAGACAAATGGGAAATTGGCCCATCATGAAGATAAATAGCAATAAAAAAGTGCAGTTGAGAAAAGTGTTCCTGCTAAATTATAATTAACCACCCACCAGCAGCTACCTGACAGAGGTGAGAGGGAAGGCTGCGAGCAGCCCCTCGCATTGGCCGTCAGCACTCCTGCAATGCTCCTCGTTACTGCACCTCTGGGGCACTTAATGCACCATTTTGCTTTCAGTGCAATTATAAAAGGCCACTTATATTTGCCACCCCCCCTCTTTGTCTCCCCACCCCAAGATGTCTAATAGCCTAAATTATCAGCAAATTGCCTATTTGATAAGGGCAAGCCATTTTGCATTGAGAGCTGAACTATTTCCCACTTCTGGGGGATAATATTAGGCAAATAACAAGCATCATTCTTTTGACATGTACAATTATTTGGCAAGTGTATGTTTGAATAGCCTGCTCCTTTGTGTGACAGGGTCCGTTCTCCATTAGCATACTTGACAGATGAATATGCTTGGTCCTTGTGGAAAAACCTGGCAGTAACCATGGTGATTGGGAGACAATGTTTTGAGTGAGGGATGTATTATCAATTTCAGCTGGAAGTGGAAAAAAAAAGAAGTGTACCACTAACAAGCTGATCTGCAACACAGGAGATATACATTGTTCCCCAGTAATTAAACCAATCTTGGTACTACTTTTAAACTCACATAAATTAGAGGTAGAGGTGTCTACCTCTTTTGCTCATTCCCAATGGAAGTTTTTCTCCTTGACTTTTAACCTTCAGTTTGAAGGAACTGAAATATGGTTTTCTACATCCTCCTAAGTTTTGGGGGCCCCAGGGCAAAGTGGGTCATGAGGGCACACCCTGCCCATGAGTGTGTCAGGGAGGAGGTGGGTACCCAACCTTAGCAGTATCCACCACCTTTTTGGTTACTCTGGCTGTATTTGGAGCTGTCCCTTTAAGCTGTGGAGGGAAATGCGGAGGGAGATGTTGCCCTCATGTCACCGGTCAGAGCAAGCAGCTCAGCAGGAGCTGTAGAGATGTTTCCTGACCTTGCTGAACCAAAGCCAAAATGCAGAGACTAGTTCCCACCTTGCGGATCTGATTTTATGTGAGGGTAGCTCTGATATTTGTACTGGGTCCCAGCTTCTCCTGTGCACACGGATTTCCCAGTGGAAGTTTAGGGAGGGAGGCAAACAGGTAACTTGGGGTTACCTGATGTATCTGAAGAGACAGCTCTGGATACAGCACCAGACCATTACAGGGAGTAGAGGTATCCTTATGCCTACGTTTGATCAGTGGCTGTTCTTGTGCCTCTCCCCCTTGGGAAAGAGACCAAATAACCCATGCACAGCAATGCTTTGCCTTGAATCTTGTCCATTTAAGTCTTATCTTTACAGAACAAAGCATCTCCATTTTGTCCCGGCAGCTACTTTGCATCAGCTTTGCTGGGAATAGAGTGACAAAACACCCAGGCAAGGAGGATCGGGACCAGCTTTTCCTTCATGTTATGTTGATAATAAAACCAGCAAACTGAAAGCATTGCCTAGTCCCTCTCTGAAGTCCCTAAATCCCTGTCACACATAACCGCTCTTTACGGAAAAAAAAGGCAAATCATAGAAACAAGGTTATTATTAGCAGTTTGATTAGGAACATATTCTCTACAGCCCTCCATTAGAAGGAATGTCCCTGCCTTTTTGGAAACAAATTTGCCATCATTTCCCACACACCTGGTGCTCTCTCCCTTTTATTACTGTAAAATATTGACCTGGAAAATGCTGAGTCAGGTGCTTGAGGTCAGAGAAGGCAATTTTTACTGGAGTAATGAAGCCCTCTGCGTTTTAGGACTTCTTTCCTTTTTTTTCCCTTGCCTTTTCCTTGTTACTGAGTCTATTTTAGGCAAATGTTTGATTTTATTTTTTTTCCCCCCACCCCCAGCTTCTGTCCCCGTTACTCTCCCTGCTTTGGACTTTGGCAGGTTGAGAGCTACAATTAGAGCCAGTGTTTATGGTGTCGGCCATACGGCTTGCAATGCAAAACACCAGCTGCATGGGAATGTCGGGACGAGCCCTCCCCAGGGTCGCCGTGCGCGGGGCAGGGTGCGCCCGCCCAGGTGGGACACGCAGGCCTGTCCCCGTGGGACTGTGCCCACACAAGTACCTCGGGATGCCTTTGCTGCAAAGCGACACCGGAGCAGCTGCAGAGCCTGCCGGTGTCACAGAGGGGAACACTGCACAGCACCAGAGCTCGGAATGGCGGAGGCTTCTGGCTCCTCTTCGGGAGACCAGCTGCGAATTCCTGCAAGGCTGCAGGGAAAGAAAGGGAAAATAAAGTAGGAGACAGAATGAATATGCTCTTATTCAGGAGCATATAGTGCCTCAAATGCAAGGTCTAGGCCAGCGAGGGGACTGAGGTTTCCCTTTTGTCAGAGGGTCTTTTGGAGGGAGTTTGGCTCCCTGGAAGACCAGGGAGCCTGAGTACCACTGGTGGAGAGCCACACAGACAGGGGCTCTCAGGGCACGAAGGACCTCACTCTCCTGAATCAGGCAGATATCTGTCCATTTTGTTGCAGCAGTGACCCTCTCCTTCCACCCCAAAGATAACTGACAATGTGGCAAGAACTGCGGTTCTTTGCTTGATCCGTGTCTCAGCTGCGCCAGTGACAAAAACACGGCAAAAAAAATCCATTGCTGCAATCACAAATGCGTTACACCCATGTCTGAAGAGCAGAGCTTTGTCCCAGATGGTGCAGATTATGTTGTTAGGGGAGGAGGCTTTTTAAATCACTTATTTTCTGTATAAATAATCCTGTAAAAAAGCAACCTGAGCATCTTTTGCACCCAGCTGCTTTTCAGGAAACCTAGCGCCAAGCTGACCAAGCTGGGATTTCCTCTGGGTCTCTCGTGACATTACTAGACATGCTTTTAAAGATGTCACATTCATAAAAGAGCAAGGATGTGACCTGACTGAGGCAGGCATTTCCCAGGCTGTTTATCACCCTCCGATAAATGAACGAGAGCATTTGATTCTCACAGGCTCTAACTAGACCAGAAGGGCACTCCCTGGGACAGTGCCAACTGCCCTGCTCTTCTCAGAGACCATAAAACTACGTGTCCCAGGGAGTAACACACAGGTCACTGAGCAGCTCTTCATCCTGAAGGAAGCTGGGGAGCTTTACATATCCCATGGCGTGGCCTGCCTCTGAAATGCGCCCACTGCTGCATTTCCAGGATGCTGCTCTTTAACAGTATGTGGCAACACCATGCAGCAATTCAACACAGGGAGGGAGGAAGGCTGCCACAGATGTCTCAAACTGCCTGAAGGAATTAGCCCAACACTAACCTTTCCACAGGATACAGCCTCCCAGCCCTCACCAGTCTGAATGTCGTGGCTGATTTAGGACCTGAGGCTGTAATGCTCGCCTAAAAACCAGCAAGCAAGATCTCGTCTGCCTGTGTTAAAGACTGCCATCCTGCCCCAAACTAAATCTATATGAGAAGGGATGGGAGAAGTTTCCCAGCTAAGCACTTAATTCCCAGTGCTGTTATCTACAGTAACATGTTCGGTCCTCATAAGGAGCCCACAAAAAGTAACAGAAAGGGAAAGAAGATAGAACATATAAAATTTCTCAGAACATGTAAAAAGTTTTATCAGTAGGTGTTCAGATTTCTAAAAGAGAAGAGCCTGAAACTAGAATAGTTTATGTATGTGATAGAAGTGTTAAGTGAGAGAACAAGAAGAATGAAAATAACTTAACTTCCATTACCTTGTGACAGCCCAAAGCCCAGTCACACAAAACAGGCACTGGGTGGCAGCGGAAGGGCAAGGCACACAAGGTGATGGGGCAGAAGTTTTTTCTGGGATCAGATCATGTTCCCTCTCATATAGATAGAATGCTTAAAGGGTGGGCATCTTCCTGTGAGTCTTTCACACTGCCTAATTTAGGTTTTACACAATGCATTGCTATGCACGTGGCTGCAGACGCAATTGAAAACATCTTAATGAGGTATTTGGGCTCCTTACATAGTCCATGAAGAGAGTTGGTAACTAACAAACAGCTGAGGAAGCCTGGGAGCAATCAGAGCTGCTCTGCTCTGTAGAAAACACAAAGCACAGCACAGTATGAACTTTCTCCCTTCAGGCAGGAAATAATTGCTTGCCTTCCCAAACCAGGGCACTTCTGTGCCTACGTGTCACTGGATAAAGTTTTCAGCTGAGTAAAGCACAAAACAGGAATCAGCCACCTTCAGGGTTTATCAGTGTGGGATGGAGGGCTTCTGGGTTGCAATTTGGGATGCAAATACAAATATCCCCTCGCACTTCACTGAACCAGCTTCACCACGCAAGGGTCTGAGGAGCTGCTTGTTAGAGAGAAAATCCAAATCTGGTGGTGAACTCAAGTTTTAGCAGCCAGAGCTGATTGGGGCCTTACCGTTGCCTGCAAACATGTGCTCTGCGGTGGACAAACTGGGTGGTAAGGGGAAGAAATGACCAACCTAATCCACTCCTGTCAGACCCACAGCTGGCTGCTGTGCTGAGCTGGACTGTCTCCAGCAGTGGAAACACATTTTGGGCTTCCCGAAGTTCCCCGCCATGAGGCAGGGGCCACTGGTGTGGTGCCCAGCCAGAGTCATACCCCATATGCAGTCTTTTCTGGGCTGCAACAGCCTGCTAATTCCAGGGAGATCCAGAATGAGCATTACTGTTAGACATAGGCCTAAAGACACATTAAAACAAAATGAAGTGTCTTAATCACCCTTTACAAGCTAAATTTATCACAGGGAACCCTGTAAAAATGAAAGAGCAATTCCACAATGATGCTTACCCAAGACGGATTGAGAGATGTTTGTTGTTAATGAATGGCAAATTCATTGCCATCTCATCTGCAGGAATGAAATTTGTGGGCACGTGGAGCAAGGGCCCTGGGCGGCTTTGAGAACATTCTGTAATCAGCTCACGGCACCTGTTAAAACTGCCTGAGAGCTTGGTTACACTGACACGCTAATGCCCAGGCATGGGCATGTCTGCCTTAAAATCCTCTGCTAACCTGGGGCTCAACAGAATCTGGCCCCTCCAGATTCAATTGACTCCATCAGGAGGGTTTTCCTTCACAGAGCCCAGGGGGAGAGCACAGTGATTTCTGCAGCTTCTTTAATGAAGCCAAGACATCTCTGCCTAAGTGGTATGTTCCTCTGCATAATTAAATATTTGGCAGTAGAAAAATATTGCAGGCAAATATCGCAGGTTCCCAGTGTCTGCCGGGCACCTGCAAAGTTGCTGTCCCTATGCATACGCATACCCACCAGATGATGCAAAACACCAGGAAGTTCTGGTCTTTCCCTGTCTCCCTGTGGCCCTCTCAGAGCTCCCATCCCTCCAAATACGCACAGCTGACTGCGGCTAAAGGGCAGTGCAGGCAGACATCTCTCGGGATCACTCTCTCCCACAGGCTGCCGCTTGAGCAAAGCCTCAGCCAGCCTTCAATGCTGCCCTGAAGAGCTAGGGTTTGATGAACATGCTGAGAGGCCAGATGGACCACATCCCACTGGGCTTCATTACAGACCTTTGCTCTGTTCA
The DNA here is from genome assembly GCA_013398955.1 of Callaeas wilsoni. Lineage (NCBI taxonomy): Eukaryota > Metazoa > Chordata > Aves > Passeriformes > Callaeidae > Callaeas > Callaeas wilsoni. The sequence continues at coordinate 194,054 of VWPU01013558.1, forward strand.
GCACAAGTGGTCAACAATCTCTGTCCTCTAGATGTGCCCTGATGTGCTGTTTTCCTGTAGCCTTAATGACAGCGATGCTGTGTGTTGTGAATGCAGAAAAACACACAGACATGGCAGAAAGGCTCTTTGCTCACGTCTGCTTGAAGCCTCCAAGAACCTTGGGGCTAGGAGAGCACCCAGCTGCCTCTCTAGCTGAGCAGAAGCCCTTGCCTCTGACTGTCACCAAGGGCATATCCGTTGGGCAAGCCAATGCAACCTCCTCTAAACACTGTAGGAGTGAATTTGAATAAGCAGCTTTCCATCACAGATCCACCAGACATTTCATAGTCCCCTGTGCCCATTTCATAAGTGCCCTTTCTGTGTGTCTTTTCTACGTTTTTGACCATGAGTTTACATCTATGTTCTTTAAGACACCAGAACTCTGCTGTTTTCCTGCTCTAGCCCAGGCCACTGCAAAGCTGAACTTTTCTTCACAGGGCTAATTTCTGCACAAAGCAGCAGGGGCAGGATGCGCTCTTGAAGGATAAATGCTTTAGGACTGTTCCAATGGACATTATAGGAAGCCTCAAAGCACAGCTGGAGAGGTCCAGCTCGCTGCTTTACTACCAATTCACTGCATGAATGTGGATAAATAAATCATTTCACCTCTTCCTGCCCCCATATAAAAAGAACTGACGGTGCCTTTCCTTTGTCAAGCACTGTGAGATCTCAGGATAAAACACACTCAGAGTGTTATTAATTCTTCTTTTGGGCTCTTGTTATTAAAGTGATCTGTGTGGTCATGCACCTTTGAAGTAAATATCAGCAGGAAATAGAAAAAGAGAGCTCCCCAGCATCCAGGGATCAGACAGTCCCATCGATTGCAAACACACAGCCTCATTTAAACAAGTGGGTGCCATGCACACACAGCAGCCGGGACTGTCTGCTCCCAACCAGTTCCAGCTAGATGTCCTGAGTAACCTCCTGGACACACATCCAATCAAACTGATGGTGCAGGAAAAAAATCCTTCTTTATACATTTACAGCTCTGCCATCATCAGAAGCCGGTGGCGTCGCATGACCTTCTTGCCAGCAGACGGTGGCTGAGCTGTGTATTTTCCTTGAGGGTCTCATATATCGTCCTCCTGAAATGTGGCTGAGGCAGGTAACTCTTTGTTAGGTTGTGTGCTGGAGGATTGTACAAATACAGCTTCTTCTTGTCCTTGAAGAGCCTATAAATAAATGAGCTCTTACCTTGACTGCAGGCTGCAGCATTAGTCAACACTCAAGCAGTTCATTTGGAAATTTGTACACAATAGAATCCAAGACACTTGAAAAAGCAGCAGAATGTACCTTTTTTATGTGGAACTGGATTTAGCACTTGAGCAAACTGCCAGACTAATAGGCAGAGAGACCAAATGTTTGTATCTGTCCGCAGCAACGCAGCTCAGACAGCCATGGTGCTTGTGCTCCCTCCTTTGCCACAGCAATGGCTCCAGAGCCTTCCAGGGGAAATGAGAAATCTCAACCAGTCCTCTACCTTCAAAGGTGGTTATATTGCATAGTGACTATCCATCCCTGGGACATGGTTTTTTATGTGGCCTTGCATCCTGAGAAATAACAGGACCAATTCTCCTCCCACCATCTATTCCCTTCCTTCTCACCTGATTCAAGTTTTTAAAAAATTACTGTCTGTGTTGTCTAGGTCTGAATATGCAGCATACCTGAAAAGCATGTCCAAAGCAGTGCACAGGAGCTGGATATCAAAACACAATATTTCTCTGCTGGTCATTTTTTTAAATACATAATGGTTTTAGTAATTTTTTTCTAGCTCTTATTAGCCTTATAGCTGGATGGCTTAAATTATTACTCATTACCACACTACCATTTCCATAATTTATATTGTTTATGATCTTGCTACTTTAATTATTTAATTTTGCAAAGTATTTCGGAGACTTTTTTGTCCAGTGCAACATACTGTGTCACCCTGCCACGTCTTGTACTGCTGTGATTTCTGGCAGTCCCACTGCACAGGAAAGCAAAGGGCAAAACAAAAAGAGTCCTCAGCCTTGTCACCTGCATGAAACGAGCCCAGACTGATGGGTCGTGTTTCATGAGTTATCATCTCTCACCCCAGTTGCATTGGTGGGATCTTGTGTTATTACTGAGAACCAAGAACAGGCTCTACACAAATGCCTCTAAAGGAAGAATTAAAAACCATCACACGCTTAGTGAGGCTAAATGAGTATTCAAATTGGCTAATAAAAAAGTAATGAGGAATGCCTGCAGCCCTGAGCCACCTAAAGAAAATCAACAATGCCAGCTACAATGCAAACACTTTCTATGGTCGGAAGTGGGGATTTCAAAACAAGGCACAGAGGGCTTGTGGGGATGACAGGGGAGAACAACACAGGAACTGCATCTGCTGGAGGATGTGCAAGGGAAAATCATGGGAGAATTTCTCACTGAAGGCAGAGACAATCCACAGAGCTCCCAGATGAAACAGGGCACATAGGCAGACTCCTGCTCCATCCTCCCAAGGAGGAAAACCTCCCCTGGGTATTGTATGGTCTCCTTAAGAGCTGAGCAGTGGACTGACAGACTTTCTCCTTCAGCTTTAAAGCTCAAGGAGTATCTCTCAAGGACATATTCAGGTTTGAGTCCAGGTTCTTCCCAGCCATCCCCATGTTGCCAGAGGGATGTTCTGCCACCACAAAGGGTTTCATAAAGCATAAGACCATGCTCCCACTGCATCATAGTGGTTTCATAGCATGGTCCAGCTTGGGATGCTTATCCCTGGGCTCACCCCTCATAAAGACATGGGAATTTAGCCCACCTGAGGCTGCCCACCTTCAGATGAGCATAATTGACCTCTGGTGCTTCCTACCTCCTTCCCTCAATAGTGGGATCTTAAATTCCGTGTCTTAAGCTGGGGTAGATGAAGTTGGTGAGACATGTGCTGTTCCAGGAGGAACACCACAGTGCACAGCAGTGGAATGGGCTGCCAGCCACCACATCCCTCAGTCGTCCCAGGGGGGATGAAGGAGAGGAGGAGGTGATGGTGGAGACATGTCTCTCGGGAGTGTGTGAAGAGAACTATATTAAAGATTGTGAAATGCTTAGGTACCCTGGAGACCATATAAGTATCTATGACAAGACAGGGAGAATAATTAGCTCAACAGCTGTGGGTACTGATCAGGAGCATTTTTAACAATATCCTGTCATGTTTGGGTCTATTACTACAGTCCAATGAGGTGTGATGCCATTTTTCCTGGTGATGACTTTCTTTCCAGGAAGGATTGAGGTGAGCTTACATTTCAGTAGGTATCTTGAGAGTCCTTGGCATATTTTGTCCCTCATTTAAAACTCAAAGCACCTTTTAAAAATGACAAGCCAGAGAACTCGAGTCCAACAGACCTGTGGGAATAAAGGCTGAGTCTGCAGATTCACGGTGTTAGAGAGTAAATGAGCTCAGAAGCAGGCCAAGCAAGATCTAGAACGCATACTTAAATGGGTAACAGGATTTCCTGGCCTTCCAGGCTCAAAATATTTCCCTGAGCAGGAGGGTTGTTATTATACCTCTTCTGTTATTTATCTCTTCTGCTCAAGAATAGTGGCTTAGCAGAGCGGTCAAATTTCAAATTGTGAAGGAATGAGGATGGAGAAGCTGCGCCAAGTGTCAGAGTACCCCTGAGTCCGAGCTGGGGTGACAGTCTGCCATGTCTTCACAACAGGCGTCTCACACTCTCCTCAACAACACCTTCTCCATGAAGAAGGCCAGCAGAGGAGGGACAAGGAACATTGACTTCCATACCACAGCTAGAAATGACAGGAGTGTGAAATAAGAAAATCCTGAAAGAGAGCCAGGGAATGTGTTTTCCAGAAGTGTATAATCTGCAATTGGGCTAATTCTGATGTATTTGTGTCTCCAATTCTTTGTTTCCCTCTTGCCTGTATAACTCTTGATTGGAACATTTGACGTCGCTTTTGTGAGTTCCTAAATCCAATCCTCTCTGATGATGTACATGAATGTGCATCTGATGGATGTTTTCCAGCACCTTTTTGTTTCCTCAATTAAGGGATAATGAACAAGAATTGTTCCTATTTGTAAAACATCTCCTGCTATTTCCTGCTTCCCAATTGGTTGGACAATACGTCTTAATTAAACACAAAGCCTTGCAACTTCTTTCAGGGGAGAGAGACCAGAACTGGCAAGAGAGGAAGAAAAGGAGGAGGAAGGGAGAGGTAGGAGCCATTTGTACTTCCAGTGACTTGCTTGCAGAGGCATTTTTGATTTGTTGCACTAATGGTTGCACCTTGCAGTTTTCTCTGAGTCTGCTACTGGGAGAATGGGTAAGGACATCAGAGCAATCTCCACTCAAATCCATAACTTTAGAGAATACCAAAATCAATGCCTCAGGGAATAAGAAATCAGATGCAGAGCCTTTCATTTTTAGTTATCAGACAAAACCTAGTTCATCTCCCAAGGTGCAAAGAGAAATAGCCATCACCTGCTAGGTCCTGTGTAACATAAGCTTATAGATAAAATAAAATAAAATAAAATAAAATAAAATAAAACCAGAAGACATTGCACTGTATCTGCATCAGCAGAGATCGCAGGAAAGATGAGGTCATGAATATTTAGCAAGCTCATCAGCATGGGTTGATATCTACCAGGGTGGAGGGTGAAGGTCCCTTTGCACTGCCTCTGCTCCTGTGTGAATGGAGAGCAGGCATGCCATGCCATCTTTCACCAACACACAGAGTATTTGATTATATGATTCTAAATCACATCCCTCCGGATGTGAGCACAAGCATATAACATGCAATTTCATGTTTTAGTCCAATTAAAGGTATTACAGAGTGTCATCTATTCTGCCTGTGAAAAAGCAGCTTTAGCCTAATCTTTGGCCTCTAAGATCTCTGACTCCTGATTAAACATGTCTGTTTTGTCGTCTTTGGATAAAGCCCAGAATGGGTGATGGTGTCAGCCCTAGGTCTGTTAGATCGGCTGCTCCTCCTGCCTCTGCTTCCCTTTCCAGTGAGCGCAGGGTGTGCCATTTGTGCGGAGGATGGGATTACGCGCTCCGATGCCATCGCTGACTAATCGAATTCCATCCGCCCTTCCTACTCACTGTCTCTGCCAAACTTCCCCATCCGCAGAGGACGAGGGGCGACCGCAGCAAACGCTCGCCCCGCGCGGGGAGCCTGGCCCCTGGTTTAAGTGGAGCCATATGTTTAATGCATAACACACAACGCTGGCAAAGGAGGGAGGCGATACAAGTCTTTGGAGCCGGTGTTACACAGGCAAATATCGCCTGTGAAAGGCAAGTCTGTCTCCTTTGACACTGCTTGTAATCCTGATGTCATCCTCTTCACTCCCTCTCGAACACACAGTGTTTATTTTGTCACGGTGCATCTGAACACAAGACTAAAACCCTGTGGGGTAGCAGAATTTTGCACATTTTCCGAAGCCAAGTCTTCATCCCCACAGAATATGTATGTTTAAATATAGAAAAAGAGAAGCATGACAGAGGGATGAGGGAATTGCATCTGGTGTTTGTCATCATAACATAACTCTGTAGTGGCATCCATGAGCCTAGAGCAGCTCCAGCTGAAATAACTGGACAACTCTTTCTCTCTGCTGGGATATCCCAAGCAAACCCATGCCCTGAGCTCTGCTGTTTCTTTACATTTGCTCCAAGAAATATGGAAGCAAATATTGGATCTGTGCAGCAAAAATACTCCATTTGCTCTAGTGTACCTAGGCCATCTGTAGCTGAAAATGAGGAGATATCGATAGATGTTACACTCCATGACTTTGCATGGACAAAAGAAGGGGCTTTAACCTATCTGGATCCTGGCATCATCTCCTGGTTCACAAAATCAAGAGCAGCAGCATAAGCATCTCCCACTGCTCTGCCTCAAAGTCCCAATCTGAAAGCACCTTGCCAGATAGGGAAGAAGAGCTGAATTCCCACATCCCCTCAAACCTGAGCTTCTCTGAAGCTGGCAGTGAAAGGACGAGCTACTTTGTTCTCTGTGTTGATACCATGTAAAATGTGCTTAGGTACTCCAGAGATGGAGGCTTCTGTAACAAGGAGATAAGCTGGAGGTAGTGGCTGCTCTGGTGATAGGGACAGGGATGTTTGAGTGCTGGACACAATGCTGAAGCTCTCAGGAAGACATCAAATGGGCTGATAAGGATATTCCCCATCCAGACAAGCAGAGACCCAGTGGCCAGACCTTTATCTTTCCCCCCACATGGGCTCCATCCTCTCCTTTGTGATAAAAGCCTTGTGCTTAGACCAAGGGAAATCAAAAGTGCCAAGCATCCCTGGGGCTCTCCTTCCTCAGGAGGGGACTGTGCCAGCTTGGCACTCTTTTCTCTTATCCCCTCCTTTCTTTCTCAACACCTCATCTTTTCCTGGCTCCTCCAGTGCCATCCCTCTCCCTCATGCCTGTGCCTTGCCCCAAGAGCTGGCAAAGCCATGGACATCCCAGTGGGAGAATTGCTGCTCTGTGCACAGGAGATACCATTAAGGTTTTTTCTTTTTTCCGCTACAACTTAAAAAAATAATTCTGCTAGCCACTCAATAATTAATGCTTCTGAGCACTGATTCAGCATGTCAGGAAGAGAATTTTGCACTCTTATTGTAGTCTTTTGTAATTGAATCTTATGCGGTTATATTAGTGTGGCCCCAGGTGAGTATGCAATAGCTGAGGGGGAAAAAAGGTAAGATAAAGGAATTACAATAGAGCCAAGTTAATGTGAGAACAAGGCAATGTCTTCTGTGCCTCAAGGTGTTAAGTTAATCTCTGATAAGTTATTAACTTATTAATGGGCTGAGAAGGGATGAACTACTTTTCATCCAAAGTCCCAAGTGCTCCTTGTTTTCTTTCACATGCTTCTCCTTGTCAACCAATTCTCCTTTGATACTGCTCCCCCATTGCCCTGCCTCCCTTCCTCCACATATCCTGTTTCATCCAAAATGAAATCCACTCAGAGAGCTGCTCTGTGCAGTGATGCCATCATGCTCAACACCAGGGATGTGGGGTCTTCAGGAGATATTCAGGGACAGAAATCTGAGAGGATGAAAGCTAAAGAAATCATTACAGAAGTTTCTAATTAATCTGTCCTCTTGTTGTTGACTAATGACTGATGTGGAAAAGCAAAAAGAGGGGACAAGGGTCTTCAGATAAAAAAAAATTACTTGGAGTAATGCATCTCCATCCCAGCTCTCAGTTCAGCACTGGGTTCACAAGTGAGTGTTTCTCCAGTTGGGACGCAGTGTATGATGCATCATCTGAAGTCATGGCCTTTGATTACAGCTTCTCCAAAACCAGAGCAGAAATTTCAAACTGATGAAATGGGGTGAAATTCTGAAAAGCTTTGGTTGAGGAAAGATGGACAGGTCCTGTCTTGTTCTTGTGAGATGTGATTTCTCCTCATAGCTGGATTCCCTTTGCCACTGAACTGTCTCAATAATCCTTCCTTTTGAAGCCACTGCTGTGCTGGAGGGAGGCTTTTCCCTCACTGCCCCCACTGCAGGTCTCAGAGCACGGATTGGAAACCGCAGCTTGTACTCTTCTCCAGGTCTCTTCCACCAAGGAGGGACATCTCCCAGTGGTGCAATGAGGATGTACTAAACTGGTGATCACAAGGTTCAAAGCCTCCCTTTAAGTGTGGTTCGACAAGGGCTACGTCCAGAGTTTCTGTCCAGAGCTGTTCCTTTCCTCTGGCCAAAAATGAAAAGGGAAACAGTTTAAGCCTGCTGGGGTTGGGTGGCCATTCCCTTGGCCCAGAGAAGCAGAGTTAAAGAGAGTCAGCACATCAACACAACAGACTTCTGACTTCTGTACCAGACCAGAGGCCTCCCTGCAACACCCCACCAGAGCACGACGCTGTTTCACCAGCATTAAAAACAAACTGTGCTTTCAAGCTTCCCTTCCAAGCTCAGACACCAGTGCTGAGATTGCAGGAAGCAGAAAAAAGGATACTGTTCATTATAATCTGCAGATGACGAGCCCGATAATTCTTCCACGTGAAAAATCAATGACCTTTTAGCTGGAGAAAGGTTCAGGCCATCATATGCCTTAGCACAAATCGGGGGGGCAGGGGAAGAATAAAAAATAGCCAGCAGCCAACTTTGGAAAAACACACAAGGGGTCTTCTTTGAATTAGCTAAGGCTTCAGCCCAAGTCTTTCTGTTTGCTCAGAGACGGGTTGGCATCTCTGTCTGTGCTGCTGCTGCTGCTCCTGCACGGGGTAGAGAGCTCATCAGAGCATGAAAGAGATTGTGATAAAGATACACTGACTGCCAGCCTCCTTCCGTTGGAAGCAGGCTCAACTTCATATCCAAGTGACATCTCAAACACCAGCACCAGAGAGGGGGAGGGAGGATGCTGTTCTTTCTTTGTCCTTTCTGGTTTTGATATTATGATTATTATTTGCAATTATTCATTGCTAGGGCAGCTTCTCAGGTATATAAATAGAGGTAAAAGAAGTCCCCTTTCCCCTCCCTGCTTCAGTGCATGCCGCTCCTTCATGCCTCACCCAAGCTGATTGAATTGTTTGGTAGATAAAAGCCTTTGTTGAAGATTCCCCTGCATCCTCACTTTGTGAGCTATTCCCATGCCAGTTCTGCTTTCCAGCAATATCAGCTGTGCATATAAATTTTCAGCCTCATCTGGATGAAATCTCTTCTGCCAGCCAGCTGTTTGAAAGCATTCCCTGACGCCACATGCCATTTGCTCTGCGGAGGTTGGCTGGCACTGGGATGTTGCAGTTCTGCCAGGATGTGATGCGTTTCTCACCATGATGGGAAGGGGAAAAAACTCCTTCCATCTACAAGGCTTTCCCACAGTTGAGTGGGCTAGTCCATATGAAGGCTTTTCTAACTTTTGCCAGCTGACAGCAGCTTCAAAATGGTCTTCTGTCAGCTGAAGTTCATAATTCATGCCAGGTCCATGGGAGGGTACCATAGGAACCCTCACCAAAACACTTTCTTGTGTCATAGAAGCAGTTTTACTCAGGAAAGCGAGATGTCTTGCAGGTATCCAGCAATTAAAACAAAGTGACCTACAGGTAACCAGGTTAAATCTGCACTGTCCCAAGTGTCTCATGAAATCATTGGTGTGTTGTTCTCCCTCTGCAAATAGGAGAAATAACAGCATTGTACCATCTCACAAAGGCCCTGTCAGGATGAATACCCCAGTGACTAAGATTCTCACATCCTCCAGCATCAAAGGCCAATGAAGACTTAAGAGAAACAGTTTTGCTTCAACAAGGCAGTATAAACATAGCCAGAGATGGAAAAAAGGGTTTTCATGTTTCAAAGAGTAACTTTGGGGAAGGACAAGGGAGGCATTGCACATCCTTACCAACCCAAATAATCCAAATTGTCATTCACATTCATGTTTATGAAGTGTCAAGATCTGCAAGCATTTTCACAAAGACCTAACACTTGGCCAAATACTGAGGAATCAAAAAGAAATCGTGAAAAACCTCATGGTTATGACCACAGCGTAAATACAGGGAAGCAATCCCAGACCACAGCCAATACCTCATTGTCAGGAGATAATCATCCAAGCAGACTCCCAAGTGGTGAATTCGAGTGACAAATGGGAGGCAGACCTCCTCACAGACATGGGAATGCAGGCATTCTGTGTGTTTCTCTGCATGAAACCATAAATCGTCCACAGCATTAAAATGGCTGGAGAACAGATAAAGGGTCTCTGTGTAGCTGAGCAGGAATCTGAGGCCTCCTTTAAATGCAGGAGTTGGCATCAAGCAGTTCCTGCTCAGCTGATGCACATGATCACACTGACTCCTTGTATGAAGAGTTATTGTTTGAGGAATACCAACCACAGCACTGATTTACCATCTTCCTCAGCCCTATGGGTGTTCATGCTCCCCCAGCCAAAGAAAGCAATGGGACCCAAAGAACACCAAAAATGAATCCAGCGCAAAATTACATGTACAAGCAAACCTGATCACACAGCTTTCAGTTTGAAGCTTGATCATGTCTGGCTGGTTCCTCTGACCAGGCCATCTCCCCAAAGGTGCTAAGCTTGTGTGATGAATGGAGACCAGCACATGGGAGCACTTCAAACACAGGTTTGACTTCCCTTGCTTATTAATAGCTGTTGCTAGGTGAGGGAAATGTCACTTATCTCCTCCATGTCTACCTGCCTTTGGTCATGTACAAAACAGAGAGGATGACTAATATGTAACTCCCTCAAGGGAGAAGTGAAAGTCACTGCACTTGCACTGTTTTCCATGTCCCTTAGCCTGCACTTACAACACCTTTTGTGTCCCCAGAATTATTGCACTCTGATGCAGCATTATCCCATGTTGACTTGTTGTCATATTCATGGCAGCATTACATTCCCTGGGGTAAAAGGGCTCCTGGCAGTACTGCTTTGAGAGACCCTTTATTATATTGATGCCAACAGAGATTGCCTCTTTGATAAATGAACATGTACCTATGAATAAATACAGGAGTACATTTTATATGTATTGTATATCTGCAGCGACAGGGTAGAGGTTTGTGCAGGCGTGTGCTTTAAATATGCATGGAGGACACAAGGCAGCAGGAACTGGCACCCGTGGGCTGCTGCCTGTATATTCCAATGACAAACGGAGGATCCCCGACTGTCATCTAGAGATGTTTCCATTGCATCCCTCACTTGAAGCAGTTGGGAGATACCCACTCTGCACACTGACTGGGCAGTCTCTGGATGCAACAGGACCTCTGTGTGAACTGGCAAACTCAGCAATGCTGGCCTGTCTTCTGGTCTCTCCTGAGGCAAGAAAGTGAAGGGAGCTGGAGTTACACATGTATTCCCAGACTGACACAACAAAGCAATTGCACATGAAAATTACTGTCCTCCTGGGAGGTCTTCCTGGAGGTGCTGAGTGAGTGCAGGATTGTACTGCAATGCTTTGGTGCACAGCAACTATTGGGAAAAAACTGATCCAAAATGGTTTAAGGAGCAGTGTTAGACTTCAAAAGCCATTTTGGTTTCCCAAGCTTCCCAATGAATGGCACCACTTCTTCCACAACACCGGGCCTGGGAGTGCACTCCAATCCCCATCCCAAGCAGAAGTGTCTGCATGCTGCCCTGGGTGGGGAGGAGCGTGAGGAGTGACCACCATGCAGAAATGATCCCCAGCAAGAAGCCACTGCAGGGGTAGAGAACATCATTTCACTCAAAGGGTAAAGCTTTGCCCTGAGTGCTCAACTGAGAGATGCCAAGGGAGCTGACCCAAACCAGATTTTATCCTCCCAGCCAGGTCTGCAAGAGGGCAATTGAGAGGGAAGAGAGAGAACACCTTAGCCGTTCTCATACCTCCCCAAAACCAGCTCACAGTCCCTGGAGGAGGGATTAGCAGCCTGCCTCTTACCAATCACCTCCCTGCCTGACACCTTGCCCCCTCCCAGGGAGAAAAGGAAACACATTTCCCTGTTCCTGCAGACCCTCCCTGAGCAGCTCCTTGTTATATTCTCCGAATAGTTAAGAAGTTGTCTTTGAATACCACAACGTCAAGGTGATGGTTACCAAGGGAACTAAAAGGAACTGGCCGGGAGAAGGTCAGACTTTTCTGGGGTTTTTTTTGTGCTTTATCTTGGCTAAATGTTTTTCCAGACAAATCAGATGGGTGTCTTTCTATCCTGGAGAAATAAAGCCATCATACACTTTAAAAAGGACTGATAAAAGCCAAAAGGGGTAGCTAAGATTTCCCACAACTGCACTCCATGTTCTGGGGGAGTTACCCTCAAAATCACCTGTGATGGGAAAACCCTGTCGCACCATCAGCAATTGTGATTTCAATCGAGGGATGTAACTAGGAGAGCCCTGCAGTGCGGAGTTTAAAACTGGATTTGCTTCGAGGCCACAGTAGAAATACAGAGCAAAGATATCTCCAGAGCATAAAACAGAAAACTGAAGCAGCAACTTGCCTGAAGTAAATCAGCACAGCCCTTGGAGCATTTGCATTTCCATGGAGCTATGGCACTTTCACCAAGAGGAAATTCAGCTCTCCAGGAAAGACAGTGAAGCTGAGGTCTAATCATAAGATCCCACACACCAGATCATCATCCGACCACACAGTGACAGAGATGTGGAATGATTTCTGCTATAATAAGAACCCCCAGCTGTGAAATTAAAATTAGTTAGCTAAACAAAAACAGAGGCTGGCCTTCATATGCCAGTTGCTCAGCATGGTTCCCCTGGTCACAGAGGACTGGCCTTCTGCTCTTTTAGGAGGTTGGTTATCCAATGAGCAGGTTCATTTTTCGTGCTGCATATGGCAACTATTGTGCTACAGCTGCCAGTCATATCCTTGATTTGCAGTGCTGCTGGTACCCCCAACAGCTGCCTGAATTAAATGAGATACAGGAACCAAGGAATGGCCATTTTAAGCTCTTGGTGTGTGTTGAATACCAGCTGCTGCCAGTTTTCTCCTCTAAGGGCCCTGCCAAGCATCCTTACCTTCTGCACTTCAGTTTGGATCTCTATCAAAGTCCTTCACTAAGAAAAACACTCTTGCTAATGAAAACCTATAGCTTCTCTGGCCCCAGTTGTGAGTACTGCTAATGGAGGGGGCCTCAGGAGACCCCATTTTTGTACAGCAGAGCCACTTGACATTAGTCAATATTAGTTGCCCTTCCAATCCCTGATAGGGTCAGACAAACAAGCTCTCTCTACTGCAAATGAAGATCTGGCTCTACTAAACAACTAAATGTCAAGGCAGGTCAGCCAAGGTGTAATCAGCTCTCATGGCATAGCTGTGAGCTGCAAGGCTTTGTACTGGTGGCCAAGCGGACTGCTGCTGGGAAAGTAACTCTTCCCCAGCTCAAATAGGAAATCAAAACTCTTACCTCCAGCTTGGCCTTCACAAAAGAAAGCCCAGAAAATCAGGCTGATCAGTTAACAACATACGGTTTTGCAAGGTTTTGATTTTGCAGACAAATATGTGTTCCCAGCACCAAGGTGCTTGTGGTTTGTGCTGAAACAGATGTTTTAGTGCTGAATTTCTGGGACTGAGAGCTTTTCTCTACTCTTTCTCAAATAAAATGTCAGTGCAAGTAGCCTTCATGATTTGTTCATGTGCAGCCTTCATGCTCTGTGTGTGTTTGGCAGGAGAGATTGAGCAGTGGGACCTGCCAGGGCAGGTGGCCCTGAGCATAGCCCTCACCAGCACGCATTCATCAGGCCTGGGACAGGCATGCTTCCAGATGATTTATTGATATTTAATATTTAAATGCCAGCTGATCATTTAGCCCTGGTGAGTAGATGTTCAATAACAGCAGAGAGGAGCCATCTCCTGCCAGCCCACTCTGCCTCCTCCATCATTTAGTGCCAAGCATGGAGCCCTCTCCTTGCTCCCTGGGCTTGCTGTGGGAGCTGTGTCACACACAGCTCAGCTCCCCTAGTCCTTGCTGGCCTTCTCACCCATCCACCATGCTTTGCTGATGTCAGAGGCCTCTTAGGATTCACAACAACAGGATCCAGCAAGGAAATTCATTCGAGGTATCTCCTAAATGGGACAGACAAAGCTCTGTTCCCATCCCATCACCCTGCGGGGAGAACAACCTCTGCACCGCTGGTGTCCATGTCTGTTTCTCAGTGTCAGCTTTTGCTGCGCAGCTCTTTAGCCTTGTCCATCTCACTTAAAACTGCCCTTTTTAGCAAGCAAGGATGCTGCCCAACATATTACAAAGTGCATCAGTGACCTTGCAATAATAATTTGCTGTCCTGACACAGGCAGCTGGATCGCAGGGGACCTTGTCTGCTTAAAAACCACACCATGCTTCTGGGACTCTGCATCCAGCAGTACCTGAGATGACTGAAACAGGAAGAGTTTTTAAAAACCAATTTGCTCTCCACTCTTTTTACCTCTTTGTTTGCATTTTCCATTTCTCTTAGCATGGGGGATGAGGATCCATACTAGGCTCATGTTTATCAGTGCTTGGCTCTTCAGCTGTCATTTTATAGCCCTGTCTGCGGGCCCTTCAGGTGGCACTTTCTTTCCCCTAAAGAAATAGCACCCCCACAATTTTTCTTCCAACTTCTGTCCAAAAAATAAGTAGTACAAGAATGTTTCTGATGGTGTCAGGCTTTATAATAGTTCATTCATTTCAACCCTAAATTTGGGACTGAATTTGAGCTGGCAGTAGCTCTTTAATATACAGGACCTGTCTTATTACTTCTCCGTCTAATGCATATTTGGGAGCTTTCCCTGAAAGCTCTTGTATAAAGGAGTATTATGACATCAGGAAGTCTAAAAGTACCTGAACTGCAGATGTGATAAATTCAGCAGGATGATACGTGCCTGGAATTAGTAGTTGCCTTTTTCCATTGGCAAATGGCTGCCTGGGCTGCATCCCCTGGGATAGCCATAGAGAACAGCCAGTTTGATGAGCCTAACCAGCCATTGGATGTCACTTTGGCTCCATACTAATTCACGGGAAACAGCATTTATCTGGCAGCCAGGCAGCCAGCTCTTCAGCAGCTGAGAGTTTAATTATCAAAGGTTCAGGCGAATCTTGCTGTTGCTATCTCCAACCAGCTGCTGCAGAAAAAGAGACCTTCTGGCCCCATCCAGAAGTTTGTGAATCTCTTGCAAGTTCCCTTTTGCTGCTAAAATGAGTCCCAGCCCATTTGCCCTTTCCTGTGAAAGCTCTGGGCTTGATGCCACTAGAAAAAGAAGAGAGTGAAAATAATACAGTGGGGAAGGGCTCTGGGTGGATGGGGCTGAGCAAGCAGCAGTCAGGAAAGGGAGCAGTGGGCAGGCTCCAGCTGGTGCTTTGATCCAGCCGTGGAGGCTTGCACTGATAGCTGGATATGGGCACAGCTTCCTCAAACTGCAGGATGTTGTTCTTTCACAGCTTCATTCTGCAGGGGCGGAGCACAGCCACTGTCTGGCTTGTGTTCAGTCCAGGCGAGCTGTGTTCCTGCTGGTGGACCTCAGCCTGAGTGGTTTCAAAGAAAAATACAAGGGCTACACCTGCCCCATCCCATTCTTCAGCAATCCAGTGGGAAGGGTGGGGATTGGAGGGGGCAGAGCAAGCAAGCTGAAGGCAAAACAAGAAGAGAACAGTCTCCGCAAAGGCAGCTATTTGCTCAGTATTTCTACAGGAGTAAAGGCCAGAAGATGCACCAGGAAAATTACTGCGGGAAAAGGTGACCCCAAATGAAGCCACCTTTCCCTCCAAGAGAACAAGAAGCCAGTGAGTGAGGAATGTGGAGGAGGTGTTGGGCTCACAGTGGCTCCTGCTCCACTCTTCATTCACTCTGTCCCAGTGCCTCAGGCACTTGACATGATTCCCTCTCATCTGGGTCCAGGGTTCCCTGTATTCCTCTCTCAGCCTTGCTATCAACCACAGCCAGTCCAAAACCAAAATCTGTTGGTACTCTCCCAGGTTTTGCTCAATATTCAGCTCTAAATGGGACACTCATCTGAATGAGGTGCCATTTCCAATAGATCCTTTGCGCTTCTGTGGCAGGGATATCCCTGCCCTTCCAGCCCTGCGGTGGCTGGTTAATAATGGGGCCACTTAAGTGCCTATCAGGGAAGCTGGTAACTAATGTGCAAGTGATGCACCTGCTTTTCGTTATTCTCAGGCTCTCTGCAGACACAATCAGACACAATTGGCCATTCTCAAGGCACATTTATCTTTTCAATATGAAGGCAAGAGACTCAATTATCTTGTTCAAAAGCTAAGATTCTGGCAAGCAAATTAGTTATCCTCCCCATTCTTCTTCAAAGTACCATCAGGAACCATCATAAGCAAATACTATCAATCACTATCTGTTTTGCCCAGTCTGCCTGAGCTATGAGTAGGGATCCACACAAGGAAATACATTGTCTCCACTCCCCTCCCAAGAAAAGTCTTTCCAAAGCTTGGGCATGACTTTTGTAGTTGAGACCCCAGGCTACACACAAAAGAACAAGAGAGCTCAGGGCATGTGTGAACCTGAAGGAGATGGAAGGAGCAGAAACTCTTCGGAAACATAGTGCCCTCCCTGCTTCTTCCCACCAACTCAAATGAACTTGGAAGCCACGCAGCCAACTGCTTCAGATAAAAGAGAAACATGTCCTGGTAGCAAGTTCCTGCTAGAAATTTGATCTTGGGCTCCTCCCTGTAGTCCAGAAACACTGTCACTAAGGCCAAGTTGCCTTGGGTGTCTCATTTTTCCATCCTGCACGAAAAAAGGGTTTATTTAACACCACCTCTCCAGGGTTTCCTCAGCTTCCTGGTCTCCAGACCTGTCAGTTTACTTACAGCACTGCTAACTGCAAACAGATTAGTCCAGTCCCCCTTCCCTTCTCCCCCATGGTTATCACTTTTATTAACAGCAAGGGAGTGATAATGGGGAAAAATGATCAAAGCTGCTGGTATTAACACAGGGGATTAGCAGTATTTATATTCCTGATCAGTGCAGTCTCAGTGTGAAGAGGGAGCCACCACAAATCAGCCTTTTCCTACTGAGAGTTGCTGCAGTGCCACTGCCTAAATAGCTGCTGGCTAATGAGTCCTTTGCAGCTGGCTGGGGGAAGAGCTCTCTCACTTGCCGTATTATGTGCCCAGGCTGGCACCCGCAGTGGTGTGAGAGTCCCTGACCTCAGGTTTCAAAGTGTTCTTGAGGTCTTGGGGGAAAGGTCCCCCACTGTTAAGACGAAGCCAACTAAAGCTGAGCGAACAACTGAACTGCTGTGGGCAGCTCATGGTGGGATTGCATCATTATCACAGGAATGGAAAACACAGTTCCCATCCCGACGTGGGAGTTGTGGGAAGTTCAGTGAGCACCATGCTGGGGGAGGGAGAGAAGCCAAAAAAAATTCTGTGCCAGGTTTTACATATAGGGCAGGAGACTGAAATCCTCTGCAACCATCCAAAGAGAACAGATGTGGTGTCGCATATTGATTCCAGTGAGATTCCTGCAGCCACTCAGTGGCAGGCAGGGATGCAGGGACAGGCAGGTTGTCAGCCTCTACCAGCAAACCAGGGTGAACAGGCTTCATCTGGCAGGGGCTGGAGACCAACGCAATGAGCAAAGAGCAAGGAGAGGATGCCAAGATCAGAGACACAGGGGATGCAGAATTTCACTTCACGTCGAAGAATGAGGACCCAAGGAAAGTGTCCACTTCTCTTCTGCATCCCCTGAGGACACTTGCAGGGACTCCATGACCCTCATCCTCAGAATGCCCACAGAAAGGTCCCATTGCAGCACCCCCTTCCAACCTCAGAGCAATATATAAGTGCTCAAAGACAAACTGAGGAACAAAGACAATTCCTTTCCAAACAACTCAGTCTGTGTAAGGTGATCAAACTTCAATATTGAGCCAAAGACACTCATCCAAAGCCAGGGCATTCTTATAAATAAATCTTCACAAAAGGCAGGAGAACAGATGTCTTGCACACCAGCTTTGGGCAGATTTTGCTGTCAGCCCATCAAGAAAAGAGCACCCTGGGTTTGATGTCCAAATCTGAACACAGCCATTTGGGCCATAAGGTGCTTCCTCACGAGAACTAACTGCAGACTGAATGGGAGCTCTTCTTAATTATTGCTAGTAAGAAACAAGGGTCTTGAAAATACCATTTGTTTGCATATAATTCAGGGTCATTAGCACCTTCATGACCAGCTAGAGATATCTGTGACTATCTACACAACTTTTTTTCCTCCCCAGCCCCAACCTGTTGTTAATCTCTTTCCATCTCTCCTCTATGCAGTGCAATAATATCATAGAGGGTTTATTTATGTCATCATAATTGGTTGCTGTGGAGACACTCATTATGTCACAAGTGTAGGCCAGGGAGTTCTGGCTACAGAATGAATTGCAAAGGGGCCATGGAGGTGAGCCCTGTGGTTTTAGTGCACACTCCCATCCTCCTGCTCACACCATGGACCATCTGCATCCATATACAAGCCCAGCTCCACTTGCAGATGTTGGTCCCACACGTGGCCATGTGCAAACACAAGGTGAATTGCTCTGGCAAAATCTCAAAGCAGTTTTTATCCACATAACAGGCAGTGACAGCGGAGGGGACAGGAGACACAGTGGTGAACTACAGGAGAAGACTGGAGTCAGGGCACGACAGAGGCCAACAGTGATGCTCCTAAGACTCTTCCACTCTCACTCCACCCATTCTTGAGCCACTCTCCACACACGTGCCCAGTAAAAATAACTCTGAAGGTGTTGCAAAGCCCTATGTGACCCATGGGGACTAATGAACATTTTACACAACCCCAGTACTGTTCCTCATTCATCAAAGCTGTTGTGGATTACCCCACTGTCACAGCCTCACAGCACAGTTCAAGAACAAATTTTCTAGAGAAAACTTTTTTCCACACAGGCTGATTCCAAGGTCATGACACCTAGTTCAGTGTAACAGCAGACTATCGTGTCGGATGATGTGGACTTCTCTCACCCTCTGTCTCCAGGATGTGTTTGTCAGCTGGTCATGCTCTGCTTGGGTCATCTGTATAACCAGAAAGAGCAAGAGATGGAGGCAAGTGTTTTCTCCATGTGCTGCATCCATCCAAGATCAGCAAAACCACTGAGAGATTGGCCTCCTTGTCAGATCCAATTGAAGGTGAATGTAGAAAAGCTGATTGGCATTAGTGGGCTCTGGATAAATGGAGCTGTTCACCTTGGAATCATGAGTTCAGAAGAAGGTCAGTTCACTGTTGACCACCATTCATTAGTCTCTGGCAGCAACTCAGCCTCAGTGAAATAAGGAGCCAGTCTTGGCTTGGGTCCCAGCGGAAAGAAAGTCTGTGTCACTGCAGTTGCTGTGCTCGCTGGACTCTTGGCTGGCCACACAGGGAAATAACAAAGCAGTTCAGGGAGCCCATCCTCATGGCTTAGCACCTTCCTGGGAGATCAGCCTGGAGTAACACGGTGGAGTTTCTGCGGTGTCTCAGTGTTGGTAGGTGCAGACACAACTGCTGAGCTCCAGCTCTGGCTAATAAGTGAAGACTAGGTGCTGCCACCAAAGAATTACAGCAAGGAAAAGCTCAGACTCAAATGGGGGAGGTAGGAGAAAGGTTGAAATCCCCTGTGGAAGAAGCCAAGAGAAAGGCAAAAAAATGACAGCAGAGCAGCTGACATGTGAGGATAAGAGGCAGAAGATGAGGTTAGAGCCTCGTGTAAGGACCCTGCTCTCACTCATCGCTGTTGCACAGCTTTGGTGTTAGAGGGGGAAGGAGAAAAGCCTGTCCCCACCCTCCTACCCTTCTTCGCTCCATGCCCAAAGCAGAAGTGGCTTCTACAGCCCTACAGCCCACTCCTGTGGGCTCCTCCATTGCAGGGCCGTAGGAGACCCTGGGGAGAGAGAGGGAGGGAAATACCAGCCAAATGAACCATCCAAGTGGCCTGTGGGCCTTAAACTGAGCATTCTGGTACATGCTAAAATAAATGCAATAAACCAGGTCAGTATCACTTGCATGAAATTCACTTATTGTTTTAAATCATCATTATCACCATCATAATTAAAATCAAGCAACAGCTTAAAGAAACTAATGAATATTTTTATACGTGAACTTATCACAGGAAGGGGGGAAAAAACATAAAGTGAAAATGTGCCTGTATTGCTAATAAATATTATTGGAGGGACTCCCAGCTTTTCACATTACCACAGTGTAATATGACAGCCTATAATGGATTACTCAACTGCCCGAAGCCATTGTAGGAATAAATCCCTTTTAATATTCATGTGCGGTCTTTGAGAAAATAGATGTAAGCAGTTAATACTTTTCTATAGACAAAACAATGCAGTTTATCAAAACAAAATGTGTGCTTGAAAACAAAAATCACAAAGCTCCTGGACTCATTCTGTATTTTTTTGCAAATCAGAAAAAATAGGACCGAAAGAAAAAGACAATTTAGGGAGCAACAATGCATAGAAAGCAAGGTGGGGAGCGACAAGATATTAGCAGATGGGGAGGGACAGGGTCAGTAGAAAGGAGGAAAAGGCATAAGAAGATGAGTATTTTGTGAATCTGTGGTTGTAAAGAGAGCGCCAAAGGAGCCGTGTGAGGAAGGTGTTATTTGGCAGTGGGGCTGGAAGTTGCCCTATGAAGCTCTCAGTGAGACAGGAGGTAGTATATGGGTGGCAGAGGAAGATCTGGCGCTTCCCAGGAAGGAGGCACAGGGCTCTGTGAGGTGTAAGGATGCTGCTAGGTGATGCCAGGGCTTAGCCATCTTCATAGGACAGTAAAGGATGTAGTAAAAGAGGTGAACAGCAAAGCCTGTGTAGGCTCACCTGAGGGCTGCTCCCTCCCAGCCCCTCTGCTCTATCTTTCTGCTTTTCCTTTTGCAGCTGACCTATAAAACCTACCTGGTTTTCAATCTCAGGGTTGTTTGGGGTTTTTTTCTCCCATTACACTGCAGGACAAGAGCAGCAGCAGCATAGAGGAGGATTTGTAACTTTTTGTGTGGTCAGGAGTGAGGGAATTGGAGGTTAACCCTTCCTGCCCCAGCTGTTTGTGGGCAGTTGATGCTTGGAGGGAAAACCAGATAGCGAAACTCTCTCAGGGACTGGAGGGAATGGCTGCAGCCTTACAGAGGTGAGGGGGCAAAAATGAGAGATTCAATCTTACAGCACTGGATGCTGCTGGGATGTGAACCCAACTTTTATTCGGCTGGTATGATCTGTGGCTAAAAATGGCTGTAGATGTGTCCGAAACTGTGAGGGAGACTGAGGCAATAGCTCTTCAGTTCCTCTTGTGCTATGAGACCTAGGCTACAAAGACAAGCTTATACTGAAGCACCAGGAATAAATAAGGCTCTCCCGGGACTCATGTGGCTTTGATATCTGAGGCTGCCTGGTGGGTGAAAGAGTTGAGTCACAGATTCCTTCTGCTTGCCCATGTTCTGAGACAGCCTCTGACGACACCCTTTGTACCTGGCACAATCACAGCAAAGGCAGCTCAGAGTCTGCCTTGGCTTGGGGTAGGTGCCGTCCAGGCTGAAGGAGACACCATATTCTTGAACCAAATTCAGCTCAAAATGTAGCCCAAGAGACTGACAGTGCTGTGAATGCTGTAGGCCTTGGTGAAAGTTGTGGCTCTAAAAAGACCCACAGGGTGCTGAACTGGACCTTCTTCCAAGTACCACTGGCTCCCAGGGACCTGCTTGAAGGGATTCAGGATGGACACATGTTGAACTAACTGCACCACCCTGAGATCCTTCCATGCTTCAAAATGCTTGGGGGAAGGACACTATCCTTTAAGATATCCAGTTTTATAATAGTAATTCCAATCATCAAGACAGGAAAAAAATCCATGAATTACTGTATTAGTGTGTCAGACCAATCCACTCAACTTTCTCAGATTTTATTCCCACATAATTTCCATGGAACACTGCAGTTCCCTATCTGGAGAAAGCTTCAGGTGTATAACCATTTATCTAGTCAGCAGTGTTGGAAAGATTCTATAATTAGAAATCTTCCAGGAATGCTTGTAGAGGCCACATTTTTCCTACATCTCTTTATTAATTTATTGTAACAGTAATCTTGTCACTGTAAACACCGTGAGAGTCCCTTTAAATGCCAGATAGTTTTATAGACTGTATTGGGTGATATGAAAATGGGCCAGTTTTATAGGTCATATATTTCTTTGAAATGGAATAGGCCCAGGAGACAATTGGGAACCAGAATGGGGAGAATTCCTCCCACCCACCTCCTTCCAGCAGAGCAGAGGTGTGTCTTGCTACGAAAGGGAAAGAAAAAGTTTCACCTTCTAATTGTTGTATTGAGTAGCTCATTGACTGCACTTTCTGTTCAATACCTTTTTTTACCACTCAGATTGTCTAATCAAAGGCTTTTTCGTTCCTTGGTTTAGCTTTGCAGCCTCTAGCATTGATCCAAAATCAGAAACGAAAGAGAGAAACAGGCTCTGGGAAAAGGCAGCACAATTAACACCCAAGCAGCTTCAATTTTGGGGTGCCTTTAAACGTCTTGCACTTCTCAGTCTATTCTCCCATTCTTTTATTTTCTCTTTTGTGTTCAGGAGGTTTCTTTAAGGAAAGCCTTTATCAGCTGCTCAGGGAGAAGATTAAAGCACCCGTCACCGAGAAACAGGTTACTTTTTGTGTCCAAGTTCTTAATCCACTTTATTAAAATGTTCCAAATCTTCCTTCAAGAGGAGAGATCAGAAGGACATTTCCCTGTCACCCCTGGCATGCCTTCCTTCCGGATACTTGTGCTTCATTAGAGGCTAAAAAAAAACAAAGTCAAGGCAAGGAAAAGAAGAGAGAACAAGACTGCAGTGACTGGTTAATATGGGACGTGGAGCCTTCTACTTCATGGTCACTGGTACTGCTCTGGCCCCGGGCTGGAAGCAATTGAAAGCTTTTCCCATCTCAAAGACACTTGTGTGAACCGAGTCAGAGATCTCTGGCTATTTTTACCTTTGAGGTTCAAAGAAGAGAGCTTTGCAGTGAACAAAGCCAAGCATCCATCCAGCCTGCTGCCCCGCTGCTGAAAGCAGCAAGGAAAGGGCACAGAAAGGGTGAGGATATCGAATCTGCTTTTCTGTGTACTCTACCTGCTCCCCCAGACCTCAGGTCATGTATTGCCCACCTGAAATAATGGCTCTCTGTGGTTAATAAACTTTGATGGATTTTCTTCCATGGCATCATCTGCACTATCACAGCCCTTCCAGAGCAAGGCTGAAGGACACCAACACAAACTGCTGCCTGGGCATTTCTGATCTCTGGGAGTGCCCAACAAGCCACTTTTTGTGATATTTAGTTTGAAGGCTTCAATATTAAGACCCTTGGAAACAGAAACAAAGCATGTGATTCCTCTGGGCAGCCTTGGGAGATGTCTTGGGGGAAAAAAGCCTAGATCACGTCTAAACCCCACTTTGGATCTGGCACCAATTCCTCACGTGAAGATGCTTCACCCCAGCCCTCCTTTCCCTTCCCTTCCCCTCAGGATTCTCACATTGGATTTTCATGATTTGTCTGCCCTGACCCAGGATAATGGCCACAACATGGTGCAGGCAAGCAGTGAGACACACCACCTCCCATGGTGGAAAACTAAAATAAGGATGGGACAGAAACTGCTCCAAGTAGCCATGATAGAGGTCTAATGAGGCATCTGCCATGATGGCTTTTCCATGTACCCTGTCTTGGTTTTAAAAGGCCACTTGCTTTGCATAACTATCTGCTGTTTTGTAAAGCAAGTGTGTACGATGCAGACAGCCTCGTGCTTCCTCAGGGTACAATTACATTCTTATCTGTCTTGTACTGCTGTTTCTCTGCAGCTGAAGTAAGTTCTCCAGTGTGAGACTGTAGGGTTAATCTTTTGAGTAGGGAAAGTTAAAAGGGCCGGAGAAAAGCACAGCAGCCTAAGAGAGCAAAGAGCAAGGAGGTGACATCTTGGCAGGCAGAGACGAGGAGTAAGGTGTTACTGAAAGACAACCTTCACAGTTCCCATCAGTGCTGACTCATAAAATGTCAGGTTCATTAAAGGTGAAATACACACAAACTAGAACTTGAGCAGTTTCATTCTCGACAAAGCATCCATGCAATTGGTTTTTCTCCTGTATCTTGACACTTCCAAGTCTTCTGAGTCAAGAGTATCAAAGTAATTTGATATTAAAATGTGTCATCCACTTAATAAAAGCATAGTTGAAGGCTACATTTTATTTATTATTCAAATTACTCAGTAGCTCTTTGAGGCCTTGGCTGCAACACAGCCCCGCTTATAACTCAAGAGGCAAGTGCCTTCTGCTGCTACCCCAGTGAGTGCCACATCACGGGGTGGGGTGGAGGTTTCAGAGGCACAGAGGTCTAAGTGTGGGATCCTGTTGATTCCCTTTCCCGACTACCTTTGACATGCCTTTGCAGAGTCTCCTGTCACAAGACCACTGGTGAACATTGCAGGAGAGGGAGCCCAGAGCTCAGACCGCTTGCAACAGTCTCCAGCCGCTCAGTGTCACTGCTGTGCCTTAATCACAAATCATGCCTTTTCTGCCTTTGCAGCAGGCACGCTGCCGCGGTTCGTGCCCACCGCCACTCCTGTTCCAGGCGTGGCACAGCACGGCACTCTGCCCGCGGCTGTCCTGGTGTCCTGTGTTTATCTAGTCTCTCCTGATGGCCTCCACAGCATATTTGCTCTATTTTCAAAGCCGTTTTTTGAGCCGCTTTGAATTCCCTTTGTGTTTAAAGATCTGCTTTGCTCTTCGAGCTCCGTGCACCCTCACCAGCCAGGTTTTAAAAGCAGGGCCGTCGCTGGAAGTTGTCATTGATACGTGGTGCAGAACAAAATCCAGCTCACTCGAATGCAGCTAGATTGGCTCAGCAGGGCTGACAATGGATGAACTGGGTCTTATCAGTGGAGGGAGCAGATAGAACATGGGAGCAGCGTGCAGGGAGCAGATAGCAGCTCTGCGAGAGCGGACAGACAGGCTGCTGATAGTGCAGGGTGGGGGGAGGTATCGCTTTTATTCCCTGGCTGGTTCTCAGGCCGTTGTTTTAAAGCTGGCACCTTTCTGACCACAGCCACTGCATTAATGGGGAAAAGAAGCAAAAGTGACAGACAACCCAATGGAGCAGTGCTGTGATGAAAGGTCTCAGCAGGGCGCGTTTGTCCAAATGAGCCACTGCCTCCCTGCACGATTTATTCCTTGCTCCGAATGCATTTGTTGGATTTAACGACAAGTTGGTGGCATTTCTGCAATTAATCCTATCAAAGGGAGGTGATTTTACACAGAACTGGTCCCATATTTCCTAGGCTGTGTTTTTGTTTATGAGGAGAGGGGCTGCCAGCTGTCTCCCAAGTCTGGGCACTAGAGTTCATGGAAAGGAACTGTGGATTATAAACCAAGTGTCTCCTCCTGACATCTGAAAGCAGCACAGTTAAAAAATACAACCTCGGATTGTCCTAACAAGCAATCTTCAAACTGTAAATATGCAACAGTGAGAGAAAGTATTTCTTTACCAGTGAAACACTTTAATGAGTGGATGGCTCAGCAAATCTTTTTTGCAGCTGCTTTCCCTGCTGCAGATACTGAGATTTATG
Organism: Callaeas wilsoni; assembly: GCA_013398955.1. Taxonomy (NCBI): domain Eukaryota; kingdom Metazoa; phylum Chordata; class Aves; order Passeriformes; family Callaeidae; genus Callaeas; species Callaeas wilsoni. The sequence goes on from VWPU01013558.1 coordinate 219,079, forward strand.
GTAGGAAGGGAGGGGAGTTAACAACCAACCAGGGAACTGCAGTCCCTGTATACTTGGGTTCCACCTCATGTTCCCGTTTGACTGGACTGATCCTTCTGCAACTCTCCTTGGATAAACCATTAATGGTCCCATCTGCTGGGGTCTTGGAGACAGGAAGGGAAGTAGTTCCCAGTGCCAGAAATCATGACTTGGCTAAGCAAGAAGGAACAATCCATCCTTCTGATTAGGGTGCTGATGACACATACCCAAAGACTTTAGATATGGAGTGCTCTTTGAATACTGATGACCTCATTTGGAGAGAGAGAGAGAATCAATGGATATTATGTATTTTTGCAATTCTGAGAAGCTTTTCCATATTCTCCTCCAATGGAGAGGTTCCTAAGCTCTTTATCCTTCTGTCCAATTAATGACATTTCTAATGAATACTAGAATCAAAACCAAAATCACAATACCTGGAGGAATGGGATCCAAAAGAAGCAATCTTCTTTCATGACAGTGGTGGACTAAGAGGCAAAAGAATAAGCATTTTCAGAGGGTCCTTCCAAAAGATCACAACCTCCAACAACAAAGCCTGTTTGCAGAACAGAATCCTCGGACATGCAATTAACAGCAATGCAAACAAACAAACAAACTACAAAAAAAAAACAACAAAAATAAACTCTGCAAACCAGCACATTCTCAACTGATTCACAAACCCTCTGAGCTGGTCCTTGAGCCACTCTTGTTGTCACGATGAAATTTTCAATTCCCTTGCACCTGAGCTCCCAGATGGCAGAGAAAGCTCACACCCTGACTTGCCCTTTGGCAGCAATGCATTCATCTGGGAAATATGCTGTATCAGTGACAGTGTACAGCAATTCTTGTTATGACACCACGTCTTATTTTGAGCAATTTAATAGTCATAAACCCAACAATAGTCATCTTCTGATTTGAAAATAAAATGTGTCTAGAAACTGTTGCTGTTACCACACATTGGTGTTGCAGACTGAGCCATTCAGTCTGTTAGTTGTTGGGAAAAGACTTATCTAAGATCATCTCCAAAAGCATTTTCTGATTGATACTTGTTTGCAAAGGCTCTGAAGACAGACCAGCCAGACACAGAGACTTGACAAAAGCTCCTGAAGGAATGTGAAGGTCTTGCTGCTGAGGACACACAGATGAACACATCAGCAGAATACATAAGGTGCTTTGCACTTTTCTTATTTATCCAAAAAGCTATTTTTGTTTATTAAAACCTAGTTACTAGCTGCATCTTGCCAATAACCTGGAGTGCTTGCTTGGTTAATTTAAGCAAGCAGAGCTTTGACAAAGTAATTTTACCATCCTCGGGGATCTGCCAGCTTATGCCGGTCTTCACTATTTCAGATGAAATTGAGTTAATTTTCAATGAAATTGCTTCTTAGCATACAAACACATTCCCCATCATTGCGAGCTTATGCCTCTGCAGATCTATTATTCTTTAATTTACACAACCCGGCAGCGAGGGATTAATGCCTGAGACATACAAAAGGCTACAGTGTGGAGAGGAGAAGGCAAGGAGAGAGAGGGAGAGAGTGGAGTTCTGCAGGGAATAGGTAATGGTGTTTCAGTTTTATAGTCAAAACATTTAAAGTCTGGCATTAATACGGAGTCAACTCTTGTTGTCCTTTCACTCTGGAAACACATCGTCCAAAGTCTCAGGGCGGAAAACCTTTCAGATGCTCAGTCAAGCCAGAGGTGATGGCAGGTCCCTGCAGGATTGCCAGGTTGAGAGGGCATTCACTGGGATATTACAAACAGCTCCACATTAGGAACTGACTGCAGGCAGTTGAGGAGATGTGGAGCAGGACTGCAGGGGAAGGCCAGGCTTTGCCTTTGCATCTTCCACGACACTCTTCCCTCTGCCTTTGCATCTTCCACAACACTCTTCCCTCAAAGAGGAGTTCCCCTCTTCCACCATCCCCACCCCATGCCATGAAAATGCTGCTGCCAAGGCTCTGGAATGCCTTCAAATGCTCAGAAATTAAAATCACAGATTCTCACAAGGATACAGACAAAAAGTATAACTAGTGCCAAAGCACCTGCAAAGGGGTGGAAAAGGGGGATTCCACTATCTGGCTTTTCCAGAGAGAACTGGCAGAAGTGCCAAGTTCAGCAGTCCCTGTAAAGTCTCTAGTGAGATTTTAAAGTAGCTGCATTTTAACCTAGTCCCGGCTGATGATTGATCATAATAGCAATTTTTTTGTTATCACTTCAATTTTGCTTCCTTAATTAAATGGCTAACCATGTCCTCTTTTAATACATGCTCCTCTGAGGTATATGCAGGTTATTGGATAAAATACGGCAATCCTGTATCATGTATCGGTATGCACATAGCAATATCATAATGGGATGTTTAAATTCCTTATCTTCCTTTGAAGGGCTGCCTTTCTTTTCCCTTCCCCAGCTACTACCAGTGCCACATCAGTGCCCAGTGCATACCAAGATCCCACTCCCCCGCCCACATGCCCTACATCCATGACACACCAGTTTGAGTTTCAGGGCTCCTCAGAGAGCCTTTGCCCTTCTGCCAATGCCATGGATATTTGGCTTTGAGTCCAGTGGAAGAAATATTGCTCTTTTTCCCCAGTTTGCGGACAGCACTGAACAGCACTGGCCAACGCTTCCTACCACCAGCATGGTGACACTTGACTCTGCCAAACACTAACACCTTAAGCTTCCTTTATCTGATAACATTGCCTCCTGAAAACTGTCGTGGTTAACTGTGGATAGGATAGCAGTGGGGAACGAAGTCCTCAATGTAACTCATGTCGAAGAAAATGAAAGGAAGTCTGGTTCCCTCCAGAAGCAACCTCACCATTTTCCAGGGTTAGCACCAGCTCTGCTGCACTACTGGGAAATCGCAGCCTCTGGAGCAAGTCCTGGTTGAATCTAGGTGTAGGTTGTGGTAAGAAAGGCTCTGCATAAAAGACAGACTCATGAGAAACTCCTGTGCAGTTAGAGCAAGATCAAATCTGAGAACAAGATAAATGCCCTTCCCATTTGCAGAAAAAGGAAACATTAACAAACTGTTCCATTGAGTTGAGTAGTAAATACCGCAAACTGGCACTTGCAACCATGTACAGTTGGGGTCCAGCAATTATCAGCTAGTAGAGATTCTCTCTGTTGGATCTGTGTGACTGTTTCTTGAAAATACCAGAAAAACAGCCCAAAAAGTTTTATTACACCAGTGGTCTAAGGCAGGGTAGCACCAGTAACACACCAACAGTAAGGATGACTGGGACCAGTGGCTCAGGCAAGTGTACTTTTTCCTCCCTCTGCCATCCAAGAGCAACTTCTGCCATTTTCCCAGCAAAGTTATTTCAGAAATCAACTCCTTTCAGCTCAGCTGAGTTTTAGCTTCATGCATTTTTATACACTCTCTGCAAGAATGAGAAGGATATTTACATTTTTTAATAAGCCTGACAGTTTGAAAGTAATTGGGGATTTATAATGGGTTTGTTTAGGTCTTTTTTCCACTTGAATTCCAACTGCTAGTCTTAGGCCTAACAAGCAATATTATCTCTATGGTGATGAGGGAACCTCAACAGGAGGCCCTGAAGTCAAAGAGGAAAGCACTGGCGTGCTTTGTTTTGTCATGTTCTTTTTTTTTCCTTTGAACCTGCATTTTAAAGCAAAAACAGTATAACAAAATTTGAAGCAAGATCAAAATCCCTCCAGCCATCCAGTGCTCATAAGTTTGGCTTCTTCCACTGGTTCTCCCAGAATCACACAAGACAGTGTCTGATCTCCATTATGGTGAGTTTTTTTCTTCTTGGCAAAGATTTGCATTTATTCACTCTATTATGGCTCTAAAATTATCTCAGTTCTGATTTTTCTTTTGGGGGAGTCAGGTTTTTGGTGGTAAGGATGGAATTAACCTGCAGAGCTCGAGGTCTGGAATCAGATTCCTGCAGCTAAATCTCAAAGACTCAGTTCTGCATATTCCTAAAATGAAAAGACAGCTGTTCCCAGTGGAAGAGATAAAAGAGTGAAAGCCAAGAAGGGGTCTGATCCAGTTGTGATAATGGGGTTTGCTGTGGGGACTGCTATCAAAACCTGAGACTCCTATGGGTCTCTCTGGCTTCCTTGACATTGCTGAGACTGCAGTGCTAATGTGTCCAAGGCCCCTCTAGGCAAGGGCTGCTGACATTTTGCACGTGATAAGCTCTGAGCCCAAATTTTAAATCGGGTCCTCGCTTCTTTTTGCCTCAGTTGCACACCTACTTAAGAGGAGAAAGAGGAGTCTTCTGCAAGAGCAAGGATATAAATGACACAGAGAACAGCAGGGCTTAGTGTTTAAGTAAGAATTACCCAACAAAACCCACGAGAAACACTCATAATGAGGAAAAAACCAAGCACTGTCACCCTGCTCAGCAAACCTCAGCACATGCCTTCATTTCAGTGAAAGTTAGCACCAAGCAATGGTGCCATGGGACATTTCTGACTTTGTTGAGGACAGAGCTTCTCGGTTCACATCTCTGCCTCAGACCTACAGGCCATGCAGGGCAGACCAGCTAATCCCTTCCTGCACCCCACCGTTCAGTTCTTTCCTCAGAGCAGCTAAAACTGTGCAAAGAATTACCTTCATGAGCAAAGCAGAGCAGAGGTGTTGCCACTGCTCTTGCTTGCTCCTCACTGAGTGCTTTGGGTTGACACCCACACAAGGCACGGAGCCAAGGGGCAGCTTTCCCCAGTGGGTCTCTGGCATGGGACTGTGCACTCTTATTTCCTTCCCCTATGGAGCAAGGAGGGAAAAAAAGGACAATGCCTATTCCTAGTGTTTCCTAACTCCCACAACCTCAGGAGGGGTTTCTACAGCACCTTTGCAGCAGAGAGAGCTCTTGTGCCTCTCCTTGCCCTGGCATCTGTGGCAATGCTGCCCAGTCCCTGCTGTACCTTCCCAGCACATGCATCCTGCATCTGCAACGATGCTCAGGTCTCATCTCCCTCTGGGAGGGCAGCAGGCAGTGAGGAGGCTGCAGGCAGGCTGATGGGACACGTGGGGGGAGGAGTGGGAGAAGAGTCAAAGTCAGGGAGAGGTGATAAAGAGAGGTGGGATGGGAATGGGAGAAAAGCAGCAGGGATGAGAGAGGAAAGTGGGAAATGAATTGAAATGAGTTAGAAAATTCCAGGCAGATGAGCTTGAGCATTCAGCAGCTGAGATGTGGGGCCTCATTAGTACAGACCGACTGAAGATAGAGACATTAAGGAAGGAAATGTGTGACTCACGGGGGAAAATGGGAAAAACAGCACACACCATAGCAGCTGCTCCGTTTACTTCAATTAAAGAACAGCTCAAAGGATATGTTAAGGGGAAAGGAGGAGGAAGCAAACAAAGGCAGAAAGAACAGAAAAAAAGCCAACCAGATGAAGCAACTGTTACCCTCAAGCACCTAAACAAACTGTGTCAGGTATTTGAACAAAGGGCCAGCATTCCCTCCAAATTGGCCGAGCTGCCCAGGGAACCTGGAGCCAGGTACAAGGCAGCGAGCACTCACAAAAATACTATCCCAGCTATCAGGTGAGGAAGGGGAAGGCAGTTTCCCTTAGCATAGCTCCATGACACCTGGGGAATGAGCAGGCAGGGCACCAGCTGCACCTGACCCTCCAGCCATAGCATCTGAGCAAGGAAGGGAGGACAGCAGCAGTGGATGTTTGAATCACAGCTACAACTGACCAGAGCTGTGGTGCCCAAAGGGAAGAAAATTGCACTTGGCTCCAGGGTAGTGGGGAGCACTGTGGCAGCCTCTCCATCCTCTAGTGCCACCCCACAGCCATCCCAGCTCGCCTGTGCCAGGCTTTGCTGGCAGCATCAGCCAGAGGCAGGCAACCTCTCACAGTGACCTCCCCAGTCACCATACCTGACTGGGATGAAAACACTTCTCCTACCTCCTTCTGTATGGGGATGCAAAGAGCTCAGTGAGATTGGTTGTGCTGCTTTTTCAGGGAAAAAAAAAAGAGTGACATGAATTCCAGTTGGAGATGGTAGTTATTCCAGCCACACTGGTGTGAACATCCTGGCATTGGGAAAAGAGAAGAATAAGCAAGGTGACACCCATCTCTTCCTTCCTCCAATAAATGTTAACCTTAATTTCTCAGACCTTGTGAGCACTGAGAAATGTTATACTAAAATGTCCTGGATTGCAGTGAATCCTATTTACAGATTCCAGGTGATAAATACTGAAATTGAAGAAAAAAATGGACCAAGGAGAAAAAGCAAGACACAGGAAAAGGAAGGGACAGAAGAAACTTTCACATCTCTAGATGTTTCCTCCTTGTGTTTTCCACCAGGATAAAATGTGTTAAGGATTTATAGGGGAAGAAAGTTTTCTGTTTGGAGCCCACTGACTGCCATAGATCTCTGCTTTCTTCACCGATGCCCTCACGTAGGAGATTTATCACTCTGCTCCAGCTGTGACACAAGCCTGCAAGGGTTAGTTGCTTTGCTTGGTTGACTGAAGCCTCAAATCTGGAGGCTACTGGGTCAATCCTAACTCCTGGCCTTCCTAGATGATCAAGACACGCAACTCCACAATGTCAGAAAACGTCTACTTTCATCTTTGGTTGGGGAAAATCTTTGCTCAGATTCTATCCTTCTCTCCTTATCTTTGTGGATGCTTCCCAATTCCCGGATACACCAAATCCATGACCCTTGGCTGACTCATTCCCTATATGAGCATGGCAGTGGATTTCATGACAAAGTCCCATGGTCTCAGGATAATTACCTGCCCAAAGTCTCAGATGGAGAGCCTAGATACAAGCAAACTCCCAAACTCCTGACATTTATCACTCTAAAAAGCAGCCAGTGGAAAAGCAGCCCCCATCAGATAAGAAATGTCAGTCAAGATTTCAATGTAGTCGGCTGCAGCTTGTAAAGGACACATCACAGTATATCTGCAGGACAAAGGGTGGTGAATGTTAAATCTCCACAGCGTGGGAACCAGCACAATGGATCACATCTCCATATGTGATAATGGGAAACTCATCATTCTCTCACACAAACTTTAATGCCAAAAAGTTGCCACAGAGAACCACCGAGGACATGAGGGCTTCTTCTTCAAAGCTTCTGAGATCGGCAGCATTAAAGGCGCTTGCTTTGAGCTGGCTCTGTGTTAAGCTTCCTCTCTGTCCCTTCATCTCTCCCCAATCAAGCTGTGCCTCGGTCAGCACCCAGTTGTTAAATTCTGGATGGATTAAAGAGCCTGAGAAAGTGCTTTTTTAGGAAAGTGAGGTTTATCCATCGCTCATCTACGTAAGTGTTAAATTTCAGATCTTCGGCTCCTCTAATGATCGTTACATGGTGGTGCATTCAGAGCCTTTGCTTTGCACGGTAGTGGGGATGTTTGATCTAAAGGCTTCTCTTTGCCCAAGATTAAATCTGAATTTTAATCATCCTTTGGGGTCTAATTGCATAGGATTTTGGTGACAGTGCAGCAGGGCCACAGAGTATATTGGCAGGAAGAAGAGGACACGAATTCCTCAAATGATGGAGCCCAGGAGATTTCAATAACATTTTGGGCAGAGAAGAAAATGAAATTCAAAGACAGAAAAAAACAGAATTTCTTGTGCCGTGTTAAAAATGGAAAAAGAGGAAGGGTAATCTTTCTAATTAAATTCCTAGAATTCCTGCAGACTTCCAACTATTGCCAACTTAGAAGTAGTATTGACCATTTTCAGACCCTCTCTGATGGAGCTGTGGGTGGACAGGGTTCAGACTGACAGTAAGTTCTTCAAAACTGCAAAGTTTTGACACTGCATTAGGCATAATTACACCTGTCAAAGATAACATACTCCTGGAGATTTTCTGTTGCAGAGCTAATGACAGAGGGACTCTTGCAAAACCCTCCACAATAATTTCTGGATGCCTCAGGCCTTCAGGAGCTATCTTGACAGGATGATGACATCTTACTGTGCAACAGGAGGCTCTGCTTCAACTACAGGTGGTGTGGGACCAAGCAATTTGAAACATCTTTGCTTTTCTTCACCGGGAAGAGTCCACCCATTGCACTTCGGCAGGGCTACCACTTACAGAGGCACAAGAAACATGAAGTCATTAAATGGGCACTTGCCAGCCTGCTCCTCTGGTCTGTCACCTCCACTAAAGGGCAAACACTTCAACACAGCAAGGAAACACATGATGATACTGAGCTTCATGGTAAGACAAATCCCTTCTTCCCCCCTTCTTAATCCTAAAAATGACTTTAAAAAAGAAAAAGGAGATGTTCTCCCCCCCAAAAAAAACCTGTCACTTACAGGGCCAAGCACAGCACTGATGATAGCCAAGAAATACAGGCAATAACTGCAGTATCCCTCCCTGGTTCAATTTCTTGCAAAGCCAGCGGTGCAAAGATGATGTGAAGTTTCTCCCAGAACAGCAGCTTTCCTCCCCACAAAGGAAAGCTCGACCAGACTAAGGCGAAGTAGGAGGGAAAGGTCTGTGTCAGAGCAGGACAGAAAGCACAGGACTTGTTACAGCTTTTCCTCAGCTGCTACCCTAGTCTGTCCCAGTGCCTGCCCTGCCCAGGTGACTCTGGAAAACTGCCGTACAGATCCCAGACAAAGATAGTCTATAGTGGGCATGAGCCAAGGAACACACCCAGGTGTGTCAGCATTGCCTCAGAGCCTGCTAACCACGTTCACATGAGGCTTTTTCTCCCTTCCCAGTGGTGCTTCTTTCACTGGCACACCACCACGCCCTTCCGGCTCCAAATCTGCATGCCCTGGGGAGCGGGAAGGTCAGCACTCAGTGCTAAAGGATCAAATCTTGAAATCCTCTTCCAGTTGAGATTAAATTAAGGGAGAGGGAATGGAGCATGCCAAACGTAGTAAGGCTTAGATAAAAGCTCATTGTCTTCATCGAGAGCTGGGTTTGAATAAGAAGTTCCGGATTTGGCAGACTCTGTGTAAAGCATTGCAGAATGACTGCTATGTGCATGCAGCTAGTTTTCATGCATAATATATATAGGAGCATACCATATGTTTAAAGCATCAGACAATCAGGCCAATCTCAAATGATATTATATAGCTTTCCTTCAGTGTTGCATTTGTTCTAAACAGATGCATTTCTCCTTTTCCCCCTCCTCCCCCCAAGCGTCTCAGCCTGCCAACACTCATTTATAAGGGAACCAGGTGTCCATCTTTAAAAAACAAAATAAATCAGTATACAAAGGAATCTGTCCAGGAGGAAACCAAGTGCCCATCTCTTCTATTTTTCTTTCAAACAGGAAACATGTTGATAAACAAACTAACAAACGGACAAACAAGAATCAAAACAAGGAAAAGGAAGACATGAAAACTCATAGGAATTAGGTTCTGAATTCTACAAAGCCAAATGCTAATCATGCCAGTCCCCAAATGTACAGAACAGATGAATTCAAGAACAGAAAGTGCACCAATGATAGCAGATATGCTCTGGATGAAACATGTCCTGCATCAGTTATGAGAAGGGCTGGATGCTCTTGTCTTCAAAGTGTATGGTTTGATTTTACATTAATTCATCAGCAGCATCACCAGTCTCAGGGGCTCGTCTCTGTTCATTACAGGTGCTTTGCATATGTGGTTGGAAAAGAACCACCATCTGATTTGCCTCATTGCTGCTCTCTGCTGTCTCCGTGTTACCCTGTTAGGGAGCTGTTGGCAGCCCCTGCCTCGCATCAGGAGCTCTGCTGGGCCCTGGCTCAGCCCCAGTGGGTGCTGGGTGTCCCGGCAGCAGAGCAGCTCTGACGGCTGGGAGATAGCCCAGCATTTCCCAGCACGCTGGGTGTTGGCAGCACAGGGAAGGGATGTGAGAAAATCCAAGGCCAACCCACCTTGTGCGAATCATCTGCGAGTGAGTAAGAGCAGCTCTGTCCTCCTGCAATGCTTCAAGAAACATTGCCTCCATCATTCCTTGGCGGAACAGCAAACCACCTTGCAGACAAAAGCCACCAGGCTCAGCAGCAGAGCAGCTGGGAATCCCCTGCAGCTGGTTCCCTGTCCTTCACAGGGAGTTCCCTCCACTCGTGCAAGCTCTTAAGGCCATGTTTTATATCCTAATTAAACTGAAACAAAAGGAATTGGATAACAGTCTAAAAGATTTGCAAGCTACATCTACTTCGCAGAATTACTCCTGTTCCCACTAGTGTAGCTCATCAGGTCCAGCACATGCTCTAATGTGTGGGACTAATAGATTTGTAACAGTGATAGCTAATATGAGTCTGTTCTGGTTACGTACTTATCATGGGTCCTTGCAGGCTTTCCGTCAAAGCTGCTGAATGAAAGCACTTTTTATTAAAGAGGAAAAAAAACCCCGTCTTTGCCCATAAATCTCTCAGCACATTAGCCCTCAAAACAATTCACTGAGGCAAGGTCATATTTCCCTTGCATTAATTTAGATCTTTGGAAAGTTCAGTGACATGAGAAGACGACAAAACACAAAAGGCTGTGTCTTCAGCTGCCATGAATCAGCGTGGCTTCCCGTCAGCTGAGAATCCAACCATACATCTAAAGAGAGCCATAGGAAATATATAACTATTTCTTTAAAATCTTGGGGTCTGGTAGTGGTAATCCATGTGTTGTATTATTATTTCAAAAGGAAAGTAGAGACTAAAAGGACAGATGACATTTGACGGGTGAGAGCTGCTTTTACTGCCCAATAGAGAAAGATTTTTCAAATTCACAAGGATGGGGTTTGCCCGGTGGCATTAGGAGTCACCAGGTTTAAGAGGAGGGAAAAATATTTTGTTACTTTGTTTTGTGTCCAGGCAGTATTTCTGTGGGACAAGCCCTGAAGCCAGTCACAGGGCTGGAGTAGAACATGACAAATCCAGTCACAGAGGGACAGGCTGAAGTGGAGTATCTGGTGATGATGCTCTGCCTCTCAGTTTTCTCCCATCCTCTGCTCTGAACAGCAAGGAAAGCTGCCAGCTCTGAGCCCTATACTCGGTGCTGTCCCTTTGATACCACAGCTCTCTCAGTCATGTTTACACCCTTCAGCTATTTTTAGGCCTTTTTTTCCACATGCAGAACTACACGTTGTCATCTCGTAGCCTTATTTAGTGGTTTGAGCCTTCCCACATAAATCATTTTTCCCAAACATCTGATCATTTACTGATCAGAAGGCAGAAGGGTTTTCATGCATGCTCTTCTTTTATCTTCCTCCCAGGTCCCGTTGTCTGGTTACATCATGGTGGCCAGGACCAAGAATGTGATTTGTTTCAAGGACAAATCAAAACCAAATAGGGAAGAGCTGTTTCTTTCCCATGGCACAATTTGCCTCTGTGGAAGCAGACAATTTTATTTGCAATAATATACTAGTTCAAACTGAACTTCAATTTGTCATCCATTGGCACTTCAAGGACCCCCATGCCTTACCTGGAACTGGTGGACAATAACTTGTCAAAACTGTTAATTGCTGCTATAGTTGGAGGGGAAAGGGGCCCCCTGAAAATGGCTTATGGTTTAGGATGAATAATTTCTAGTAGAAGGAACTTGATTTTTAAAAATTGTTTTAACAATAAACCCACTTTTCTCCCCAAGAGAATGAGTTTTAATCTTCTTCACTATGAGACCTTCCAAATCTCTTATTTTTGTGAGTTGTTTCAACTCTTTTGGGTAGCGTTCTTGTACATACAGATATTTGGCAGGTTTACCAGAAAGCAAATATCACATTACAGCAGCGGATTTGTGGGCATGATCTGGTCCAACTAGACAGACAGCTAAGCACTGCAAAGAGTTCTGTCAAACAATTATTCTCATCAAATTTCATTTTCCATCATGGTCATGTTATCCAGATCAGATCCTTGGTTCTTCTGTAAAAGCATCTTAGAATATCCCACACAAGCACCATTAAAGCAGGCTATGCCAGATCATGAAATACAAATACATTCAACCCATTATTCTGTGAAGAAAAAGCTTTTACAGGCCAAATCCAATTACATGCCATGCTTGTAAATTCATTCCAGAAAACCGTTGTGGCCAAAAAGGTCCATGTTAGCCATTATGGGACGTTTCTTAGCAAAAAATCTCCTATTGCTGCAACCATTCCTCCCCATCCCACCCTTGCAATGACCTCCAGCGAGTGCCAGATCCCAGCTGGCTGTTGGCACAAAGGTGAGGAGTTGGGTGGTTGGGAGCAGCATGACAATTACCTGAGGCTTGACAAGGTGTCCTCCCTTCCCCCACCCCTGACTCCGACCTCTGGCACTTCCCAGCACAAGGAACAACTCCCAAGGCAGCAGCCTCACAACCAGGACCTGGCTATGGGTTAGCACTTCATCAGGTGTTACACCCATCACTGTACGTGACAGGTCTTGCTGCTGTGGAATGTAATCCTGCCTCTTTCCGGGCTCCATGGGTTCTGGAGGTGGTGGGTAACCATAGAAACAACATTGCAAAACAGCATGGGAGTTGACGTGTAATAAAGTGCTCCCACCGTGCAGCACCTGAGCAGAGCCCTCCAGGAGGAGCCCTTGTGTTATGGGCTCCAGCAGGGATGTCCTGTGTGCAAAGTCAAGAGTGGGCCAGAGGACAGAGTTAGCATGGGAAGGCTGGCACCAACCATCAATGCGACTTAAAGTTCTTAAATTAAAGCCCAGAAACGCATTCTTTTTGCACACTTTCTCATGCAGTTTCTGAAGGGAGCAGGTGATGCTGAGCTCTGCTCCACGTCCTCACACAGCTTTAAAGCTGCGTTCACCAAAATCTCCTACAAGCACATGTAGGACTCTGCAAGTCTTGTCAGATTTTCCAGAAGGAAATTCAGTCTCTTCTTGGCTTGTTCCAAAGCTTGTTCATGTATGGAGAACATTCTTCTAATTATACAGAAGTACTTATACATGAGATATTATAGAAACAGCTGTATTCAGTAACCTCCAGTAACCAGCAGGAGCAGGTTCCCAGATCACCATCATAAAAATATCAGCTTCTATTCCGTCAAACAGAAGTTGAATGCCTGTGGTGCTCAGATTTGCCACACCGAGTTTTCAGTTTTATCACTGAGCTTCCTGGCTTTCTCTCAAGACATTCCTACGAATCTCAGTATTCCGTGGGGACTGAAAATGGTACAACTATAAAAGCCATGGCTTTAGGAGGAGAGAAAAAGCAGATGCTCTTCCTCCACCTTCCTTATTCATCTGCACTGGGAACAGTCAGCACTTGGACCTGAGATTTCAGCCCAGCATTAGTCCTTCTCTTACCATATCTACACCTTCAGCTGCGGAAAACAGTGATGCAAGTGCAGCACAGTCTTACACTGATACTGGTTTCTGTCTGTGAATTCTCCTACACACAGGACATGACAATAAATCATACACAGAGCACACTGATCGATTCTGCCCAAGCAGTATGCTGGTCTCCAGGGCCAACAAACCAGCACTTAAATAAAGTTTCCTTGCTCAGTGTGCCATGCTGCAATAAAAAAAAGTTGTTGTGCATCCCAGGCAGGTCATTTAGCCTCCTGTGCAAGGAGAATGACAAAAAGGTACACAGGTAGGCATTAGGAAACACTCCCACTTGATGTTCCTAAAGTGAGCTCTCCAACAGCTCAGTTTCCTCCGTAGTCCTCCTAATAATTAATGGGAAAATAGAGTCTTCTGGGAAAATTGTCACCAGGTAATTAATAAAAAATCAAAGCGAGAGAGCAAGAAGAATGGGGATGTTGCGGAAAGCCTCTAAATTGAAAGAGGTGGACTTAGAGTTGTGATCTCCTTCCCAGTCTCAGAGGGAACTTAACATGTGCTCCAGGTTCCTCAATGGCTGACTCTCCACCTCTTCCATTCACACTTCTGAAACAAGAGACATTGTGATGGAAATATTCACCCCCTGCCACATTTCTCAACGGCCCAGCATGAACCTACCTGCTCAAATGGATGGGGAATGGCTGTCAAGGACAAATCTCCAGAGTCCAGAGGTGATCTGTTACCAGGTGATCACTTGCAAATAAAGGTCACTGTTTGTTTTCTACCGGTGGTTTCAATCTGTTTATCATTTTGATGTGGAGGATTCATTAAAACCCAGGAAAGGGGTCTTTCCTTTATCAAGGCAGTGATGCAATGTTGTTTTGCTTTAGGATCTCTGAAATGTTTCCTCAAAGAGCAAACACTCAAGCACATTTATCTCACAGTTCCCAAAGCGTACTAGACTTTAAAAAAACCCTATGCTTTCAAGGTCAAAATTGATGCTCTGTTGAGATATGGGGTTGAGAAGCCATTGCTGGAAATGCAGATCTCCCAGCTCTGCCTCCACCTGCAGTTTGCCAATACGAGTGCCTAAGCTATCAGAGACGCTGGGGAATCCTGAGGGGGAAGAGGACGAAGATGGATGGTCTTATGATTAAGCCAGAGGACAGGGATTCAAGGGACCTGGCGTCACTTATAGACCTCCTATGCTGACTTTGGGCAAGTCAATTAACCTCTCTGTGCCTCTGCTTGCCATCTGTAAAATGGAGATAAGAGACTTCCCTACAGCACAGGAGTGTTCGAAGGAGACTTGTATGGTTGACAGATGCTCTCATCCAATGCCAACAGGAGTCATGAGATTTCATTGACAGGAGAGTGATGAAGTGGAGAAGACCCACTGCCATTTGGGGTTATGTGGCTTTGTGAAAACTCAATAGGTATCTGTTCTGCTTCCCTTGCCACCTGCTTCACACCTGTCTGTCTTACAAGGCACAAATGCTCCCCTGACCAAGCACTCGCTCCAAAACCAGCTGTGGGAACCCACGTGTCTCATAGAAGGATCCCACTACAGGAAATGTACCAGTGAGGATTTTTGCCATTAAAAAAAGTAATGAGAGTCTCAGAAAAAAGCTGTGGAGAGGCCAGCCCTGTCTTCTCCCTTGAGTGTGGAAGTGCCTGAGCTGAAATGCTCTGTTTGCCTGGCCTGCTGCCTTTGTGCCCACGGGGCACCCAGATTATTCCACACTTGGGGAGGAGTGTCCTGCCTATCACAGCAATGCAAGAGGTATCATAGCTGGCCCCATCTGTCCTTCTCTCCCACCAGGCTAGAGGAGCTTACTAATATCGCCAAGACTTTTACAGCCCTGTAAACAAGGGAACATAATTTGCGATTATGCTTTTTGATTTCTGGTTAGGTTTTTTTTTTAGGACACCAGAAAAGAAATGCATTCCTGTGCTTTCACAGGAAACACTATATTTCCCCTTCCAGTTTCACAAGACAAGTTAAAGCATCTAATCCTGACCCTGGCAGAGCCTGCCTGACCCTTTTCTGCAAGGCTCAGGGGAAGGATTCCTTTCCCTCTTCTGTTGAGTTTGTAGGTGGTTTTTTTTTTCTTCTTCTTATATTAAAATCCCATAGTATTATTAAAAGGAATTGTTCAATTCCTTTAATTGGCTCAGAAGATAAATTCTTCCCTCAGCCCAGGGGGTCATGGCCATCAGCAGCTATTTATTAGCAGCATTGATTGAGAAGAACAGCCTTTAAATGGAAATAAATTGAATTCTATGGCAAAGAATATTCCACACAGGCTATTAATGTAAGACAAGGAGCTTAACAGTTTTATTTCATACTTATTTGTTCCCCTCCTCAGCTCATAGCTATCTTCACTACTCCCGGTTACTTCCCATGTTTCCCCCCCCCATCATGGGAATTTCCTTACCTACATGAGTGAGAGCAGGCACAAGGGTGATAACGATGGTAGAGACTTGAATGAGTTCAGGGAGGCTCCAAATCAGGTCCCTGGGAGCCAGTGGAGGAAGGAGGGGTGATGGGGAGCAAGATGAGACTTCCACATGCATGCACAATAGAAATGAGAGGGGGAGAAGAGCTCTCCTATACTCTCTGGGGAATTTTTGTTATATTTTTGCCTTCTCCACTGCTCAAAAACTGTCTTTGCCACCCCCTTGTCGACTTCAGAATACATTCATAGTGCACACCTTCCTTCCAGTGTTTAATTGCTTGAGATTGTTAATTTTAGGCTGCTAATTTATTAAAACCAGATCTCTCATATTACTCAGGGGCTCACAAGAATCATTGCCTTCTATTAAAGGCAGTGGTGCATGCCTGCTTGTCTTTTTTATCTGGTCACCTCTGTAATTGCAGCCCACTGCTAAGCTGTGAAGCTCTGCCCTACCAGCTTAGCATCCTCCACTGGGAGTGTTTGGATGAGAAACAAATGCAGGAGACAAATTCATTCGGGATATAATCAGAAATAACTGCTCTGATGTTCACGGAGATTGCACCAGGGACACGCAAAGCCTCTAAGCTGCCCAGGTCACATTTCACAGATGGGCCATAAAAGGAAGCCAGGGACTCCTGACACAGATGGTCACTGGAAGCATCATGCAGACCGGACCTTGACAAAACATGATGATGGACCCCCACAGCATGCAATGGAGCCAGCGCTGTCCTCGCCCAGCTAAGCACAGAAAGATCTTCCCTGGTCGTTAAGGGCCATCTTTCGAATCAAACACGTCCCTCAAAGCAGACACTTGCACCATATACTGGTGCCACAAGCACAGATGGGACTCCCATACCAGGAGATAGAGAGAGAGACACATACATAAACACACATATCTCCATATACAGGCCAGCAGCTCCCTACTTCTTCTCAGCCATCACCTGTCCAACAGGTCTGTTCATCTCCAAAAGGCTACCCAGCTGCCTTCTTCATCTCCTGACTCTGATCTGCCTTTGAATAGTTTCCTGGCAGCCCCATGTACACACCTGATCCTACAGAACTGCTCCATAGCATCTAACATGGAGAAGTAGCATCCCTCAAAGCAGTGCCTGAGCCTGGTTTTCAAACTGCTAAAGAAAAGAAATCAACATACCATTGAGTGATGGAGAATCACTCTGTACTTGAGATACTGCTGAGCAGCAAGGGGGGTGTTGTCCATCCCTCTCAGACTGTTTTCTGAGATTCTGTAATCGCAAGAGGCAGATACCTTTCAATATATAAGGACAACACCACAGCCCTCTTGTGTCATGGCACAGCTTATGTTTTAGACACACAGTGTTTCCCTCAAATTTGAGTTCCTATGATTTGTGTCCTCATCTGGATTCGGCACTTAGCTCCACTGATGTACAAGTGCAAGTTCAAACATAAGATTAAACCACTACCAAATGTTGGCATGGGACACTGGATCCAGACCAGCTGGAGATGCCTTGTGGAGTTTCCAGCCTGCTGTCGGAAGAACTCAGGAATCTAAATCCTCCTGTGGTCCAAAGGCCGCCAATACTCCACAATGCACCCAGACAGCCCATGACACTTCACAGCTGGTGGGTGTCTGGGGCAGAGCTAACAGCCCCTGCAGGCAGGTGCAGGCAGTGGGGGCAGAGGCATTGGTAGAGGCACTGGCAGAGGCACAGGTACCAGCTCTCGATACTCAGCAGCCAGAAATTATAACAGCAGCATTACAAGACTAAAACGATAACATTTTGTTTATCTCCTAAACAGTTAGCTCATTTTAGCACTCTGCCTCCAAGTGCTAGGTAATAACAGGATACAAGGCAGGCGGCAGCTTTCAGTATCCAAAACAGTGTGGGTGCCTCTGTGGTTGTAAAGTGGAGACTTGCTGCTCCAGATCCCCAGTCCTGGAAATTGCGTGGTTGGAGGTGGTGGTATGAGCTGTAGGTTGGACTGAATATGAGGATTTCTCAGGGATACAGAGTGGAGGCAAGCTAGACTAGTTGCTCTGGTGTCTGTGGACTGACTTTGACCTATGTCCTTTGAAGATCTGGCTCCCTGTTCCGGAAACAGCCTGCCTTGTTCTAGGACTGCTTTACTCTTACCTAAGTATTTGATTTATTTGATGTCCAAATGTCCCAGGATCTATCTGAGACCTGCAAGCAGGACCACACAGCAAAAGACAGACTTACAAAGATCCAAAAAAACCCATTCCATTTAGATTAAAGAAGGCCATTATTGTGGTTTAATATAGGAATTGATTATCATAAATATGCATATTGAGCTTAACAACTTAGATTTGTATCTTTTCATCACTGTTAATCTTTGATAAATATGTTTTTAATAATCTCTGGGTATTTATTGAACATAAAACTGTCATGTGAAATTGAGAGTAAGATTGCTAAAGATACTTATTATACACTACTTCAACACAAATTCATTATTAAAAACCTTTCACCGAGGTTTACTTTTAACCACAACATAACTGATGCAGATACTGCATAGTTAATCTATAATAAATATATTTGCAATAAACTATTGATATTTAACCAGCAGTAACTGTCTCAATAAATATGATACATGGAAATGGCTTTTAGATAAGCTGCTCTTTTTTTAGCTCTGTCAGACCCTTGGAGGATGTGGGGTGAGAAGGGGGAAAGCTATGGACTCATGTAAGGCAGTTTACTTATCAGCCCCTACAGCTTCCCCTACCCTGGCCATTGAATTCAATGCTGTTTCAATCCCCAAATCTCCAGCCCTAGGCTCTTACAGGGGTCTGTCATTTGGTCTCAGTCCTAACTCGTATTAACGTTTGGCCCCAGCCATCCCTACAACTCTGGTGGGCTGTGCCATACAAACGCTGTTAATTCAGCTCCTGGTGCCCCCAGATGATGCTCTGTCTGCCCAACAGTTTTGCAAAGTGAATGAACACCCTCGGGGGTTCTGAAACACACAGAACCCGTACCCCTGGGGCAGTAAAAACACAAGCTTTGTGAGAATATGGATCAACAGAGAAGCTCAGATGAGGAGATTTCAGCTTTGAACTCAGCAGAGGCCACCAAATGCCTTTGACACATGAACTAGACAGGAGTTTGACTCCAAGCCATCAGAGGCAAAGGACATGGCCCACAGTGCTGCTGAGACCCCCTGGGATATCTCAGAGATGTGTTTGTCATTCTTTACACCACTTAATGACTGAGGTTAGTTGCAACACGCCAACTCTAGCAGATATGCACAAAGTTTCCCTCCCAGCACTAATCAAATGGCAGAGGAGCAGAGTAATTCCTCCTCTGTCCTCTCCTCTGGGTCTTGCCCCATTTGCTATATGGCTACTCATAAGGCCCTGTAAAACTTCCTGGAGGCCACTGTCTGATTCCCATGTAACAGAGAGAGCCAAAGATCTCGATGTGCAACTTTTAATTGAGCCATATCATCTGCCACAAACATGAAATTAATGGTCCTACATCATAATCATAAATTCATACATAACCCCATGCACCAGCAAATAACTCTTTGCAGTGATACTACAATGGTAAGCTGATTTGCAAGAAGCGCACGCTACCCAGGAATCCTAATTAACCAAATTAACACCATCACTTCAAATCATGTCCCAGCAGTAGGACATTTCCGATTGGCCTCGGGCTGGAGCAAAGCAGCCAAATGAAAACCTGACAGCATCTCTGTGAGTCCGGCAGCCTAACCCTCTACTGGGGGAAATATCTGCTGCCCATCCATGCACACGAGGAAGGGAACAAAAGTCTCGTGAGCATTTGTAGGCACCGACCCAAAATAGACCTCTGCACAGTGACACCGTGCAACAGAGGAGCAGCCCTCAGCTCCTCATGCATTTCCCAAATCTAACCAGCAGCATGAGGAACTCCTTCCTGCCATGCTGGCTTCCTCCAGGGGGTTGTTACACTGCCAAATCCCCTCAGAGAGTGCCAAATGTTGCTTTGGGTGAGTCTGCAATGGGTCTGGGGTCATGGGGTTGGGCTGATAAAAGGAACGATCTCTACGAACCCCAAATCTGTTTCCCTGAAACCACTTGTTCACACTGGTGTCCCCTTGTAACTTGCCCGAAATATTTAGTGCTCACCACCTTCCCCCCCCACCCCCCCCTTCTGAGTAGTCAGGNTTTCTATTTCTGCCATAGGAAAAACAAGTTGCTAATTTGGGAGCATGTGGGATTCAAGCCTACGACAGTCTCAGCACTCCCTGCATGGAAGATGAGATCCACACCCTGTGTGCCAGAGGGACTGGCTTGTGCCTCTGTACACATTCAGCCTGGAATGCAGGGAGGCCCAGTCCCACCAGGGTCCTCACGCTGGAGCATGGAATGGCCTCAGCTCCCCAGGCACAGGGCCAGAGATCCCATCCCTGCTCTGAAGTGATACACCAAAAAAAAAAGCTGGGCTGGGAACTTTGGACCTGAAGGAAAAGGAGGCTCCTACCAGAAGTGGGGTTCGAACCCACGTGGGCATGTGCCCATTGGATCTTAAGTCCAACGCCTTCACCACTCGGCCATCCTGGTGGGCTCTGCGCTCTCCCCTGGCCCACCAGGTCCTCCCTGAGAGCTCACATCTCACCAAGCCCTTAGAGTCCCAGCCCAGGACACTTCCCAAGCCCAGTGACACCATTCCCACCTCACCGCTTTCTTTAATGTCCCCAGCAACTGATGGAACATCTCATTGGGAGACAGCAGGTCTCATGGGCCATGAAGAGTGGCACAGCCCCTGTGTGCCACCCTAGATCCTCATGCAAGGACCACCGTCACTGGTGGTGATGCCGACAGGGACCCTGGAGCAGGAGGGACGTCTCTGGGAAGTCACTCCTGATCCCACTGGGTCCTCAGGGGCAGGGAGCAGCTCTGACAGCCTGGCAGCTCTCAGCCAGACACAGCACAAAGTTAAAGCCCTGGCTTTGCACCCTAAGTCCTGCTCCTTACCGCTTCCTGTCCGCATACCGTACTCTGCTAGGGCATTTAGTTGGAACAGACAGTGGTACAGGAAGGTCTTTATTTTTCCTTTGGGAAGAGGTACAGCTTCGTTTCCATCATCCAGGGAAAAGAAAAAAACCCAAACATCACTATGGAACCTCATGGGATTCAAACCCCCAACTCCCAGGTGCCCATGTGCAGGAAGTCTTTAGCCCTTAAGCCACAGGAGCCTGATAATTTCTGGTTTTGAATTCAGCCACCCTCAATCTTCTCAGGCCAGCACCTTCACACAGGGATGTTATCACACAGAAAAACCCTGCCAGACCCTTTCACCAGAGGATTCTGTCTGCTGGAGATACTCTCAGCCAGGCTGTCCTGGTCCTGTCCTACTTCAAGGTGAGAGCAATTTTCTCCTTACTTCCACAGGGACTGCTCATTGCTTCGTCCTGGGGTAGTTGAGCCACTTGGAGGGCTTCTGATTGGCTGATGGAAAGGTGAGAGGCACCAAAAAGGGATATTTCCAGGCCTCAAAAGAGGGTGACACAGAGCTCCTCAGTCTGGGGGTGTCACCCTGGCCTCCAGAGATAATTCACATGTACCAGGAAGAAATGCGGAAAGATTCCAGACATCCTGTGAGAGAATGCTGCACGTTCTCGGCTCAGCAGAGGACTGGGTCAACCTATTCATATGCTGCCAGGAGGAAAACTCACGAGAGGGACAGAAACTTTCCCTTTTTACCCTGTTCATTACAGCCACAGCAATCTGCCGTGCTGGTCTGTGTGTGCAGAATCACAGCACAGCATCCCTGGATGCCTCCAGCTGCAGCACCCACATTAATATCAAATGAAGTCATGCTCACAAAGGGTGTTGTGCTTGCCAGCTCCCAAGGAATCTGCTCCTAATGAGCGACTTCAAAGCATTAATGAGCTTGCAAAGCTCTCCTCTTCGTTTACAGAGCTGGATCTCACACGCTTGGCATTAAGACAGGGGTCACCCATCAGCAGAGGAGAATGTGTGTGCATGTCAGCAAATATAATATATTTGTCATCCTCTAAGAAGCAAGGATTAATCATGCCCTCCCCAAAAGGAAGTTTTTATGCCACATCTGCTCTTCACAGCATGGAGAGAAGGGACCTGCCCGCAAGGATGTCCATGACCCACACTGCTCAGATCCCCAAAGAGCCCAGCTTTGAAGTTAACAACCCACCTTAACCCCTTGGGTCCAGGCTGGGAAATGCTACTTGGCAGCCCGAGGGATGAATAAAGTGGTGGAATTCTGTTCCAGTGAAGGTTTATTGTATGCATGGAGGGAGGGAGTGGTATGAATGTGTGAGAGAGAAGGTTTGACTGATGCTTCCTGCTTTATGGCATCCTTCCAGCACAGGCAAGGAAAGGAGATGCTGGCCCAGAACAGCAGGGCTGCACAATTTGTTGCTCTCTCTAGGGACCACACTCTCCCAGCCACAATCCCCTCCAAGTCTCCCTGAGCTCACCATAAATCCTTGTTTTGAAACAGCCTCCAGTGCCTGGCCAACAGCCCATTTGCACCCATTTGAGGAGCTGAGCCGATCCATTATGCTGAGCTGGGAGGCAGCCACACAATCAAACTGTGGGAAGGGACCAGCCTGAGCACAGACCTGCTGCTGGGCATTGATTGTCCTTCTTCCCAAAGCCCCTGAACCTCTTCAGCCTTTCCAGAGCCCTCTTTTTGGCTGGTGTTTGTGCTGATGCAGGGAGGGTTGGACAAGGTACGGGACAACAAGATATGAGCTTGTTCTTGCACCCCTGCTGCCCAGCTTTCAGACAATCTCCATGTACAGCCCACAGAGGTACTGGAGTGGGGACAGCTCAGCTTCCCTGGCTTGGTTCAAACTTACCATGGCACATATCCAAGGGGGTCACAGGCACAACCTGTCTGTATTTAAAAATTCAGCTGCTTCCCAGGGTCTGCCCTGGCTGTGCATCATCCACAAGGTTGGTTGGCTTCACCTGCAAACGTGCACAGAGCCCTGGCTGGGTCTGGAGTCAGCCTTGCCTCTGGCAGGGTTGTAATATCAGCTGAATTACATGTACTGTCTTGGATCCTGTGCTATCCCAAGCCAGGCTGGCTGTACCTTGCTTGCAGCATCCCCACAAAATGTCAGCTTGAAGATGACACGGCTATAGGTTTTCAGAACACATGTTCTGCCAGAGAAAGACAATAATGTCCTGAAGTCAGAAAGGTGTCATCCTTTGGTTCAGAAACACATTGGCAATGTTAAGTGGAAAGCTGTTTCTCCCCTCTTCTCCCTCCAAAAGAGATCTTCTGGCACTTGGTGTCTATTCAGTAGGTCTGTGTTTAATTTAAATAGCCACTGGAGGCAACTCTGTCCCACATGTTAATACTGCAGCTGAAGAGTGGTTGATTGGTAATTAAGAAAAAAAATCCAAAGCCTTAAAGTTAAGAGCAAAGTAGAGTAAAAATGACACTTTGAGGGATTTCAGGCTGAAACTACTCCATTTTATTCATGTGGAGGCAAAAACATTCTCAACATTATCGCTTTAGAAACTAGTTTGAAAAGGGGAAAAGTGGGACAGGGTTCCCCTCTGTGCTCCTCTTGTGCCCTTCCCCTGCTATGAAAGCAGTTCAGCACATTGGCTGTGCTCCCTTTGGAGCTCTGTGACCTGAAGGTTTGGCAGCCCTACCAGGGTCATCTTAGGTTAAGCGTGAGATGGCAGCTTGGCTCCACCTTATGCCATAGGCTTGGGGGAAAACTTCATGCTGCTTATAGCTGTGTTCATGTAGCAATTAATGGGGAAGCTCTTAGGACTTTGTCAGACTTAAAATACACTACTGATGTCCCTCATGTGTCTGGAAAGTACCATATTTTGAGAGTAGCTGGAGTTCATTGACAAAAAGAAGAGTTGAACAGCATTACTATTTAACTGGTCCTCAGTAGGTTTAAGAACAAACAGGCAAGCAAGCACAGATCACTCTTGCTCCCTGTCTTTCCTGCCTCTTGAGAGGCAATTCAGGAAACCAAGCCAGCCTTTCTTTGTATTCAGAGGGATTTTGTTGTAGGATGGCTAGAAAATTCATGTTCTATTGCTATGGGTGAAGGCTTATACTCTACAGAATTCGACATGATGCCCTGCTGCCTGTTGGTGCAAATCAGCCCCTGTGGAACTACAAACCTTATGGTGCTGTGTAGCTCCAGAGGAAAGGTTTTCCGTGTAGCCTGCAAATACTGGTGTTTGGCCAGAAAACCAAAGACCACTAACTGTGGGCACACAGACTTGATTAAAAACTAGTGGAGTTGTGCAATTACAGGAGGTTATTTATCCCAGAGGGAAAATATGTTTTCTTTGTTGAGTAAATTCTTTCCAAAAACCCAACAAAACCCCCATCAAACCAAAAGCAATGAAGCTACCACAGTTAAAGTAGTAAGTCATAGATAATAACAGATTTGCCTACTTTCTCCTGCTCAGGAATGGTGTCCCAGAAGTTTACAATTTTCCACAAGGTATCGCTAGCCTAAATTATTCTCCCAGCTGTTTTCCACAAATATTTCTTGGACAACAGACAGTTTCTCAAAAAATTAATCTTGAGGGTTCAAAGTAGCCTGGCTTCGCATCATTGTTTCTGCTTTGATTCTGCGTGGGCTCGTAAGGAGATGTCAGGAATGAATGGTGATGGTTCACCATTTCAAAGTCATCAGCCATCCACATTCAATTATTCCTAAAGATGTTCTGGACAGGATGCACAAATAGCTCATCAAGACTTTACCTTTGTTCAGTCTGAATTAGATTTTGTGAAAGATACCATCATGGGCACATCTCTTCCTGTTGCTGTTCCATGTGTCTTCCAAACAGAGAAAATGAGTCACAGCTTTGCAGAAGGGAAAGCTCAAGAACACATCAAGGATCACAGTGCTGTGGTACTGATGCCTCAGATGCTGAGTGCCCAAACCATGAAGTCATAAAAGAGCCTGATGCAAATAAGACATTCACTGCATGTTCATCTGTTCTTCCTCAATGCACTCAGTCAGCTTTTCTACGGTCACTACAGGGAGAGAAACTTGGCCAATCCTGGCTTGAGGCACATGATCCCTTCCAGCCCCACTCTCCATACCTAATTTCAGCATGTATTGATCACCAGATGTGTGTAAACCACACACATTAAGGTCATTCCAAAATCACACAATAAAACCTTATGTGTTACTTACTTTTAGCTGCCTTTTCATATGACAGAGAAGTTAGCTCTGGTAAACAACAGCTCAGTGGAGAAGTCCATCCCTTCTGGGACCATAACTTAGGAAATACTGCAGCAGCTCTCCTCTGAATCAACCCAGAGGGAAAAATGAGGTGACAGAGTTACACGTGGACAAATACCAGCAGAAGAGGTTCACATTTGTCAAAAAGGTCTCCTGCAATTATTTAGATACCTTGGACAAAAGTGCTAGAATGAATGGGAAAAACCTTTTGCGCTCCACCTGCAGCATCAGCAGTGCCCACTGCTGCTTGTTAGCTCAGCAGGGGAAGTGTGCAGGCGACAGATCACATCCCAGATGTCAAGGTGCATCTGCATGAATTCCTAAAATGACATGTGTTCTTTAGCCCAGAGCTTGGCTCCAGGCTAAGAGCTAAATTTGATGTTCTCTGCGGCTAAAACTTCTTCAAAAACCATTCCAGGTTAATTAGGGAAGGGAAATTTTGGCTGCAGTCTGTTCAAGAAGATTGACTTGGGAAATGGTATGAAAGTCATGGTTTTTGCAAGAGCAAGGAGAAAGAACAGACTCATTTCTAAAAGCCCCGCACCTAAGAACTTCAGAAAAGTGCAGAACTTCACTGAAATACGATAAAAGGTATTGCCTAAAAGCAGAACATCTCCTTTGGCTCCACATACCATCTCCCAGGGGCACCACATCATTCCTGCTGCTCACAAAACAGCTTCTGCCTCATTTTAATAGTTTTATTTTTAGGCTTCTCATATTTAATTCTCCCTTTTTCCTTATGTAAGGTGCTTGGAAAGGCTGCAGTGTCAAACAATAATTACATCAGAGAAAATTTAGAATCCAGTGTTAAAATGAGCCTGCTCTTGACAAGTGAATGAAAGTAGGAAGTGAGGGGATACTGAGGGGAGGAAGTGAGTTTTGTCAAAGAGAGCACCCAGCTGGCGGCGTAACAGCATCTCTTGTGGGCTGGGGGCATCCACCCTCAGGTGTGGGCAGGCTCAGCCTGGAGCACGAGTTCATGCCTGCAGTGGCGTGGGATGAGATGCATGTGCACGTTTGGGCAGTGCTGTCAGCGCTTCTCCCCACGAGCAACCTTGAACTAGGCTTATGCCATGCACTAGGCTATGCACTCATGCCATCCACTTACCACCCCTGGGTGGGCTAAAGTGCATGTGCCTATAGCTGTAGCTGTAGCTTCACTTCAGCTAAGGATCAGGCATTCCTGGGGCCAGGATGCACCCCCATGACCATCATTATTGCGCTTATATTAGAAGTGGAAGAAGGAAAAGGTCTGTCTGCTTCATCCCATCTGTGTTTCTGAGGATATGGGTACCTACCTCAGGCAGCATTCCAATACCTTTATAACTTATTCCCCACCATCTGTGCTGAAGTAACTGGACATATATCTGCTGCGCTAAATTAAATTGTTTTAAAGTTAGAACTCAAACTGACACAACACTGAATCTTGGACTATGCCCAAGTATTGCCACTGCCAGAGTGTTAAAGGAACTCACTGGTGATAATCTCCAAGCACCTGGGTTGTGTTTTCCAGCAAATAATCAGATTAGGGTGAATTTGATCTTCCACCCATTAAAGCCATGTGGAAATCACTGATGACTGAGGCTGCTGTGGGTGACCAAAAACTTATGGGAAGACCAGGAAAATATTTTCCTCTCTAAAAGAGAGCATCAGCTGCCATACAGTGGATTCCAAGTACAAATATTAAAATGCTGACAGGTATCAGCTATCTGTCACGCAATGTCTAAAATCAGGTTGTGGAGAAGAGTAGGTGTACAGAGTGAGCTCACACATAGTACATACAAGAAGTTTTCTAGGGATAACAAGTTTATGGAATATATATATTTTTCTCCATATGGGTTCCCAGCTGGACTTCTTTGCCGCCTTGGAAGAGACCAACTTGCTAAAAACATCAATAATGTCAAAATCCAGGATCCTCCTAATTAGATGTGACCTTTGAAGGGAACTGCTGAAGGCTGAGAACTCACCTGCTTCTGTGAGCTTACCCCTCCCTGCTAGAGGGACACCAGGACCACGGGCATTTCTGTTTCCATTTGTTGTCTTGTAACTCATGTTCATACTACCAAGGTAAAGGAAAAGAGGCTTATGAAAGAGAAGGATGGGGATGAAGGAGGGCAAACATGTGAAGTTCCATAGCTTCAGCTCCTCAGTCAGTCCTCTATCTGGCATTTGACACCCTTCATTTTGCTTTCCCTGATCCACTTCATTCGTCTCAGTTGGCTCCTGTCCTTCCCATCCTTTGCTCCTGCCACAGAATAGAGGCCTTTGAGGGGCAACGCCATCTCCAAGTGGAACTGGCCACCAGAAGAGCCTACAGCACAAGCAAGCTATCCCAAATCACGTGGCTGGTGGCTTCCTGGGAAACTGGAAAAGAAACTTCTGAAGTTAAAAAGATACAAAAAAATTAGTTCTTCAAATTTATGCTAATCTGCTGCAACTATGTTTTTTTTTACACTCAGTTTTCAGAAGAGCCACAGTGAAATGAATACTAAACCCCTCTAAAGTCCTGTGAACATCAAGCACTTCTCTCCAATGGCTTCTTTCAGAACTTCTGATCATAAACAACAGCCAGACACTCTAACATACTTCATTCTTCATTTGCTTCCTTTTGGTTGCATGTTTTTGTGTGTTTGGGGTTTTTTAAAGTAAGATATATTCTTTCTTCTGGGATTTACAGCCTGAGTTTGTAACAATTAGGCAAAGTAAACCATGTGGAGATTTTTTATGATCTGCTTTAAACATAAAGTTTTGGAAAGTAGACAATGAAATTATTATTATTTTGCTGAACAGCTGTGCTAAAGTGCAGGGGAAAGACTGAAAAGACAGTACTATTTGTTTATTTGGCTTTCAATTGCTACGACAAAGCAAATAACAGCTTTGGTCTTGGTCCACAATTGAGTTAATTGGTAACGCCTCCAATTGTATGTCCTAAAAAACTCCTAATTAGCAGCTAAGCACAGGATAAACTAGGTAGCATGTGTTCATTTGTGCTCCAAGAGGACCAGCCAATACATAAGAGACAGTTAACTGAAGATCCAAAAGCATCTGATTGAAGGTGTACACATGCGAGAAGGGATGTGTGTATGAGTGTGCACATTCTTTCCTGTCCTGTGTCTGTACAGCACCCAGCATGATGGGGCTGGGCTCCCTAATGCATTCTCTACACGACTGGGACCCAACTTGAAAACTAAAGAGTCTTTTCTGGGAAACTTTTGCTGCCTCCAGCAGCCTCTGGATCAAGGCCCACCGGGAGATGTTTGCCACTGCCTTCCCTGGTTAATTTCAGAGATCTCCCAAGGAGATTCCCTCTCTTTGCTCTTTCATTTACTATTCAAGCCCCTCACACTGCAGGAAAGCAGTCAGAGCAGCGGGGGAAGAAATGGTCCAGATATGAGCAGTGAAGGCACTGGGAAAGCAAATGCAGATGTGCAAATACTTGCTCTGTAAAAAGAAGGTTTCTGAGGATGGTGCTAGAAATCATACACTTAGGCCAGCAATTCAGACATCCAAAGAATACACTATGAAACATGGGCAGCAGAAGCATGAGGATGAGACAACAGTTTACACTGGAGTGAGCAAGCGAGGTCAGAGACCTTTAGCATATGCCTGCAATACAGGCTCAGGATCAGGGGTCAATCTCTTGCCTGCCTGATGATCCCCTAAAATGACTTCATGCATCTCAGTCCATCTTTAGTTTACTATAAGCCTGCAGCACCGGTCCTTGGCAGGACAGCTGGTGATGCTGGGGAACAACCTCACCACCACCAAAGGGGAAGTTTGGTAATTCAAGAAGGCAGCAGCTGTGTTTCTGTCCTTAGCAGCATCTGGGACACTTAAGGTTGATGAATAAAAGCAGGAGGCCATAAGACTGATGATCAAAAACTCAGAAAGAGCTGCTGGGTGCAGAAACAGAAGACAAGACAGTGGCAGAGCATTTTCCTGAAATACAACATTAGTCCTCCTGTGGAGATGGATGAGGGAGAAGTTTTGCAGCAGCTGTCCATGCTGCCTTCTTTCTCCTTTCTTTCTCTAAAGCACCAACATGGACAGGAGGGTCTGGTCACTTCCTCCTGTCTGCCTCCTGAGGGACAGCAGCCCAAAATTTTGGCAGCTCCAGTACAGCTACATTGAGTTGGATGTGAGAAGCAGGGAGACGGTGACACACTGCCCAGTCCCTCGCTAGTGACTAAGCCTGGCACAGGGATGGGAACACAGCTGTCTTGTACCCAGACTGATGGAGAAAGACAGGACATGCTCCACCAGGGTAAAATATCTGTTAGATGCAAGTATCTCCCTCCAGCTGTCTTGCATGGCAGGTGAAACACAACTTGTGCCGTAAGGCCAGCAAAGTGTTTAACAAAAGCCCTTCTTTAGGTGCTGTCTGCTCCGCTGTTTGCGTGGCTCTATGAGGCAGATTGCTATCTTTTATTAACTAAATAAACAAGCAGCAAAAGTTGAGCAAAACGGAAACACAAACGCAGCTTGTCTGCAAATAGAGACAAACACCTTGATCGCATGGCTGCACCCAGCTGTCTGGCTGTTACCTGCTTAAACAGCTCTAATTTCACATTAAGGTCAACGCAATCAGAGCCTCTCCTCCCAGCTGGAAAACTAGGCTAATGAAACACTCAGGTTTGTGTTGAGTCCACTTCAATGCATCAGCAGAGCATTTTGAGGAGCTGAGGTGTGCGCCCTGGCCCTTCTTCCACAAGGGTGAGTCCCTAGCCCGGGCTGCGGGAGAAGGGCTGAGCAGGGGCTGCTCTGCAATCACCTGCTGAAATGATGGGGCACCTCTAGCTTTCAACCAGGGCATTCTCCTGCCTGAATAATCCTACACTGGAGAGAGAGTGCAGAGAGCAGAGCCCTGCCCAGGTCTGTGCTCTTTTCTCCTGAATAACCCAGACTGACTCCACTTCTAGCAAATGGTATTTATCCAGCTTATGCGTCCCTTCCCTCTATCGTTCACACAGCACTCTTGTTTTACCTTGAAAACATACATGGGCTGAGTAAACTGTCTTTATATATAGTCTGAGGGGTTTGACTTTCAAGCTTCATTTTTTACTCCTCAGTTTCTTTTAGCTTCTCCTTTCCAGACTGGAGCTCCTGACCAAGTTTTGATGAAGTCAAGGAGGGTGACAAACAGTTAGACAATGACCACTTGTATGTAGAAAGCTATTTGACCTGAACTACAGTCTCCATGTTGCTCAAGACAAAATTTTTAAAAAACCAAAATATCCTTAGTCTCACATGCCTTCAAAGTAACTGTTCTGAGGATAATTTAAAGTATTGAGACATTGATTCACTAAATATTGTTCGCCTACTTATATGTGGGCAGGCAAAGTCACCCATTATTGGTGATTTATTAGCTGTAGCTGCCTCTTTGATCTTCTCCAACATCTTGCACTCAATATCCTGCTCCCATGAGGCAGCAGGGACAGAGCCCTTTCAAGACTTTCACATTATTGTGACTTACAGTTCCCGTCCATGGAATCACCTCCACTTAAGACATTGAATCTTACTGGATTCGGGGGAATCTTCCAGAGCCCTACAATGTATGCAAAACCAGAAGTTACTCTTGGATTGAGAAATTATGATATCAGCACCTCTAAATTGCTTTTAGCGGCTTTCTGTGCTGCCTCAGGCTCAGAAGTGCTTAGTTTGCTGACAAAAATCATAGACTCATACACACTGGAGATGGAAAAGCCCTGCTAGCTTCAGCTAGTCCATTTCTCCTACCAGAGAGGGAATATTCCCAGCAATCTGTTTTCCCCTCTACTTTGTCTTGTCTATTTTTAAACATCCTATGTAACAAAAATACATTTAGATTGTCAGGATTTCAGAGCCAAGTTAGCTGTGGAAGTACCAGCTGTAGCCTAACCTGCTTTGTCTGGTGGCAGCAGCTAAATTGCTCTCTGCTGCCTTTGAAGTCAATGGTAAAAGTCTTATTGGCTTCTGTGGGAGCATTCTCAGGCCTTTGGTACGGATGATTGGAGCAAATAGCTATGGAGCACTGATAAGCCATTCTTACACTATCGCTTTCCAGGCCGTAACTGCATTTTAATAGGCAAGAAATTGTCTCAGCAGCAGTCAGGGTGCAATAACAGCAAAGCCATGCGGAGCACGCAACAGACTGGGTCTGACAGAAGTGACTCCTGCCATGACCACACAAAGTCATATCCACGGGCACAAATAGGTTTGGTGAAATATGTGATCCAGGGGGAACAGGCAGAGACAGCCCCTTTCGTGCCTCCTTGAAGTCTAAAATCTACCGGAGGTCAGTTCTATTCCTAGATAGCTCCAGTGTGTTTTCCTTCTTCCCTTTTGCTGTTTCAACATCATGAATGAAGAGGGCTGGTCACATTAGTGTCCCCCTTTACCCATCTATCATGCCTTGACTAGAATAGAGCATAGGTGTGGCACTGCCCTACTATTTTAGCCAAAGAACACAAAAAAAGACCAGTTGTTGAATCACAGAAGTGAAGATGTTACCATATAAAACGTGACTCACCTTCTCCAGGGTAAAACTGCCAACAGCTACCCCGTGAGATGGAGCACTCAGCAGTGGCAGTGACACAGCTCCAGTGCAGCTCAGTCCTTTTGCTTTCTCTTTTAATTTCAGTAACAATGACAGGTAGTGAGAGCCAGGGCTGGATTTAATTTAACCGTTGTTGTGCTCTGCTGGGACAACTTCCTCTGCCTTCACATTTCCTGTCTGGAAGTTCTCCCAAAAGGATGGATTAACCAATATATGACCTGTATGGGAAAAGCACTTAATTGAAGCTATTTTTCTAGGGTGGAACTGAACAGCTGTTTAACAGCACATAGCTGCACTACATGAGAGATAGTAAAAACACACAAAATTGAATGCATTCAGGTACAACCAGGATGTAAGGAGAGATAGATTATTAGCTCTTACTGTAATTTTTGCCTGTATGCAGAGGGTAGCATCCTCATGTGAAAAAACATGCCAGCATATGGTATGTTTATGGTGTACCACAGCATAACAGTCAGCAGAAGGGAAAGGGACTTCCTTGTGCCATAAATACAGACTGATTAATAACACCACGGCAGGTCCCAGCACCCTGGCAAGGAAAACTCACATGCTAAAGCTCTGTGGGCATAGACTTCTATACAAAAACTGCTTTTTTTCACATGATGGAAGGAGCAAGTGACACGGCCTGTGGGGACAGCTGTGATGGAGATCAAGCACAGTTCAATCCTCTCTTTTATATAAGGCTACAGCAATCAGTAGGGGCCATAAGTGCCCCAGAAACAGTTCCAAATTAACTTCATGGCAATCCCTATTTGTAGACATCCCAGGTCAGACTCAGCTCTTCAACTGTACACAGGGAGCTTTAGGCTGCTGTAAGCTGGCACTGCCATCCATGGAGCATAGTCCCACTGGTGATGGCTCCTGTCCCAGGCCATGAAGGACCATCTCTGGCTGGCAGCATGAGGCTGCACAGCCCAAGCAGCCTCAGTACGGGAAACAGAAGTGCCCAGAATCTGTTCCAGAAGCCTTGGTAAATCCCTGCTTCCCGTTCACATCCCTTCCTCCCCACCGTAGCAGGTTAACAGTGCAGTTCAGTTATTGCAAGTTTACATCAGGGCTAGAGATATGAGAAACTGAGCAGAGGCTTTAAAAGCCACTTTTTTTTTTTCCTTTTTTTTTTTTTTTAATAAAGCCTGACATAAACCGCCGGCCAGATTTACCATGAGTTTCCTGTGTGTGCACATGAGTTATATGCACAGTAAGTGTCCCGTCATCATGAATTCTGTCGATGTGCCTCTATAACGGCACTGATCATAGGGAATTCATTTGGTCTCCATATAGCTGTCACCTGTATTACCAGAGTGATTTCATTCTAATTTAGCATTACTTAATGGTGAAGATAAAGCTAAGTGTTAGCCATGTGGGTCTTTTCTTGGCTTCTCTCTCTCTGACACAGCAAGAGTGTGACTGCAGGGTGTTTTATGACCAATAATTCAAAAGAGCAGGGAAAAGAAGGAGCAGCAAATATCAACTGCTTGTCAATCATCCACAGTCTTTCAGCTCAAATGGTTATACCTGGACCTCTGACCTTTTCTTCTGCCATCTCTGATCCCCATGTTTGTTTGGAGTTCTTTAGGTACTGCAACCACCAAAATGTATTTTTTAAAGGTTCAGGCTTAGGAAATCTGCAGTGGTTACCCACAGCGATAGGAAACTGTGGCATGGAAAGCCATACGTAATGGCTGCAGTATAGCAGCCAAATTACAACCAGCCCTACAAGCTGGCTGAACATGTGAAAATGCTGTGGGGAAATGGAGGGGTTTTATAACATCAGTTATACAGCAACAAGTGATTTGTCTCCCAAGCCCCTGTGCTCCCCCCTCGTTTCCCCTGGCTCAGAAAGGTAATCATTCTATATATATCATGATCTTGTTTAAACTGGAGATGAAAAGCTACAAAAGTACAACTTAATTGAACTCTGCATTGTGTTATTACAAATGCTGCCGACCTCACTTGCAGTCCATTATCAGAGAGTTCTGCTGAATGCTTTAATTAAAGACAATAAGGCTAATAAAAAGGCATCATTTTCTTGTCTTCAGCACTGCTGGAGAGTTGGGGCTGATGAGATTATTTCCTGTTAATGCTCTTCTGTTGTTGTTTTTAAATCTTTTTCTCCCCATGGTTTGCAAATAATGTCTGAGCCTGAGTTGTACTAGAATCATTAAGAGCAAGAAAAAATCAGTTTTGCCTCTAAAATGCTTACTAATATTTGACAAGCAGAGCTCCTCTTCCTGATGAAGAAGGCCTTTCCAGTGCCTTATCCAAAGTATCGCTGCCTTTTGCTGTCGGATCCAGTCCCAGAGAAGGAAAAAGCTTCCCCACACAGGCACAGGTGCACATATGGACTGACGGAAGGATGCGCTCTGCCCACGGCACCAGTTTGCAGGGAGGACAGAGTGATGGCAGTGCCACTTGCCAGAGGGCAGGATCTAGCCCACAGTGAGTAATGCAGCACCTCTCCATAATTAACATGCTTACTAACAGCCCATATGTGCCATCTCTACTTTCATACTGGTGATAGTATTAACGATATCAAGCCAGCAGTGTTTCCAAAGCCAATTAAGGCAGCCTGGCTGGGCTGCTTTGTCTCTCCACCTTTGGGCCAACAAAGCAGAAGAAAAGGAGAATGACACAGGAAGGCATCAGTGAGGATTATCACAAGGAAGGGGAAGTTTGTAGCCTCAGTGGGGGGACCCAAAATGCTGTGGGGGAGGGCTTTACACAAGGGAGATGGAAAGGTTTGCAGTAGGACAGCTCTGCTCATCTGGCCACAGGGGAATGTGCAGAGGGATAAGTGAGTCAGGATGCTCTCTGCCTCTGGATGCACAGGGAGGATACACCAGTCCCTGTCTGCATCCCTCAGCCTTCAAGGACATCTGCAAG
Organism: Callaeas wilsoni; assembly: GCA_013398955.1. Taxonomy (NCBI): domain Eukaryota; kingdom Metazoa; phylum Chordata; class Aves; order Passeriformes; family Callaeidae; genus Callaeas; species Callaeas wilsoni. The sequence continues at coordinate 253,350 of VWPU01013558.1, forward strand.
GGCTTGACCTTGTCCACCCCATGCATTCCTTGGTCTTTGGCAAATATCACAAAGAAAGAGTGGGGGAGGTACAAAAAGGGCAATGGGAAATGCCCTGGTGCACATCCTTGCATGGGTATGTTTACTGAACAGGCACATCCACCCATCAGCACACAGGCTAAGCCCAGCAACTCCTCATCGCTGGCCACAAAACAGTTAAAGCTTTGCTAGCAATCCAGGCCTTATTTGTACAAGAGACCTAATGGCAATTGGCATTGTAGCCCTGCTGTGAATAAGCCAAACCATCCAGTCCTACTGTGATTAAAAACTCCTTCTTGGATTAAGGAACAAGCAGCCAGATGCTAAGTAACTGAACTTTGCCCCTGCAAGGAGGAGAGCAAAGAACTAACCACTGAGCCAGCCCAGTTTGCCAAGACTTTTATAGGGAAGGAACTTTTACAATTAAATACAGCAAAAGGTTTCTTCCACTGTGAGCCTCTGAACATGGGTTGAAAGAAGCAAAGTCAAACGTGAAAGCCAAGTTAAGGAAGAAAAAAAAGAGAAAAAGTCTTGATCTGTAGGTTGCAGGCTCAAAGTAGCTGGAAACCCCATCAAGTGACTGAATGGGAACAGCGAGAGGCGGGCAAAGACCACAACTCCTCCCTGGGTAAAGGATGAAGCTGTAATGTGGAGCAGACTGACCTAGTTACATATTTCTTGTTCGCTCCTCATTTCTCTCACTACAGTTGCCAGGCTGGGATGTTGCAAAGCAAATTGTACATGAAGTTTCTACCATCTAAGCCATGACAAGGAGAAGCCAGGAGCTCTGTAGATGGGGGCATCTCGAGCAGCACCGTCTCAGGTCTCCTTGGAGGAAAGGTGCTTGACTGTGCCACATCACCCCACCCAAGGTGACCCTCTCCATCATGTCCTTCCCATCCATCTTTTCTTCATGTGTCATGACAGTTGCATGTCATTTTTGGCACAGTAGGGAAATTATCCACAACCTGAACCTGGTGACATGTACGGCTTCATCGTCCTGAGCACATGAGGCATATGCTCATCAAACTAACTCTCCCCATCCTTCTGGTCTGCAGTTCAAGCAAGGGAGTCTTCCTTTGGGCTAGGAAGGTCCTGCAGCCTCTGCTGCTGGACTGGTGCTGCACAAAACAGATCTTCCCTGGACACTAAAAAGCCAGCAGGTATAGGGGTGACATGGTGCTGCCATATACAGGTGCTGCTGAGCCTCTTAATTCTGATAGAGGCAGGAATAGAGAGGAGAGAAGGCAGTGTCCTTCACTCACTGTGTGTTTGGACACAACCAGGAGCCCTCTGACAGCTTTAACTCATTCTCAGATACACCCATGTGCTATTGGAGAGCGGCATCAAGCACAACTTTATGGCCATGGTGAGGCCCTGTTCCTCTCTGCATTTGGGTACAGCATCCTTGCAAAGCCAGCTCCCAAATCGCACCTGGGTTTTCCCAACATATGGCAGAGCTGCTCTGGCTATGGCACACAGTGGCATGCAGGGCATAGATCAGGCTGAGCTGGCACAATTCACACAATGCTCCTACAGCAGGCACTGGCGATCAGCAGGCTGTCATGGATCCCAGGTGAGATCGTGATGTTTGGTCCCTTTTGTACCCAAGGATGGCCAAGGATACCTGAGCACGTGTCTTGGGGTGATTCTATGACCATACTGTATTCCCCATCGCCTGCTCGATCTCTAGTGTACCTTTAAATTGCAAAGGGGGAAGAGAGAAGCCGAGAGAACTCTTCAAAGCGGCCAGCTTGACCTTGCATCTAGAATGTTTACATTCTTTTCTCTCTCGATCTGACAACGTTTGTTAGTTAGAAGAACCTTGCTCTCTAGCTTCTTCAGCTTTCAGCGGAGAAGGGACTGCAATCTGCCTCAGCGGCTTCTGTTCCTTTTTGGACTGTTTTTGGCTTGCTTTTCATCTGAGACCAGCTCCCATCTCTGGACCTGCTCGGCGGGCCCCTCCCAGGGGGATCATCGGACCCTGCCTTGCCCAGCCTGGCCTCAGGCCATAGGACTGCAGGTTTTACCTACAGAAAGGACTCTAAAATCCATCAGCCTCCTTTAGGGGATGGGAGAGGGGGTTTCAATATCCTTTTTTGCCCTGTGACAGCGGGGGACTCTGTTTGTTAAATAAACAGTTTTTTTCACTTTCATCCAAGAAATTATTTTCCCTAACCCTTGGGGGAGGGGCTGCCGGGGCCTGCTTGCCTGGCAGGCAGGAGAGAGGGAGAGACACCCCTTTCGGGTTGTTTCCTCCTGGGTTTGTATCCAAACCGACACAGCACGCTGAACTAGTGAGTGCCTGGAGACCAGGAAGTTGGGAGAAGCACACAAAATCTGGATCCATTCATTGCAGATCTCAAAGAATCCACTATTACCGCAGACTTACAAGCCTGAGAATCTTAAACCATAACCCACCAAGCTGAGATGGGGTGTGGGGAAAGCTCTGCTCTTGCTGAGCAATTAGATAAAGGAGCAGCTTCCAGGAGAGGCAAGAGAAACTACCAAGGGAAGCATTTCCAAAAGATGAACAAACCCTTTGGGGAAGACAGTATTTTGGAAGAATCGATGGTAGATGTAGGAGCTTTAATGACTTGTGGGGAGTCTCCAGTCTATAACTTCTAACTGGAAATACGGGGAAAAGAACACTGAAACCTTCTGAACTTTTCACCATTCAAAACTACCAATGGTGCTTTTTTTGGCTCAGTAGTATTTTTGATATGTGCATGTCTCATTTTCAATGAAAAAATGCCTTGACAGAGAGAACTGGAGGTGTTATGAGGAGATTCATGCCCTCAGTCACAGCTACCCACTCCAGCTGAAGCATGGGATCTCCAGAAAAGGAGTGGTGCAGATGCTGAAGCAGATACTAAACAAATATGAAGCCAGACAGAGTTCATTTGGTAAACAGTTGCTGTGACCCCACTTTCCAGCATCACTCATTCACTTAAAGCCTTGCTCCTGCCTCATCATCACTTTCAGAATAGGGTAAAAGAATGGGTTTGCCTGTATGTGTGGGTTTGTGTCTCTCAACTAGCTGAGGTGATCCAAGGCCCTGTGGACAACAGGATAGAGCAATTTTTCCAGTACACCAAGTAAACATTGCTGCTGTGGACATACTTTTCCATGCCTCAGCAGATCTGAGGGTTCGACACTACAAGAGGGTTTATCCAAAGCAAAGCCGCATCCCACCCGCTCTCCCTTCCCTTGCGTGTCTCAGATGTGTTTCAAAACCCAAAACACGTCACAGGTACAGCATCACACCTAACCTACAGCAAGGCCTGTACTCAGGCTTTGTCAGCTGAGGCTGCTGGAACACATGAGGGGGGCAGTGCCCTGAAGGAGGGAGAAGGGAATGCCAGAGCCTGCATCCCACTGCCCAGTTCAGCTTCCAAGGGGTGATGGGAGACCTGCAGCCATATAGCTGGGACTGGCACAGCGGGCTGTCACTCTCATCAATCAGGGGGGTAATTAGGGAGCACTTCTTTAAACAGAGCTCCCTGTGATATTTGAAAGTTGCCCTGCGCTTGCATCGAACAGGGAATGCCATGTCCCAGCAGCACAGGAGCAAACCTATCCCCTTCCCTCACCACTGCCCCAAATAAAAGCTTTGGAGCCAGCAATCATTTCAGAGAGGTCATTGGTTGGTCACTGTTTTCCAGCCTGCCCAATCCAAAATTTGCTCTACAAGCATCTTGAAGAGAGAGAAAAGGTTAGGTCATTGTAGATGTGCTCTCAGGCCATGTATTAGTAAGCTCCACAATCATCACTGCTGGAAGCTGGGTGTTTACGAGAACTGGCTCCTTTGTAAGAGCTGCACAAACACAGTGTGGGGTGAATACCAACTTCAATAAGGGAAACCAAAAAATTAGGACCAAAGAAAACAGTAAACAGATGCATAAACTGAGTATGATTTGCCTCAAATCTCAGCTTTGGGGGGAAGTAAAACAAAACAGCGTTCAGTGTGGGACAACTACAAATGACTCATTCAATCCTGACAGGAATTTTGTTTAAATTGAGTTATTATTTGACCTTTTTATTTTTTCTAGAAAATAGGCCCTCTCTCATTTTAAGCGAAAAAGATTATGTCAAAATGTAAGTTTAACATGTGAAGATTTTGTCTCAGAAAGTTTCACCTGGTAAAGAAAAGACATATTCTGAAACCTGCAAATCAACATTTCCAGCCTTTGTGATCCCCCTTTCTCCATCTCTCACCAGACATGCACTGACTCCGATTCATGAGCAGTTTCCATCCTCCTGTAACTCCACTAATTGGCAAATTCATTACACATATTTTACCTATGGCTGCAAGAACCAGATTTTCTGTTCTCCCCACTCTCTTCTCTGCCCTTTCTGCTCTGCAGTCTCCAGATCTGCCTTTCAGCTTAGAACTCACACGCACACACACAAATATGCCCCTATTTCACCTGCAACATCCGTACAGCTTGACCAGTTTCCTCAGAATTTTGTAATGCATAAAAACTCAACAAATAATGCAAATGAGCTACCACTTAATTATTTCCTCAACTTGTCACACGAGGAGCAATTTGGAGTGAGGGCTGGAGGTGATGAGAGGCAGCACTGCTGCTCTCCCTGGTCCCACCGACCCACCCTCCAGCTTTCCAGCAAAGACTCACTTCACAAAATTTAATTACTCTGCTAACATGTCCCATATGCTCTGTGGCAGGCAGGGAAGGCTTTAATTACATCTGCTCTAGACATGCTGGGGAGCCCTGATTCCCCATCTCCCAGGGACTCAACACGGCACCCATGGGATTGAGGGTGCTGCCAGAACCAAAATGGTGGCTCAGCGTCAGGCCCTGGCTACCAAAACACGCTATTTTTCCTCCTTCTGCCCCTACACACACACACGCACACATCCACAGATAATGATAGGGCCACAGCAAGAGAGGGCTCTACTCTCTGGAGGAAAACAATTCTTCCCTCTTAGAAAATGCCATCACTGTTAATGAACTGATTAACAATCACTAATGATTAGAAACCCCTTCCACACCATTGCTCATTTGTATGGCACTTGAGAGACCTCATCTCTCATTCGGACAGCGGACGACAAAACCTATCCCCAGCTGTCCTTCCTCTTCCCTCCATTCTCCCAACACTTCAGCACATCGTGGAGCTGGCTTTTCCCCTCCTTCCTCCACCCCATTTTACTTTTCATTTTCACAGCTGCCTCTGCAATTGCTACTTTCATAGCCGGCGGGTGTTGCTGAGGTGGCAGGTAGTCAAAACCATTTTGGGGCACAATACATCAGGTGGTAGACAAGGAGCAGGCAGGAATTTGTTTGACGTGACATTGTTATGCAAAGATGCTCAGGTTCCCAAGGCTCTTCATGCAACTGGATGGCATTTTCTGGAGACAGAAATCCTGCTTTAGTGGAAGAAGGGCTGGAGGCTGGGGAAATCCTTTCATTCAGGATCATATTTAAGTGTGAGAGCAGAATATCTTTTGTTGTCCCTACGCTTTTAATGTGGTTTCTGGCTTATATGATCCAGCCTGTAATCTGTTCCACATCTTATACTGCCTTGAATTTGATCGAGCCACATCTGAATTGTGATAGACTGCTCTGCTGACTGCCTTGTGGTGAGCCATCTCCCACCAGCTACAGCTAGTGTTTTGAACAACGGCCAGTCATTATTGTTTGCAAACTTTTCAGGCAGAGGGGCAATTTCCAAGAATATTGTGGGTAGGAGAAATTGCACAGAAGATGCCTTTGATGTGAACTTTCCAAGTGTGGAGTATGAGTGTACATGTCCACACAATTTGTTTGGTAAACTCCCTGTGCGTCCGCCGTCAAAGACGCAGCTGCAGGGTCATGATTTGAAGCAGGAATAGCACCGCTTTCCCAGGGATCAAGGACTGTGCCAGGGTCATTCATGGGCTGTGGATTTCCAAGCCCCATTGCAGCCATCTGCAGCATCCATCAGCTTTCCTGCTGCATCAGGGCATCAGCCATACTCCAGTCACATTTGGCAGCCACAGAGAGGTGCTGAGCAGTGGGAGAAGAGCAGGGTAGGAGGCCTTTCCTGAGCCACATTCTTTGCCTTCTTGCATGAACTGCTCTGCTTGAAGAACAGTGCATAGTCCATGTTTTCCAAGTGTTTTAGTCCCCATGGAGACACAGCAAGTTTCATGAGAGCTTGCTTTTCCCCCTGCACTGAGTGGAGTCTTGTCCCATGAGCAAGCTCTGGAGTTATGAAAGCAAGGCTCGTGGCTTGTGGCATCAAATCCCATCCTCCCTGTCCCTCTCCACTCTGGAGCTGCTACACAGAGCATAAAATGAGCACATGCTTGAGCTCCACATCATTGATTTCTCCTGTGAAAGGGAGATAATCCACAAAGCCCTCGGCGGAAGGGTGCCACAACACATTCTCTTTCAGGAGATGCTCTCTGATGATCCCAATGCCCTGCTTTCTCCATCTGAGGTCCCAGTGAGGTCTCATACATGGAATATTCCTTCAGGAGAACACTGGCCTACTCCCTCACTTTCCCAAGAGGGAATCACTGCATTAAGGTTATCCAGGTTCCATGCCAAGGACTGGACATGTGGCTGCTCCAGCTCCACTCTAAGCTTTGTATAGAAGCCAGTTCCCTTTTCAGGACCATCATTATTTATTTTTAACCTAGAGCCTAAAATTATCACTACTCAAGATGAGGGAAGGGAAGAGGAGGGAAGGAAAAGAGAAGAGAATAAAGGGAACAGACAGAGAGTGAAGCCAGGACTTGGGACATTGCAGCTAGGAAAGGTCAGGCTGCACTTTTGAATGGCTCATCCCCTTATTTAGGTTCATGGTAATGGGAGATACTGCCCTTTTCTGTTTTATGCATTTCAGTAGTGTCACTGTCCTTAGGGTGAATCAAATTGATTTAGTCCAGTCCTCCAGTTCAATTTCTAGGGCTGCTCTGCCAGGATTCCCTAATCTGTGAACAGGATTTCATTGCGGCTGGGCACTCCTGATCCTTCAATTTATGGCTTGGCATTAAATTGGGCTCCAGTGATGCAGGTCCACTTAGGTTATGTGTCTGAAAGATCAGGCAACTGTAGCTCGAGCGGTGGGAATATAGAGGAATTCTTGTGGAAGTGAGTCTCCCTTCCTGAGAAAAAATAATCCTGTGACACCCTGTCTGTGTGATCCAAAGGGCTGTGGTTTTGAGGTCAGGATGAAATCTCATTCAGGAAGAAAAAGAAATAAATTATCATGGAAAGCTGGTTTGCAATTAAAAGAAGCATTTCTTTCTGAAGTGCCTGTTCCTCACTTGCAACAAGGAAATGAACTGAGCAGCTGGAGTTGTTTCAGCTCCCAAATCTGTTTTACCATTTTGGAGGGCAGGAACTTGTGCAAAAATATCTCACAGGTTTGTTGGGGTTTTTTTTCCATTCCTGAGGGAGAGGCGCACAATACAAAACCACCTAATTATAGAAGCAATGTTTGCAAATAGAAATTTCAAATCCACCATAACAGTCTTAAACCAGAGCTTATCACTTCCAGGCATAATGAGATGCTGCAGCCATTGCTTAGACATACTGGACTTATCCTGATTGGTGCTGGGAGCTGGGTGGGCAGGTCTGAGCTATGATAAAGGAATTTGTCTCCTTCCTGTCTCAGAGCAGAGCATGTCTCCCAAGCGTATATTTTAAGAGCAACCAGGACGGCACAAGCTCAGACTTTGGCAGGAACCAACTTGCCAGTCCTTCAGTAGTGCGTTTTATCCATGACCTCAAAGCACTGAGCAAGACACATCAGCCAAATAGGGCTGGTAAACTTTCCAATCCTAAACATCTGAGATGACTGGGGGGCTGCCCAGCAGCTTACCAGAGCAATATCATCTGCTGCTGTGAGATGTGTGCCCTGAGGTACAGCAAGAAAACACATGGAGATGCTCAGGAGTGTAGAGCCAGCCAGGGGGTTCTTCTTGGGAATGTGCAGTCTGATCCCTGCTGCCATTTGGGCATGGCTCCTAGGCTGAACCAACTTCCAGAAGGTGTCCAGGAACATCCTGGAGACAACCCAAGACAAAGCCCGGAAGTAACTTCACAAAGGATCCACCTGGACAATGGGGCCCCTTCCTAGGGCAGCCCAGCAGAGCTGCCCATCCACACCAGCCTCTCTCGCCCTGGGGCTGACCCACAGCACAGCTGTGTCCAGGCAACCCCCGACCTCGTGGGTAATTTCCTAGGCCCTGATTGTTTCAGGGAAACACGTATTTGGCAGCTCATGTTTTCCAAACCACCAGCCAGCAAGGATGGAAATAGCATTTTTTCATAGAGTCTTTCTCCACTATGTCATGAGGCAAGTATCCAGGGTGTGTTTCCTCATCCTTAATATGTACTCAGAGGGGGTAGGAGGGTTTGGCAACAGACCTCAAGGATCCATTATATTGGGATAGCAGAGGCAAACCAGCCTCAGGGTCACTGCGAAGAGCACGGAGCTCCCCTGAGCACCAGGGTCAGCTCAGGCTGCACAAACCCAAGCAAACACACATCCCCACCCCTGCACCTCGCTGCTCTGCCTATAAAATCAAGAGAGGGCTCTGGGAAGGAGGGCTCTCTGGAGCACAAAGTCCCTCACAGCCTGGAGATGAGCATCCCCAGGGCTCACCCCAACCCCCTTGGCAGTGGAGCGAGGGAAAGGTTGTGCCTCGTGCCCCCTTCTCGTGCCCTATCGACTGGACACCACTGTGCTGCCTTCTGGACACGATCAATAAGCAGAGACAGGCACTACTGTTAAATTATCCCACCGACCTCCTGGTGATCTAATAGACTCTCCAGTAAGGTCTTATTAAATTCCAAGCCAAACTGCATCCAGTTACAGTAATTACTGAATATTTAAGAAACAGCAATTGGCTATTTAGAGCATACTAACATATCTCATGGAAAATTTCATGCTCTTTAATTACTGTACAACCTATCTTTTTGGCGACATCCTCCAACCTGGATTTCTGTGTTAATTTGCATCTGCTCTTCTATGTTTCAGCATTTTAGAAAAGAAGAGAAATTAAAAATTAAAATTTGAAAAAAAAAATTGAGAGCATTTCTCCTGTTGAGGGTTGGGACCTGCAGGTAGAGAAAAGCCTAATGAAAGCAGGTGCTGTGCCAGCTTTCCCTATCCTTACGTGGAAAGTCCAAATGCTGCAATCCATCACTGCAGCTTTCCACATCATGCCAGCTCCAAACCTAGTCCTGTCCCTCTGCACGCTCAGCCATGACCTCCACAACCCCCATCACTCCCACCCTAGGGCTCAAATGCTCCAAAAAAAAAGCTAAGTCAAGCAAACCATGCCTTTGCTGACCGATGTGCATCCTCAGGAAGTAGGGCAACACCTGCCTGGAGCTCATTTCCCTGCACGCAGCCAGAGCCGTGGCCAAATCTGAACGCAGGTCCTCTGTGCTCTCCGAGAGCCGTAACCCCAGCTGTGCTCTCCAGCTCGCTCCCTGCCTTATTAGCGCTGAACAGCATCCTTATTTAACACACTTCAATTTAGAGTGGAATGGATATTTCTTACTTCAGAAAGTCTCACCTGCCTCTCAAATGGCTCTTGGCATGCTGCCCGCTCTCACTTGCGCTCTGCCTTTAACAAGGCAAACCTCATTCCTCTCGAATGGAAAAGAGCTGGCAGGGCTCGATTGAAAGTTTGGATTCCTTCCCCCTCCCCATCCACTTAGATGCCACAAGAGCCCCCAAATCTGTATAGCCTTCTTATTGCCAGGAAAGCAAAGCTTTTGCCAACACATCTCCCAGGTTCCTCATCACAGAAAGTGAAGCTAAAACATCTAACAGAGGCACCAACAAAGATTGGCACAAAAAAGAAAGAGGGGGAAGATGAGCACTATTTGCAGAGCTTGACTGGCCTCCTGCTACCCCTGCCCTCATCTTTTCTTTCTTCACTGTTGTATCCTCAGAACATCCGAGCCCAAGGTAGAAATATCTAACAAGTAATTTTTTTCCTTCCCATCCCCAACTGCTCTCCTTCTGCAGGTAGCTTGAAATGCAGAGATCCAAGAGAAAGGAGCGAAAGGAGCATACCTCACCGCTCCCACTTTCCTAACAAGACCTCATTATGGTGCAGGAAAAACTTGACCCCATCGGAAGTGTCAGGCCGAAGAATCGTGTTTATTTCTCACATAGTCCCCTTTACCTAGAACTTGGCGGGTGCTGCAGGGAGGTTATTCTTTCTTCCTTTGATTGCCACGGGGAGTAAGCTTTTCTTTTTTTAACAAAGCTATTTTAAAATAGGTGTTTAACTCTGTGCTATTTTAAATGATGCATAGAAAAAAGCCCACAGCAGAGCTGCAGTTCAGCACAAAGACTGGACGAACAGAAGCCCATATGCTCCTACCTGTGTACAGAGGTGAAAGGAATACACAGATAACTCTCTTGAAGAAAATGGCCCTGTTTGAGCCAGATGATGGTCATTCAGCTGAGAACAGCTGCAAGCCTGCTAGAGGCTTCCCCAGCTTGCTTTTGCAGGTTACTGAACACCCATGCTCATCTCCAAACACTGTGAACTACATCTCTGCAAAGTGAGGAGCAGGATGGAGGAAGGCTCCAGGCTGCTGGGTGCTGTGGACACTGTGTTTCTGGCTGTCCTTTGTGCTGGTGCTCATGCTGTAAGTTGAGTGAAAGCCCATTCACAGCCACAGGAGAGAAGAATTAGAAAGACACGATGCATGTTGTCCAGGAAACAGACTTCCATCTACATCCTCAACAGAAACGAGGTAGGAGCCACTAGATATCAACAGTTCCAGGAACTCAGCTTGGATTTGCACTGTGACACAGAGGCAAAAGTGTTTACTAGATGGCCATTTATTATTTTGGTACACTGCAGGTTATAATCCTCTGAAGTTACAAAACCATATAGTCAGTGTTTATCTCTGGTGTTCGATTATTAAAAAGTTCTTCATGCTCAGCAAATATGTTTTCTGATAATCAGCTGGCATTTACTTTATAGACATCTGTGTTATTAAACATACAGAGAGAGGGGATTTACGGATTGTGACAGCAAATGGCTCTTGTTCCGTCTATAAAGCATCATGTGCATTTTTCTAGCTGCTCCATCATGATGTGTTACTGTGGGTCAAACCTTCATCCAGCCCAGAGAGCCCTGCATCTCCCAAAACTCCCTCCCCTCAAGCAGACAAGGCCATGTCTTCTGCATGGTAAAGGCATCCCATACCTCCAGCTGCATCAATGCTGCTGTCTGGCACTGAATTATTTAGTTTCCTCTCACTGTGAATGGAAATGATCTACAGTTTAAATGGGATAAAGAGAAGTTTGAATCAAAGGCACCTTAACTCAGTCAAACACACACTGGAGACTTCCTTGCCTGTGACTGTCAGGGGTAATAACCACGGCTCTGATCAAACAAAAGGCCCTTCAGACCCATTTAGTCCCTGGAATCAGCAGGTTCACATCTCCTCTTCCAACTGTAGGGGAAGAAAGTATTTAAAGAAGTTGAGTCAGAGGGAAATGAGGACATTGGGTGTTGAACTTTCCTGTAGATTGGAGGCTGTTTTAATGCTGGACTTTCTCAACACCTAAACACTTTGTCATGCAGTCTGGCTACACTCCATTTCCTCCTGACCTGGCAGGAGAGGAGAGTCAGTGTTAGCAGTACTCATGTTGGCTAATTCATACGGAAGTGTAGAGCTATTACAGCTGTCACTGCCACATCAGATGCCAGCTTTCTCATTTCCTAAACCTCTTCTGCTAAAAACCCACCATCTCTGACCACTCCTCCCCTACACACCTGAACACAGCAGCAGCTCTGCACTCTACCCATAGCCAAGTCCTCCAACCTGTCTCCCCATCCACGACTTCTTTCCCCATCTCCTCTGTGTTGCCAACACTGCAGATATCAGACCTCCTCAGATGGCAGTGTCCCTCTCCAGATCACAAGGTGATGGAGAGCACTGATTAAGTGTCCTCATGGTATGACAAGAAGGATGGCACAGAGCTGGAGGCAAGTGAGGGATCTCCTAATGGTCATTGCAGAGATCTGGTCAGTGGAGGTCCTGAGGTTAAACTGAAATCTGTCAGCATTTGGAGAATAAGGGATTCTGCTGTCTGCCCTGCCCCTGCTTCATTGCTCCCCAACGCTGTTCTCCCCACAGGAAAATTCTCCCCTCCTATGCTGCCCTGTGAGCTGCCCCCAGTTTGGGATACTTCCCTCAGGGGATGCCATTGGAGGGAAGCAGAGGGATGCTCTGGCATCACAAAGCCAGGCTCTGCCAGCACCAGCACCACACCACAGCTCAGGCTGCCCCCGCTGCCGCTGCCACTCCCCGCCCCCCAAGTTGCTAGCATTAAAAGGATTACAGAACAAAAAGATGAGAGAGAAGGGATTACAGGGAATTATTAGCCTTGATCCTCTCCTAATTAATTACTGGTCAGACATATGAAAGGCTGGCTGCAGCATACCCCACAACAGTGAAGAAGGAATGACACGTGCAGCTGGAAAGGCTTTGGTAAATGCCAACTCTTATTTGCTGATGCAACTTTCTTCCCAGAAAAGGTTTGTTTAGAGAGCGGTACCTGGACATGGCTGCTGCTATCATCTGTACAGTTCTGTGTTCCTCTTCATACTCACCTTTTTCCTCTTTCTAATGCTTGCACTCTCTTGGGTGATTTGCAGCCAAGCCTGCTCTGCCCCAAACCCTGGGACTGGCTCCACAGGGCATCCTCTCCCTCAGCAGGCTGGGAAAGCTGATGCTTACCTGGCTCACTGGGGATGCCTGGTTTTCTTGTTCAAGGCTGGGCTGACTAATCAAAAGGTATTTTTCTTCAAATTCTTATGGATTGAGGCAATCATCACAACAATCAGAGCAATCCTGCAATGAGGGGAAAGAGGAGGCATGTCATTTCAGCTCTGCTCTCTAGAGGAAGAGATAACAGAAGATGTATTTTTCCGTGTTTTCTGGTCTGAAAGGAAAGGATGTTCTCATCCCTCCCAAGCCACCGTTTACTGGGAACAGGCCAACTTCTGTGTTATTTTTTAATTCTCAGAGTTACGCGCCAGTAAATAAGAACTAAACTAATGGCTAGCCTCTGCATGTTGTGCTTTGCATGCTTTCCAGGATCCAGCCCCTGTAGCAAGAAAGAGACACCCTATAATGATAGATTGGTTTCACCAGTCTCAATCATTTTTCCTGAGAACAGAGCTCCATCTAGTCCTATAGGTTTGCTAGGCCTGTTCCCACCTCCATCCCTGAGAGACCAGCTCTTTGACAGGGTCATGGTGCCACCTGAGCAGAGTTAACCCCAACCGATTCATGATTCCTGACTAGGCTCCCGTGCTTCCTTACTGAACTCCACACCTTGACTAAGGATGCCCATGATTTTGGGGTGCTCGGCCTTCCTCAGACAACCTCCATGCCCTAACATCCCACAAGTACACCTTAAATCTCACTGTAGCTCTCTGATGGAGCACTCAGAGTCCCAACTCAAGTCACATGTCTCCAAGGTACCTGTAAGTGAAGTGGTTGTTTCTAGCCCTTAGTCCCAGCTACACCATCAGCATCTGTCAGCACCCTGGTCTTGCTTCTCACCCAGCTGAGCATTGCCAACCTGTTGGGTGATTTAGGTCTGCCTTGGGAAGTGCAAGTTCTCTGTTTGCAAACACCACATAGCTCAGCAGCCCTGGACTGGCCACTGCTCTGCCTTTAGGCTCGAAGAGGGTGTGCAGTCACAGCAGGCTACAAACTGGAAGGTTCATGAGGGATGTGGCTGAAGATCATCTCTTTTTGCATCACACCTTCCCCATGCACTTTTCCTAACTGCAGGATCTCTCCCAAAAGAGTCACAGCCAGAACACTACATCAAGTTTCCTTTCATGACGCACAAAGTCTTTCAGTGGAAAACTCAGACAAGACTTTTGTGCCAGCTTCAAGTTCCCCCAGGTCTGTCCCCACTGCCTGCTTTTTTTCCTCTCTCTTTTAACCTGAACAACTCAGCAGCAACCTCAAATCAATAAAACAAAGAAAGGCAAGGCAAGCTGCCACTAAACACCACCTGCTTAAAAAAAGATCAGCTAGAATTATTTGCTGCTACACAACAAATTTCTGCCTGCTCAGTCCCCTGGTTGCTGCGCTGTAGCAATGCTGTAGATGCCCAAGATGGAGCAGGATACAGAGGTGGAGGGACCAGCCAGCATCCCCTTCCTCAGTGCACAGAGCAGTTGGCTCTGCTGCAGCTGCAATTTGCACCATATGTTCATGTAAGCGAAGTAGCAGGGGTGGCCACAGCCCTTCCCTTGCTTCTGGAGCTGAGAAACCCCAGTGGGGGAGCCCAGAGACCATCCTTCTGCATCCAGCTGAGAGTTTATCAAAGGGCATCCCCCCAGCTGCTGGGACAGGCAGGCGGCTTCCGCACGTGAGCTCCGCTTTTGCCCAGGGGACAAAAGCTCTTCTCTGCTCTGCACAGAAAAGGTTAAGGGAAAGCAAAATTTCTGAGAAATACCAGCATGCTGGTTTTGACAAATGCACAAATTGGAGCCGATGTGGAATGCAGATGTATGTAAACACTCATGAAATTATCCAATCCCTCCTGCATAATGTCGCCTCGCAGCCACAGAGGCTCTGAGCACTCTGTGAGGCCAAGCCGGTTTAGATCCATGCAAATCAGGGAAAAGATGCTGTAAAAAGGTACCAGGCAAGGGTGGGAAAAGAATGAGGGAAGAAGACACCTTGTCATTAAGTTAAAGATGGTCCTGCTTGGCAGCAGGATACCCTGGCTTTGGGATTGGAGTCAGTGGGAGTTTCAAGAGCTGCTCCCCTGCTCTGCCTGCAAACACCTTTAATCCTCAATCTCTAACCACTTTACAGGGGCTAGGATGGTAAATGCCAGGTTACAGATAATGAACCAGCTGTCCCAAGATCACACCATGGATCCTGGAAACAGAAACCAGGAGTCCTGACTCCCACATCCTTGTCCTAACCACTTCATCTGTGCCCTCCATAGCTGTCACCATGCAGATTATTTCAATGCCACCCATTCCTTACCAGGACATCACTGAAATGGTCCAGCAAAAGCAATACATAAGCCCTCAAGAAAAAACATCCTTCCGTGTTCCTGCTTCCATGGTGAGCTGCAGCAGGGCTGGGGCAGAGGTGAACAGCTTTCAAGGCTTTCTCCACATAAGATCCCCTTTTTAATATCAAGCTCACATATTTTCTATTTACCTACTGCCAGCTGCACCTGCCCTGATCCCAGCTGTAAGCCCCAGCAGAAGTTAATCTCCCCATCCCCACATCGCACCTGCAAAGCCTCAACTCCACTTTTTATAATGGTCTGTATGAACAGATCTCTTTCATTAATCCCCCACCTTGCCCTGGCCCCCAGAGAGCTTCTCGGCATTAGCCATCTCCCCTGTTCCAGCACTTCAAGCTGGATTTTGAGATGAGAGAAGCCTCTTGAGCACAGGATTTTCTGATTAAAACAGAGAGGGTGAGGGACACATAAAAAATGAAGAGCAGAGCAGACGTCCCATATTCTTCCAGGGAACTTAAAAAATTTCAGCTCTTGGGAATAAAGGAATAGAAGTGAAAGCAGTAAGTCCTGAACTGCCAAAGATACCTCACTCCCCTACCCCTCAGTGGGAGCATTGGGACTCACCAACCATCCTACTGAGGATCCAAAAACCCTTTTCCAAGAACAATTAAATCTGTAGGCTTTAGGGAAAGGTAAACAAGCACCCACACACATAAATAAAGCATGGTAATAAATGTCTTAATAATTAGCAGTGATACAGATGCAGCTGATCAAACAGCCCTGGATCCAAAAAAACAAACAAGCCTTCTGCTTTCTGTCCTAGCTCCAGTGATAATAGTTTGCACGCCTTCATCACAGGGGATCCCAAAGCTCTTAGTAAATAGAGACAGGGATGTGTATGGAATGGAAGCTGGGAGAGGCAATGGAGTGGTGCAAACCTGCTGCATGGGCTCCCAAAAGCCATCTTTGGGTCCAGCACAGTCACTGCCCACTGGTGCCACGAGGTGGGTGCACGGCCACAGAGAGTATCTCCAGCAAATCCCTCTGCTCTCCAGGAACCCCACCTTCAGATTGCTGAGGGGGAAAAAAACGGGACTGAGGAAAATTAGGTATGTTTCCACACTTTGCAGAGCAGCCCCAGCCCCCAACATCTGTGTTCATATGGTTGCTCCAAAGCTGCCCTTGGGCTCAGTGGGACAGCGCGGAACAGCACTTGGCATCTGTGCTGGTCCGGGGCCATCTAGGACAAGACTAACACTCGGTCAGGAGCAAATCTACAAGACTTTACTCTCAGTTATTTTTCGCTCAATTATACCAGAGGGAAATCATATTACAAGCGGGATCAATAAGGAAAACAGAGCTGGAGGAAGGAAGACAGCAATACAGAAACACACACACTCACACAAACCCCTCTCTTCTGAACTCCAGCTGCAGAAAAACCCAACCCTTTGAACTTTCCCTTTGAGTCCTGAGCTCTTCTAGCTTTTTTTCTTCTTCTTTTTTTATTTCCCCCTCCAGACTCAAGGATGCATTTCTAACCTCAGAAAGTAAATCCTCCTTCTGTAACAGTCATTAATTGGCTTTGGGGAATCTGGGCCACCAGATATGCCCCTAATCCTATACACACTTCCAGTCCCATGTTCAGAGTTGGGTTGGCTGGCACTTCTCTCTGCAAGAGACTTGTTAGGGGAATTAGCTGCTTTCTTCAGCCACTGCAGCTGTCTGGCTTGATATATTTTTTAAAATATGGGGGGGGGGGGAAGGAAAAAGCAGTCAGCAGATCATGTTGGGAAGACACTGATATGAATTTTTCTCTCTCTAAATAGTACATTTCACCATTATCAAGACACACAAAGCATTGTCAATCACCTTGTCCTAATACAAAAGCAAAGAGCTTGCCAAAAGGTTGGCAGCAGTCAGCACATCCTTGTGGGTGGCAGGGTGTTATGAGAGTGAGTGCCAGCTTGATAGGAGCTGTTTCAACTGGGAGGATGTTTCTCATGATTTAAAATGTTAAACTGTGGAAATGGTACATAAAGGGTGACACAAAAATTCTGAAGAACAGATCTGCGTGGCTTCTTCTCAAGGGTCCTAGGAGCCAAACACAGCTCAGGGTTGTGAATTCCCAGCTGCCTTTAGGAAATCTTTAGATCAAACCTCTTCCAGTGTGGGGGATTTAAAAAGAAGTCACCAATTACAATTCACCATTTCCCCAGGTGGCCCTACCTCCAGACACTGCTCGCACATTCAGGGCATCTCTAGGCAGCAGGTGGGGGATCTTCCCTCGCAACATGGAGAAAGTGATTCCTGCAGAAGATAATTCAGGCACGGGTCAAACTTAGGCACCCTAAGCCTCTTCCCAGAGATCCCACTCTCATATCCTTTCCAATACATACCAACAAGAACCAAAACAAAATCAGAATTGAGCTGAATTACTGTCTTGAAAAAAATAAGCCTATTCACCAATCCAAACACATATGAGAATCCTCACCAGAAGGAAAAAAACCCCAACACATACTGTTTATTAAATTATTCTTTTTCTTATTACTGTCTCTCCTGGTTCAGACTGAGGCATTGAAAAGCTTCAAGACACATTGATCCCGTGCTATTTCCCATTTAATACTGAAGCACTTGAAGCTCATGGGAAAGGTCATTCTGTTCACATCTCTACCTGAGGAGATCTGGATTGCACAAATGAACACTCAGAGGCTTAAGTCTCCCACCTATCACACATGGCTATCCTTTTTGGGTCAGATTCTGCCAGGCCACGTTTAGCATCCTGTTGGTGTGTTTTGAAAGATGCAAAGTGTCCTTTAAAAGGAGACAAGCCAGCACAGAATGGAGTTGAGAGGCTCTCCAGCTGGAATGTTATCCTGGAAACCGCTATAAACTGTAGAGGTGAACTCCAAATGAAAGATCACACAGCAGGGACCTGGAGGTAAGCAGATGGCTTTGAGAACTGGGAGTCTCACACCAGCTACAAGCAAGTAATTACCAGCAAGTCACAGCTGGGCTGGACGACATGAGCAGGTGAAAATGTGACTATGCTAGGGTGACATGCTAGTGCGATCGCACTGCCAGCATCCTCTGACACTTCTCTTCCCTTGCTTGCCCTAATGCTACCGAATGTAGAGATTAATCCTTTAGAGAAATCAGAGACATTTCGCCTTAGGAGGCCTCTAAAAACAGGGGTGGGAAGGAAGTTGACAAGATGCTCTGAAGTGGTGGATGAGTGTAGCTATCGCTGCAAGAGGTGAGGAGCACATCCAGACGAATGCAGAGTTTGCCAAAGTGGCTCTTGAGACCTGGTAAGGCACAAGCTGAGGTTGGGAGGCAGATTTCTTCAGCCAGAGCTTGGGAGGGCAGCCTGAGGCCACAATGTGGAGTGGTATTTCCTCTAGTCTTAGCCGTGAGGATAGGAAAAACTGGCGTCCTCTCTGCCTGCTGTCCACGTGGGTCTGTGCTTGAACAAATACAGACAGGCTGTTCTGAAATCTTAGAATTTGCCCCCCTCCCGAGTTCCTGGCTGTAAGCCCCAGTTGGGAGGGAGCAGCTAACACCAAATTTCTGATCCAAAATTGTGGGCTGGGCTGTAAAAGCCAAACCAACCTCAGCAGTCAGTCTGCTCCTTGTGTCTGGCTTTTTTTCTTCAGCTTCTTTGTCCAATATGTCTGGAGTGTAGATATATTGACAAAGTCTCAGGAAGGACCATACATTTGTTTTTGTTCATTTCTAGAAATGAGAGCAAAGAGAGAGATGACGCCGAAATGTCTTCTCCAGTCCCTGCAAGTTACTGTCAAGTAAGTTTACAACTCTTCATATCCATCATTGTGAAACTCTTGGGCAACAAGCTGATTTCTTCGTCTGCTGAAACCTGGAAAGTTCTGGCCATTTCCTCACTGCTGGCCCTGGCAGCCGGAAGAGGTGCTGAGCCCCTCAGTGCTGAGCCTCTCAGTGCTGAACCAGCTGCAAACCACCCAAAAGTCTTGGCCTGGCCCGCTAGAAATTACTACAAACATCATTCAAGCAAGGTAAATCAGAGCCCACGCCTCTCTCAGATACCCTCCCCTTCTGCATTAGCTTTCTAGCAGTGCTGTAGAGGTCTCCTGCAAAGGACCACCTGATGGTTTCAGACAAAGGAGAGAAAAAGCATCTCATCAATGAAGGCAAACATACTCTTCCTCACCGCTGCCTCACCACTTCCCCCTCCTTGCCCCCATCATGTTGTCTCTGTTTTCTTTTTTTGGCACACCAGCAATTTCTGACAGATTTGGGCAAAGGCAGGCAGCTCTTTCGCAGCTGGTGTGCCGGGGATGTCAGTGTCAGATCCTCTGCTTTTCCCCTTTTTTCTCACCGGCGGTTGGAGCCAGCCTCTTGGATCGACTGGCGAATGACATGCGTGGCTGGGCTGAGGCACTCGGATCGACGTTTCCCCAGGGTGCTGCTCCTGATGGAGTTTGCAGCAGGAGCTAAAAGCCGCATACAGATTACTCTTCCTTCCCCTCGCTTCCTCTCCTTCCTCCCTTTCAGCAATTTAGAGACAAGAGGGTGAACAAAATGGCACTTGGATTAAATAAACTAACAACCAGCACGCAGAGCTTTTAGCTGTAAGTGAGCCAAGTGTCCTGTAACATTAAATAAATGCAAGATTAACCTTCAAGGCTTCCACACTAAATTATTTATCTTGAGAGGCAAAGAGGTCGGGATTGAAACAAAGGGTAAATATTTGAGGAGCACACTGCGTGTGCTGGCTCTGTGGCTGTTTGCCCACGGTGCCGGTGCTGCCAGCACTTCCCCGCCGTGGGGACAGCCGTGGGCTGGCTCTGTCCCCAGCTGGTCATCACCCTGGGACTGAGCTGTGAGGGCAGCAGAGGGGACAGCCCTTGTGCCACCAGCCATGGCATCCTGCCCGGCAGAAGTTGTGAGGTTGGGGGAAAGCCTGAGTGACCTGACAGAGGCTGATAAGTTGTTGCAATTTCACGGAGCATCCCAGGCTCTGCAATTAGCAGTTGCATCTGCCTTCCGTACTGGAGTATTATTAACTGCATGATTTGCATCCAACCATTTCTGCAGCCACTGTAGGCAGGGAATTACCTGATAACAAAATATCCTGCTGTTCATGCTAAGTGACAGACTCAGAAATATTAGTCTGTTTAATCAAAGCACTAACAACACCAAATAGATGAAAATATTTTGCCATTCCCTAGCCGATCTCCCCTGTTAAGATCCTTAAGAATTCTTCTGTCAAAGATAGGCCAATTATTTTCCTTTCAGTAAAAAAAATTAAAATGTAGCCACTACTGGGAAAGCATACAGCATCTGTTTAACAGCAAATTTCAACTTTACAGTGTATTTTAAGATGAGAAACACAAAAGGCAGCTATGGCCAGGACCGATGTAATTAGTCAGGATGCACAACACCTTAAATTACCATCTCTGTACTTTCTAGAACTGCCAGATTTCAGAAGGAGAAGCAGCCAGGATCTCAGTGTTAACACACCTGAAAAAACCTCCCTTAACACACTTTTTCCCTAGAAAGAGCATCGCCAAATTACTAACCAATGACTGCTTGCGGTGCACGTTTCCTCACCCAGGCTCCTGTCCCAACATGGTACAGAGGCAGAGCACTGCAGGTGCCACAGACCTCACAAAATCACAACACACTCTGGCACTGCTCAGCACCTGCCACAGGTTTAGTACTAGACACAAAAAAAATGAAGGGGGGAATGATAAAGCTGCAACCTATCAAATAAAAACATTTCAGCTACTTGTCAATACACCAAATTCACAGCATCATATTGAAAGTGTGTGCAGGAGGGAGCAAGACCAGGCTGCCTTCTGCCCAAGGCTGGATAGCTGGAACTTCTCTGGCAGTTTCTCAGTCTGTCCCATTCATGTACAATGCATTAAACCCCTTGAAAGGTGTAAGGTCAGGAAGGGATTTTCTCTGAGTGAAGGGAATCACTGGAGTAGGATTTTACCACCCTTCACAGCAGGATGTGTGCTTTGGACTGTTGGATCATCTGCTTATGTCCATGTAGCAAAGCCCTGCTGTTTCAGAAATCAAAGGCACTGGCACTGCTCTTGATCCCTCAGTGTCTCTGAGGAGTGCTTTAGATGGTGGGGTTCAGTCTCCAGCACAGAGTGTGGGTGTGCCACGGGCTCCCCCCAGAAAATGCTGCATGCATTTCTCCTCTTCTTCCCCTTCCACCAAAGCCTCACTCACCACACACAGCCTCAAGAGCTGCTTGCCAAAATAACCCTTCACCCCCAGCACTCCCATGAGACCCCAAAACACATCCAGGAGTGGTGTAGATCACAGAATCATAGACTGGATTGGGTTGGAAGAAACCTTAAAGACCACCCAGACCCAACCCCCCCCACCACAGGCAGGGTCACCTTCCACTTGACCAGATTGTTCAAAGCCTTGTTCAACCTGGCCTTGAACACTTACAGGGATGGAGCATACACAGTCTATCTGGGCAACTTGTGCCAGGGCCTCACCAACCTCAAAGCCATGAATTTAACCCTAATATCTAATGTAAGCCTGCCATCTTCCAGTTTGAAGCCATCACCCCTTGTCCTATCACTTCCAGGTGACAGCAGGAAGAAAGCTGGCAATGAGATGCACAAAGGGACAAGCCACCTGCCCCTTCTGCCATGGCGATGTGCGATGCCTTTGCTCATCAGCAGATGGACGTCTTCCCTCTGCTGCCAAAGAGCATGAGTTTTAGGGCAGGGTAAGTGAGGTGAGCAAGCTGTGAAACCCAAGTGGCACTGAGATATGTGCCTTTCTACCAATAATGAGCACGACAATAGGTAAAGAAGCCATAGCGACAAAAACCTGACCTGTTCCACTCCAGAGGTACAGCTGAAGCCTATTCTAGCTGTAACGCAGTCTCCTAGCACCTACTGCTATTAATGGTTCCGGCATAATAAGGGGGATTACAGATCTATTACGGATCTGCCACCTCCTAAAGAATATGCCATTAATCATGATCATTTATTTGCAAATTGGTTTATAATTTTGCAAATCTTTTGCAAATTACTTTAAATAACAGAGTGGGGGGCAAGGGACTTTCAAGGCAGACCTCCATGCTATTTCCCTCCTTGGCTAATGACCCATTTTGAGCCAAATCACTGCTTGTGCATGTCTGCATGTGTATATAGGTATTTATGTATGGGAACAAACTGGATGAGCACAACCAGATGTGAGTGACAGCAGTTGGCAGAGAACCCATAGGACAGTGTATCTGTCTCTGCACAGATACCTTTTTACAGGCTGCTTTTCACCTGGGCAGCTTTTGCAGATGACAAGTGACTGAGTATTTGTGTGTGCCTGCCCACTGGTGACACCACTGCCTGGGACACAGTGAATACCCGTGTGCATTTCCTTGGCCTTTCACCAAGCTGGTGTGCATGAGATTTGGAGGCTGGGCCCAAGATTCAAGCCCTCCTCATCTCATTTGTGCAAAACCTTGCTGTTACACCTCACTCCAGAGCCAGCAGCTGATTCACTCTGACCAACTAACAACCCCTTCAGCTGCTTGGAAAGTCCTGCAGGGCAGAGCACAGGACAAGAAAAGGTCGAACCCTTCCCACATCCCACAGCTCAGTCCAGCGCTGGGTGATCACAGATTAACCCCCTACCCTCCCACCCTCACTCCCAGCTTCTGTGAGGCTCTGCCCTTCTTTCCAGCTTTCCTTTAAACTCACCCCAAAATCCCCTTACCTACCAAAGCCTCCCCTCCACTCTCCTCATCTCCAGCCTCTTGCATCCATCCCTGCTTCCCGCCCCCGTGGATTAAGTAGACTTTGCCTGGATTACATCTGCCAATCAAGTTCAAGTGCATTTTTAATAGTTTAATTTGTGGCAAAAGGTTTCAAATAAAATCATCAAGTGCAGTCGATTAAACTCATTAAGTCCTTACGGACTCGTCTGTGTACTGTGCTGTTATCAGATTCAGAGACATGAGAATTAATTAGGCCACTGTTATCCTTTGTCTGGATTACTGTGCCAGGCCCAGCAGCTGGGTGTTTTCCTGTGAAAGCATGAGGTCCATAATCTCCTTACGAGCACGACTGGGGAGACAGTGGCCTAAGAGATTTCTTCAGCATTCCTCAAAGATCAAACAAAATGAAACGCACTGTTCTTTGATGTGTTTTTTCCCCTCCTCTGGTTTCCCTTCTCTTTTTTTTCCTCCCTACCTGCACAGCACAGTTCATGACTAAAGGCAGTTCAGTGGTAAAAGGGCAGGTGAGTAGCAATGGGCTGCTGGTAGCAGGGCTCCACACACTAATCACCCATTCCAGAGTATACCAGGGATGTCCTGCAAGGCTGCTTCTGCTTCAAAGAGATGCCCAACAGCCCGAACACACATCTGCTAGGATTATTTCTCCACTGCCACATCTGCTGGGTCACTGCCCACATTTGGGGAGAGAGACTAAGGGTCCCAAAGGGCCTAAGGGTACTCACTGCACCCCTACAGATCCAGAGTAATGTGAAATCACAGCTGATGCACTGCACAGCATACCAGGATGTCCCAGATGCCATCATTTCTGCAGCGAGTATCATATCTCCAGCACATGCTTTACTTGCCTCTGAGAACCAATGCAGATGGTGACCTTCTTGGAGAGGCAGATGTGCAGGTGGAAGGACAGTGCAAGCCACTGACTGCCAGGTCTGTATAGATCTAAAGGTAAGGATGTACTGAGATGAGCACCTGTGTGGGTACTGCAGTCTGTGCTGTGGGGTACGGTGGGCAGGTGGGCCAAGATGAAGATAAACAGGCTAAATGTAAACACCCTGCACCCGACTGTACTTCCACTTGCAGTATTCTGGCCCCTACCCATGGAGCAGGATCCCACTACACAAACACCAACACTACACAAGCTATATATTCTCTATATAGTTTGCCACCTACTCTGGTCTATGGAGCAGAAATACATATTATATATGTATCTCAACAGGGCTTTTAAAAAGTAACATCTCGCATTCATTACACCAACACAGGAAACCAGTGCCTGTACCATGCAAATGCCAACACAGGGAGCTGAACAAGTGGACCTTTGCAGCCCAGGGGAGGCTTATGGACTCCCTCCCCACCCTAGCAAGATCCAGCCACAGGCCTGAGTAAGTGAAGATGATACCAGAGAAGAATTTAAGTACCACAGGCAGATAAGCATCTCTTATGATGATGCCATGAGGAACTTCACTGAGATCAGGGATCTGAAAATCTCTTCCCTCATAATAAGGCTGCGTCTCATTTATTGAAGTCAGCTATTACAGAGGAGGGCAGCAGGTGTGAGATCCAAGTGATGACAAGTGAGTGCCCATGTGTGACAGCCAAGGGCTGCTGCCTCAGTCAGACCTTTGATAGTGAAGTTAGCTGGTCCTTGACAAAGCAGTTATTTCATAGAGCAACCTGTGTGCAGGAAGGCCTTAAAAAGGCATATTGCCAAAGAGGGGTTCATCCAAAAGGCTTTTCTGGTGAACACAAATCCTTTCCAATGGTTCAGCTGCTGGCAAACATGCTGCAACACATTTATGAGAACATGACCATGCTGTAAAGAGACAAACTTAAGGGACAAAGAAAAGTAACCCATATTTAGGCTGGCAAGGGTTTTGTGCTTGCTAACAGTCCAGCTGAATTGCATTTGAGGGGAGCTGAACTATAGCAATTTCTAAACTAAATCACTTGGGCCTGCCAGTACTTTTACCAGTTTACTACAGAAATTTACTCACAAGGGTCAGTGACCCCTCAGTCAATGACTCCCCCAGGTGACTTCCTGAGCCACGTTAAGCTACGAGCATTTGCTCTCATTCCCTCTGATGTTCTCTTTCTCTGCTCCTCCTCTCCCACTTCCCATTTCATTCGCCTTCACTGAATCCCTTCTTTTTTTCTCTCTATTGTCAAATCAAGGGAGTAGGGTACAATGTGACAAGACAGTGTTGGCGGAACAATAAAGGATGTAGACGTGAAGGAGCAACAGGGAGGCAAAAGGGCTGGGAAGGGATGCCAAGAAGCCTGAATGTGATGGAGGGGAAAGGGAGGTGTGAGGAGCTGCAGGAATGGCAGTAAGGCACTTCTGGAAAAGATGAGGATTTTCATACCTGCTTCCCTGTACAGATAATATGAAGACAAAGGAGAGGAAGAGAGCAAAGATGCAGCCTCCAAGATGCAAAAGGTCTCCAGAATCATTTTAGCTACTAAGGTGCAGAGAAAACAAGGGCAGCTGCAGGGCATAAGGGGAGAAAGAGGCGTTAGGATTTAGTACAGAGGAGGAGGACTAAAGGGCAGAGCAGTGATATGTGCAAGAGGGAAAAATTAGAAAGTCTGATTCCACTGAAGGAGATAAAAAAGAGGGCTGTCTTTTTAATAGAGAGGAGTGCACTCCCTCAAATAGTGGGCAGCCAAGAGCGTCAGGTGAATTCTGCTCCTCTTTCCTAAAAATGAGTGTAGACGATCATGCGTTCCCTGAGCCCAGAATACCTGCACTTGGACAAGACGAATCCTGCTGAAACCTTGTGTCACCTTAACCAAACTGATGCAGGTTCAGGGCACTTTTCTGCGACTGGGCAAGTTGTCCAGGCCTGGCATAAATCTAACCCTCAGCATTTCCCCAGCAGAAATGTAAGCTAAAGAAATTCTTCAGAAAATACTTCGTACACATCCCTGGAATATAAATTGCTGAAAGTATAAAGGCAACCCAGTCTACAATAGGATTTCTGCCGCCGTCCCAGCCCAGCCAACCTCCTCCTGCTTCTGCAGTTCTCCACAGATTATTAATCACTAGTGAAAACATACAGAACACGCAGGCTTCCTTTTCCCTGCCCAAGTCCAAAAGAGTCTCCTTGCAGTGTCTCCTTCCCACTCGTTTGTTTTTTCTTTCTTCTCCCCTCATCCACGCTTAAGAAATTTATAAATGTCTCTTTAAGGACATGTCTGCTGCCTTGCCGCACACCCTTATAAATCAGATAAATATCTCGAGGATCCTTATCCTCGGAAAATTGAGATAATTGCACTAAATTGAAGAGCCTCTTTTTTTTCCTCACCCCCTCCCATCCTTCTTCTCTTTTCAGCTGGAGTCTCTTATAGTAACAGGTGTGCCGACTGCTAATTCCCGCACAGGAATTACCCCCTCCGTCTGAAGGGATGGCCCTCAATAGCTCCCAGCTACATCCTGAAGTGAATTTTAACCAAGATACCACATCAGTCGGGAACATTTTCATAGCTCCATCTAGGTCTCTCCTGGAACAGTTCATCCTTGCTGGTGCAACTCTGACACCCGCCTGCCCAGGAAGCATCTCTGCAGTATAAATGGAGGGTTGTGTCTGTAAGGGGTAAAGCAAGTTCAGCTCCAACATTCCCCTTCTGCCTTGGACTGGTGCTGTAGCTGGAAAAAGAGAAAACAAAAGAAGAAAAAAAAATAAATGGAAGGATGGAGATTAATAGGATTCACATGAAAGAAGATGGAGCATTAAAAAACAGCAGAAAAACTAGCATGGTAGTCAAGTCAAATTAAGTCAAGTCAAATCAAGTCAAGAAGGCCCTCAGTGATCTAATCCTGCTCCAAGCAGGTCCTGAGGTCTCTTTTAAACCATACCTCTTGGTCCCATGGCAGGATAGAGGAACACTATTGTTATGAGGGGGGAGGCAAAGACTCCAAAATTAGTCCCCATTTCTCAGCGTCATCACCGTGTGCTTCTTCCCCACCGACAGAAGTGAGAACACCTGCCACCAGCAGCACCAGTTACACTGAGGTATTATCCCTCCCCTCCACCAAAGGAAGGTGTCAAAGCCACCGGAAGAGCAGGGGACAGGGCAGCAGGTGGAGAGATCAAGGAACAAGTTGTTGTCCTGCTGGTTTTCTCCCAGGTGAAGAAAACTTTACAAACCAGAAGCCTATAATTGTGTTTTACTTTTGGTGCTCTACAGCCAAACACACAAGAAAACTGGGACTGTCAGAGGGACTGAAGGTGACTGATGCTGCAACCCAAAGGGGATGATTACTTCTTCAAGAGATTTCCAAGGACCACCTGGGGTCACCAGGGGTGCCAGCAAAAAGAATTTTTAGGTGACTTTGCATAAGACAGGGAGATAAATTCTGAAGGTTCTCAGTGAGCAGAGATGACTCTACATGCAGAAAACTCAGAAGGTGGCAGGCAGCGGATGGTGACACGATAGTGCTAAGGATGGCCCTCAAAACCACAGGCCTCCTCTAAGCACAAGTTAGACCTTCCAGCCCAGCCAGCTCCTCTAAAGCCTGCATTGGCTGGGGGAAAGCAGAGCAGACTGGCTTCAAGCCCCAAGAGATAATTGCTGAGCTTGAGCAAGTGGCCTTGAGCCTGCAGGTGGGTTGAGAGAGAGGAGGACAACATCTGTTTCTACTTCACCCAGGTCTTCCATGCCAGGATAACCTTCCTTCGTTCCCAGCAAAGCACTGCTATCTGCAAATTCATCAAGGCCCATTCTGTGGAAAATGCTCTCATGTACACCAAAAATAGCCCAAGAGCCCATGCAGAGCTGAAACAAGATGAGTGTGGTGGCGGAACAAAGTGGTTCAGAGCTGTGAGTCCACTCAGAGCTCTGCCAGCACATCTCTTGAGGAAACAGTTTTAAACTGAAGGACTGTCCATTCAGATTTGATATAAAGATTAAGTATTTTACAATAAGGGTGGTAAAACACTGGCACAGTCTGCCCCGAGAGGTGGTAGATGCCCCATCCCTGGAAACATTCAAGATCAGATTGGACAGGGCTCTTCATAATCTGATCTAGTTGAAGATGTCCCTACTCACTGCAGGGGGTTGGACTAGATGGCCTTTAAAGGTCCTGTCCAACCCAAACTATTCTACATTTCCATGATTTCCACCCATTCCAGGTTTGGGGTGAAAAGAAACAAATTTTGGGAAGGTGGGAAACAGCATCTCTGAAGTCCTCTGATGAAGAGGAGATGGAAGGAAGACGCATTAATCAACTCTCTGTTTTCAGTTGCAGCCCAAATTTTTTCACCTTTCCTTGCCAAAATACCAGAAACAGCCACCACAGGGTACCATGTCCTGTACCCAGAACAGGTGCAGTAGAAGGTGACTCCTCTGCTTGCTCCATGTCATCCACATAGACCCATTGTGAGTTTAAAAGCAGCATCACCAATCCAGAAAAGGGGGGTTGGTTCCTCTCAACCCTTGCCCTGGCTCTGCGAAGAGGCTGAGTGCAGCTTTCAGTGCCTGTGGGACAAGATGACCCCTACCCAGTGGACAAGATGACCCCTACCCAGCGTTTAGAGTCTCTCCTGGCGTCAGCAGGCTCCACACAACATCTCCATTCCTCTCAGGAAGAATAGGTTTGACGGTGTTTTGACTCCTTTCTCAGAGACTCCCACATGGCACTTTACAATCCAACTTTGCTCTTAAATACACATCCTGGGCTGCATCCCAGAGATGTGTGTCAGGCATGAAGTGCTGTCAGTCAGCCCCAGTCACAACACATCAGGGCTTAGGAGAAGTCTGACTGATCAGGGCGAGGGGGGAGGGAGCACAGGAACGAGAAGAAAAGGCTGAATAGCAAAAAAAAAAAGAGAGGAGGAAGACAAATCAAGCAGGAAAACGGCAGGAACTATTCTATACAGCAAAGGATGCTTTTCATCTGCGATACAACAGCACTGTCAAGCACCAAAAAGGACAAAGATGTTCAGATACAGGGTCACAGGGCAGAGGAAGCTCCTGGGAGGGCTCCTTGGAGGGCTCCTGGGCTAAAGTCCAGTGTCTCTCATCCATGTGGCTTCAGGTAGCAGGGGCTGAAACACGCTGCCACATCAGCAGCAGGGCAATTAATGTAAAGTGGGTTGTAGGGACAAAGCTACCAGCTAAAATGTGTGCCTGGCTAAATGCCGCTCTTGAGCTGGCTCCAATATCAGCACCCTCAGCCAAGAACGACCAAATGGCCATGGCACTGTGGCTGCCTCTCCTGTGCCGTGGAGGAGTTCACAGAACACAGGGAATGTTCATTGCAGGAATGACTCAGGGTAGCTCTCATGCCACCATCCCAATGTTTTCCTACATAGGAAGGTACCTGCAATCCTAACAGTCAAGAAAGACAAAGCTGGACAAAATAGGAGCAACTGAGGAATCAGCTAAAGGAGTGCCCATTTGAAGGCAAGGGTGAATAAACTTAAACATGGATTCAGAGGAATGCCTATGAGAGGGCACTGCAGTGGAGAGGGAGGAGGTCCCTCCCCACTCTGGGAGATGAAGGACTTGGAGAGGAGACCTGGAACACTGCATAAAAGTTTGAGATTACTCAAGTATGCTCATTTTATGAATTTCAGTATCTTCCACCATGCATGAAATGAGTAAATATTCATTGGGCTGAAGAGAGAGAGAGGAGGGCGGTGAGGAGAAATGACTCCATAGCATAATTTATACAAGTATTCAATGGAGCTTGAACAGGAACCCACATCTCCCCTACTCTTGGGTGAGTGCTTGAATTTCTAGGCTGAAAGTCCTGCTTCTTTTTACTTCCTCACTGCAACCCAAGGTTTAAAAAATATTTGATTACTCCTTCCATGTTGAAAAGTTCAAATAGGGGAACTGAGCAGATTCTCCTGCCACCTCAAAACCAGAATTACCTTACAATCAGGAGGGTCTTTCCAGGTGAGTTCAAGACTCTTCCAAAGGGAGAAAAGATAGGAGAAGGGAGGGCTCTAGCCAGTACACTATTTTGTGAGAGTGGCCAAAGTTTCAAACTCCATGCAGACCCTGATCTCTGAGCCATGCCCAGAAGATGCCTCATAGATTGGGCTTTGCCAGTAAGCCAGACGTGCTCAGAGTAACCTGCTGCTCCAGCAGCACACTGAAAACAGAGGTGAGTCTGGCAGAGAGAAGAAGCAGATACTCAGGGAGGACAGGAAACACAGAAATATGGCAATGATATTGCAAGGCAGCTGAGCAGGGACTCTAAGGATCCAAACTACCTCTCTAAAGCTGTTTAAATGTTTGAGGCACAGCATATCTGGGGCTCGTTTCTCCACAAATCCATCAAAGAGGACAACAGACTTGTGCTCACCTACATCATGAAGCTGATACAAGGGAAGGAACTGAATGAGGAACCTGCTGCCCAGGCAAACCATTCTTGTGCAAACCGCAGTGCATCTCATCACTCTCTTGTCTACAAGGAGGCACCATTACCTCTCTAGCTCATAAAGCAGGTGAGGGGCACAAACCATGAACAATTTCAAATTATTCATTACTGAGGCTCAGACCCCCTTGCATAAGCACTGTCTGCACCTCTGGCTTCACAGGCTGAGTTTAGCCAGCTCACGTAGCATTGCGCTGGATTTTTCTTTCAGCTGCATGAAAGACAAAGGGAATGAAGTGGGTGGCATACACTCTGACTTCATGAGGCATTTGCTAATCTCTGAGGAGGAATCTTATTAGAGAAATTGAAGAGGTCATTGTGGGTAGGGATGAGAGGGTCTAGAAATTACACATCACCTAGAAAAATGACCAGAAAATGGGAGTCTCTGTGCAAGCTGGCTCATGGGGAAAAGTGAGCCCATCACTCTTGCTTCCTTATATTCACCATATTCAAAATCACTGATGTAGTGAACTGACCCTGACTGGATGTCAGGCACCCACCAAAGCTGCTCTACCACTCCCCTTCTCAGCTGGAGAGGGGAGAGAAAATATAATGAAGACTCAAGGGTCATGATAAGGACAGGGAGAGATCACTAACAACTACCATCATGGGCAAACAAACTCATCTTGGGGAAATTAATTTAATCTAATCCTTTAAACCTTGTGCTCTAAATCCTGTGCTCAATCACTTACTCTCACCTTGGAAGAGAGCTCGTGAGTCAGACCACTAGGCCCTATAGCTGAGGTAAGGAGCCAGCACTCTTGTAAGTCACGTTTTGATCCAACAAAGGAAGAAGAAATGGCTATAAAACGGAGGATCCAGAGAGCCTTGCCCTTCACTGGCTCATCTGAATCATAATTAGAAAGTGCTGCAAAACATCTCTGCGAACCCAAGAGGAAAACAGCCTGCCTTCAACCTGTAGGGAGATCAGTCCAACAGCACATGCTTGCAAACCCCAGCCCAGCTCTGGCTGGGTTAATGTGACAATCCGTTTCTGACAGCGTGTCAATACAAAGCAATTTAGGAGTGCATGAAAAATCGACCCGAGGTAACAGGCAATTTCTCCGCTCTGCTGGTCAGACGGAAGTAGGGACCAATGAGGCCACAATCTCAGAGCACCCTGAGCTTGGCAGGGCCCAGTCTGCCGGCACGTGCTGGCATCTTAGCAGTGCTCACCAGAGAGAAGGATGGAACAAGGCAGGAGAAGGACACCGGCTGTGGGACACAGTGTCGACATGGCGACAAAGAAGAGTTGAGGGTAGTATCCCATAAAGATTTTGTTAATTGAGGGCTATTTGAATATGTAAAGTAACAAAGTGGCTGAAACAGAGTAGATAGACTTGAACATACAGATGGTTATAAGGCAGAACCTCAGCCTCGGGTCCATGCCACCTGCCCTGTGGGCAGGGAACCACTGGCTGAACCTCACCAAACTGGAGAGGGGCAAGCAAGTGGTGCAGACAACCCTAAAGCCTGATTCCAAAAAGTCATGTCTTCTTTTAAGCCAGACTCAGAGCATGCCTGGATGGGACCCCAAGCACTGACAGCATGCTGCTGCCCTTCTACCATGTACTCAAAAGCACATTTCACACTGGTGCATCTCCCCATGCAGGGACTAAGAGGGGCCGTGGGAATTATCGGGGAGGTGCAGAGGGTGCTGTGGGACAGGAATTTGAAGGCACTGGCATCACTAAAGGCTGACCTGCCCTCCTTCCCTCTCTGTCACAGCACAGATTGCAGGGAGGGCAGTCATTTGCCTCTTGCCCACATGGTAGCTACCAGCAGCCATATCAGAGGGCTGCCTCCACACCATGAAAGTACATTGGCACGAACACCACGGCTGGCTTGGAAAAGCAGAGGGTGAGCCCAATCCAAGCAAATCTGTTTGCAAATGCACAGCGCAGCAGCAACATGCTGGCAGTGTTTATCTGGCACAATGGGCTGAGGGACACTCCCACCACACTAAAAGCATCTCAGTCTGTCATTATTAAAGCAGAAAACACAACAGATGCAGCCTGTGCCTCCAAGCCCAAGCTTTGGCTCCCTTGCAACCCAGAGTGTTGCACTGTGAAGAGTTGATTCAGATCACTCACTCACCTAGAGAGGCCAGAAGTGCCGCCTCCTCTGAAAGAGTCAGGAGAAATTCCATTTGCTGCCTATTTTTTGGACGGAACAACTTTAAACCAGGCTGAGCTTCCTACCCATGCCACACATAGAAACTCGGGCGGGTGCCAAGAATGGAAATGCAGAAGTCAAAAAAAGGAAGAATGGATAGAGAGAGGAAATATAACATTGTTGTAACTCTGCCAGAATAACATGCTGGTTTAAACCTATCCTTGGACATATTTTTATCCAGGACATCATGAGATACAGCCAGGGAGGCAGGGTTTGAGGTTGGATCCTTTTTGTGTGGTTGCATTAAGAGTAAGATTCCAACTTCATTTTGATTTAATATGCTAGTTAATGCGTGTTAACAAAATTAAAAGCCATTATTAAAGGCAGATGTACTGGTGTACAAATAGCTAAGCATCAGCTTTGACTTTAGATGATCCACAGCTTCAGTGTATGCTTCTAATAACCAGCTGTCACTTACCAGAGATGTGGTAACTCTTATTAAATCCTAAATGGGCATATGGATGTTACAGTTAAAGTAGTATTTTCCCCTCCTCACTTCTATCTTTTCCCACAGACAACTGAGCCAACTCACAAATTTCCTGCATCATTTTTTCCCTTCATTAATGGGATGCATGTTGAGATCAGAAGGGCCAAATGATGACCTGTCTTTTTGTTTTTTATATCCCTTTAGAAAAATCCATATGACTCTCTGTGTGACAAAAGAGTCATAACACATCCCAGATGCCTCGGCACTAATTGCACTTTTTCTGCTTGCAGCCACCAAGGTCCCCTGAGAAGCCATGCAACCACAAGCCCAGTTTGTCCAGCGCTGCCATTTTTCTGAACAGCTTTGCACTAACAGGCTGGTGAGCCCACCTCTTGGAGGAGCCACCACTACCAGCCCAGCACAAACACCTCCTTCAACACAAACTGTGTGTTCAGAGGATCTGGGAACTGGGGCACTGTTGTGCTTGTGAAAAGCAAAATCTGTTTCTAGGATGGGAGTAGGGGAGAAGGGTTAAGAGAGAAAATTAATCTCATTTGCAAGGTTCCAGTAGGACTACAGTAGAAGTGCCAACAAATTGAAACAGTGCTTGAAATCAGGAAAACACTTCTACCATCCACCGTTTTTCACATCTTTTGCTTTCTAACTCAGGTAAATGCGCTCAAGAGTGCAGGAGTCACTACCTTCCAGCATTGTGGTCTCTATGGGATGCCATCAGGGAGCTGCCTCTGCCCAGGTGTCAGCCCCATGTACCAGGCAGAAGGTGATGCCAGCAGGGCCCACCACGCTGGAAAGCTTTGCCTTGGTCTTTTTTCCGTGAGAAGGAGCTGGCACCCTCCTTTGATTCTGTTTTTCCCAACATCAGCAGAGAAAGACAAGGCTTTGGACACACCACAAAAGAGCGTCCATGAACATGTTGCTGTAACAGAAACAAACTTTCCTTGCCCCCCCCCAGAGATGAACAGCTGGACTGCCTGCCCCAGGCAATGGTCACTGCTGCCCTGGGAAACAGAGGAGAGCACCAGGGCACTTGCTCTCCTCTAGGTACGTATCAGCCATAAACACAGGATATTTGTGGTCTAAACCTTTCCATCCTTATGTCTGAAGGTCCTGTACATTGTGCTATCAATCATTCAGAGAAATATTAAACTGCTGGAGAGCTGACAATATCATTTGCTATGTTCATTCCCATGAGTATCAAGTGTCTCAGTGAGAGCAGGAGCAGAGTCCAAATGCAGAGCCTCCCCTATCTCTGATCTCATTACAGCCCTGCTGCTTCCACAATCCCCTTTCCCTTCAGGTCTCTCTTCCCACAACATTGACCACAGCTCATAAATTAGTAAGTGCATGCATTTTTTAAAATCAGGTTTGTGGCGAGCAGATGTTGAAGATGAAGTGGATGGGAGAAGGGGGAAGAAAACAAAAACCAACACATACAAACAATTCAAACACCATGAAATGTTTAACAACATGTAAGTCCTTCAAAGCCACAAACCCCTTGGTCCCTATCTCTGGATGGATTCACTAATAGGTTTGCTGCCAGTGCCAGTGGAAGGCAGGGGTACATGAGGACCCAGAACCTTCTGTTTCACCTCCAATTATGTGCCAAGTTAAAACTCAAGAAAAAAAAAAACAACCAACCTAATCCACAGTCATTCTTTAATCCTGTGCAGTTTATTAAAAGCAGGAGGACAAAATAATCCACCCAGACCGGCAAGTTGGAGACTGTTCATTACCTCTCCAGAAGAAATCAGCTCATGTTTTCTCCTGAGGATCCCAAGAGGCTCAAGTTCAGAAGACACACTGACAATATGGTATAGAAAGGAAAAAAAATTTAAAAGGAAGGTGATTATGGAAAAGGTTCAGAGTAAAACATGTCTGCAATGCTGCTGAGGCTGAGCAGGAGCTGTCCATGCAGCAGGAACTGCTAGCTCCCCACTCCTGGTCATCAGAGGATCACACTGGAGAGGCAGAGCTGGGACTGGATTTGTTGGAGGGATGGGCAGCTCCAGGGACTGGGCACCAACAGCCTGAGCTACACAAAAGGCTAAAGGAGACAAAAGAGATTGTCTCTCCAGCTGTGCAGCCAAAGAGCTCTAGGTTGGCCAGGTCACACAGATGGAAAGAGCTGGGCATGGGGGACCTTGATGTAGGGCACTTACTCAGAACTTACATTCTCATCCCTTGCTTTGTCAGGTTCCCTTAGGCAAAGGATGGAGGCAGTTCAGAGGGACAAACACACTCAGTGGGACACAACAACTGTGCATGGCATGACCCCAGGTGCTGGAGAGGTGTCAAAAGCCAGGAGAAGCAATAAACCTGGTGGAGCAAAAGTATCAATGTCGCTGTTTCCCTCAGGAAAGGTGGGAAAGAGGAGGTGTAAAGTCAGCAATGCCTTCACAAATGTGATGGATGAATACATATGACAGGATGAAAGAAGATCATTTTGGACCATCACCTCTTGGACAAAAGAAATAGAAGTAGCTCCATTAGGAGAGTACTGAAAGTTTGGATGGACACTGAGATTTCTGTTAACATTATTAATAAAAAGAGAGAAACCATGAAAAATGCCCCTTCTCGGAGACTACCAAAATAAACCTAAAAACTGCAACAGTAAGAGCTCGCACGTCCTAGCTGCAGCTGTTAAAGACTTGAACACCAACTGTAGATGCATCACCAAGACATGATTGTAATTTAGGCTTGATATTGGTGAATGATAAAAACAGAGTGGAAGAGATGGAACTGGAACATAACCTTGGACAGACTTATTTATTTAAAAATCATGCGTCATTTTGACTTACTCTAAACAGAACAGACAAATAAACAACAGCAGAGTGCTGCCTAAAGGTTCCTGGTTTCAAAAGGGCAAACCCAGCCTTGCCTATAAAAGCTAGGTTCAAATGTCTTTGAACCAAAGGCAAAACTCCCTGGGGACTTCACCCGAAATACAGAAAAATAGTGAAGCAGCAGGCCCTGGATGGCTCCTAACTTGCCGGGATGAGTAGAGCAATGCAGATAAAGGAACAAGAGAGCATAGAAAGGGAAATTATTAATCAGCAAAGAGCAACATTTTAGGGGCTGAAAATCGGAGAGATGGAGTGGGAAATGCCAAACGTCAAACGAGTTAGACCTGAGGAAGGATATTAAATACTGAAAGGTTCTCTGGTCATACAAACACAAGGTAATAAAGACAGAACAAGCAGTGCTGTGATTCAGTCTGTGGGAAGAGAGTTCGCAGGAAATCTAGGTGAGGTCCCAAGACTAAGCGAATTCTTCTCAGCAGCTCTGGACAGTGACAATAATTACAAGCATATGAACTTAGCTGGGTGACTGATATGGAAAATGTACTTAGCACAGCTGAGACAGAAGTGAAGATCCAAGATCTTCCTGTGATCAAGTCACAAGGCCAGGTGCCTCACAACCCAAATTCCTGGAGGAACTATTCCATGAAACAGACAGATTGGGAGCAAGGGCTTCAATAAATTCACCAGTAAGGAGGTGAGGAACATAAAATGCAGCACCTGTAAGTTAGAAGGATGAAAAAGCAATCTGAGCAGCTGTCACCCATGGCCGTGAGCAAGGGAGGGAGCAAAAACTGGGCAGGGCTGTGAAACGTGGGGCATGCTGGACTATCCCATTTGGGATTGTTTTTATTTTTATCTCACTTTTTTGTGTTACTAACTGATCTTCTAGATAAAGAGAAATACACATTTTAGTGAATGATTTAATGCAGGGCCACGATGGGAAGTGATTTACTGTGATAAAGAGGAAGAGGCTTATCCCAGGCACTGTAGAGGCAGAGTAGGATTTGATGGAGGCCTATCTGTGGACAAGGAGGGAAGGGTAGAGCTTTCAGGGAGTTTGACAGTGGAGCTCCGTGCAGAGTGGTGTCAGGACTTGCCCTGGTCAACAATTTCTCTAATGAGTCCTTCTTAATTAAACTAGCCTATGAGAAGCACAAGAAACCAAGGAAGACAATATGGATATCACACTGGAAGTACAGCCTGAGTATGGTTTAATCCCTGAAGCAAACTGTAGTTTTCAAGAATTTCTGCTGCAAATGGGGAGTTCAAAGTTGAAAATTACTGAAGAGGAAAATACTTTGATTGTAGGAGTCAATTACAGTCTGATTAGTGAGATAAAGCCACCAAGCAGGTAAATTTGATCCTAACATGTATGCACGGGAGGATTTCAAGCAGAGGAGGGCATCTCCCAATTCATAAATGAAACTGGTCAGCCACACTCAAGAGCAGCAATAGATGCAAAGAAAGGCTGTCAGTATAACCAGTGGATGGGAAATGGCACAAGAAGACTGGTACATGAATTTTTTATTTATCAGGCTGAAGGAGATGTGGTTTCTGTCTCCATTCCAACTGTAGTCAGTAAACATGGGAAAAAGCAATGGTGGTAGAAGGATGACATGAGTACTAAAAATATGTCAGCTAGAAACATGTCTAAGCTCAAAATTATGCCTCACCAGAGCAGGGAGGCAGCTGGGGCAAACAATGAAAAAACAAGGAGGAAGTATTTTTAAGATGGTCCCTGCTAGGTGTATGAAAGGGATTTTATGAGGTGGTTCCCAGCTGGGAATTTGGCCAAGGTACTGGGGTTAACATACCCACTATTCTGAAAAGTACCAAGGGATTTTCAGCAGCCAGAAATTGCCGAGACCTTGGTTTTAAATCTCCACTGCTGAAATGCAACTATTTATTCAGCGCAGTTCCACTTGAGCAACTATGTGAAATGCTGCTCTGAGACTCTCAAAAGTCTCCCAGGGAGCAGGCAAAAAAATACACATATTCTGTCTGGAGCTGATTCTCTTTCCACACTTCTGTCTCTCTCATCCTGCTTCACCACTAACAGGATTTGCATCAGAGCAGCCCAGCTCTCAGAGCCAGGCAGCTCCCAGCCCCTCTCCTTGAGCTTGTCACACCACGGAGACATCACCTTTGGACATCTGAGCACGAGGAGCAGGGTCCCGGGCAGCCGGGGGGGACATTGGCCACACAACAAACACCTCTGTGCCCCTTCTGGCAAGCAGAGAATGAGTTCAGGCTTCTCAGGGTATTGTACAGTTTAGACATGTCCAAGCAATTCCAGCTAGGAGCAGATGCTTTCATGCCCACTCAAGACTTCCTTAATAACACAGGCTTACCTGAGCTGAAAGGAAACCGAGCCATCTCCATCCTAAGCCAAATGAGAAGATACCAGCAGCCTCCACAGTTCCCAGGTAACAAAGAGCTCATTTTAACAGGCATCATGTCTTTATGCACACAGGAACAGCCACTATTTGGGTCACCCAGGGGTTCCGATGCCTGGGTATATTTTTTATCAGCTCAATGCACTGTGTTTTCTTGCAACAACCACCAGACTCTGCAAAAAAAGACTGCCCAGCCAGGGCTCCCCATTTTGAGGGGAGTAATTTTTGGTTTTTAAAGCCTTGTCCCTTCTTTTACTCCCTATTATTTGTGCTGAATGATACAGGTGAAAGACTCCACGCCAAAGCCTGGACATGAACCAAGGAGCACTACAAGTCCTGCCCTGCTGGCAGTGACCAGCATGCACAGCATTTGGAAATGCCAAAGCACCACAAAAGAGCAAAGCTGAGTGGACTAAATCCTCCTCCAGCTGCTTGTTGTTCATCCCTTGCTGCTCAGTTTGGCAGCAGGGCTGAGGCAAGAGGGAAGCCCAGATGCTGGGAATGGGGCAGCAGGCAGAAGGGTGCTCCACAGTGGGCTCTTCTTCCCACAGGTATTTATATGCCACTGGGCAGAGAGGTGGATGGAAGCAGATGGAGTTGTTGGCACACAGAGGTTTATCAGTGAAGCCTTTCACTTCTCTGAGCCTGTAGCTTGGCACGAGAGTGGCAGGTCAGTCCCCAGCGCAGTGACTTCAAAGGTTGCCAACAACATGAGGTACAGTTGACACTTACCCATCCTGCTCTTTGTCCCAAGGAAGCACCTTTCACCTTCCTCAGCTTCAGGAGGCTGTCTGGAGTCTAAATCACAACAGAGAAGGGCCAAGCAAGCTGCATGGGATGCTGGGAGAGATGTGCCCAGTGCTGATCTGTCCCACTCCATAGCCAGCCCTGCCTTTCCACTTCACACCCACCGGTGAAACCGGGCTGCCACTGCCACATCACACACCCCACACACTGCCTGGCACCCATCACCACCCCGGCCCCCTCGGAGAGAGGCCAGGAGGGGCCCAGGCTGCCCAGTCCCCTCTCTCACCCTCCTTGCTGCCCTCCGCACAGGCACCCCTCCTCTTCTCCCTCTCTCCTGCCCTTCCCCGCTTGTTGCACGAAGGGCGTGTTTGACCTCAATCTGTCTGCTCGGATTAGAGTCCGGAGCCGTTCCCCTCTGCCGAGCACAGAGCCCCAGCAGGGCTGCAAGGACGCATCTGCCACGGTGGGTTATTCCAGAGGGCTCAGCGAGGGCTGCCACCGTCACAGGGCATGGGGACACAGAGGTAAGAAGGGGCAGTGCTGGCTGCACCCTGCCACAGCCACCAATCCCAGCTGCTATGGGGCACAGGCATCAGCCCCACCAAGCTCAACTCACCCTGAGAAGTGGAGGCCAAGCAGAAAGGGTTAAGTGGTGAAGGAGAAGTGGGGACTTATTATCATAATGGAGTGGAGATGGTTGCATAGGCTGAGCTCCAGCTGTAGGGATATGGATCCTTTGGGCTTGCAGCAGTGCTTCTTCAGAGTTCTCCAGAGACACTCACAAATAAAATTAAGCAAAGGTAAGTATAGAAAATGCAACAGAGCATAGTCTTTGGCCCAAGGCAAGTGACTCAGCATGGCTCGAAACAGCTGCCCTCTACAGCCTGTTGCCAAAATCAGAGTGACCTCACTCAAACTGCTCTTTGGGAGGCATTGTTATCCCTGACATCCCAAAAAAGTTCCTGATCAGGAGACAGGCTCCCACAGAAAGCCCCTTTAACTTCACTGCATCCTGTCCCATGCCACAAGTGCTTTCTGCTCTGGCTGAAGTCCAGCACCACGCCAAAAATGTATCCAAAGGAAGGAATGAAGAGAGGCAGCAGGGTGCAGGAAGACGCAGAGGGAGGAAGGAAGGTGCCTTCCATCACCAAATGGACAAAATGGACAGAGACATTTGCACAAGAAGCTGACTGGTCAGTCTGGGAAGAAGCAGGAGGGTGACAGCTACTTTAATAGTCCTCATGTGCACGCAGCACAGCAAACTGGTTGGGAGGGAAGGGTAGCCAGCTCTGGAGGCTTCCACTGTGTTGGTTGAGGATGACAGGCCAAGTGTGACAGTTCTATGTGCTGTCACCATCTATTGTGTTGCATTCCCTGAAGGACAGCAGGGCCAGCACAGTGCCCAGAGCCCTGGCGAGTGGGCTACCAGACAGCCTGGAAAACCAAGACCTGTCCCCAGATGCACACGCCTCTCTACGTCAAGCCTCTCTTCTCTCTTTCTCTTAGGAACATCAATAGAGGTATTTCCCCTGTTCAGAGGACAGGTCTCTGGCAGCACCTAACCCATCACAGCCATTTCTGACTGCATCAAAACCAGTCCTTCAGGAGGGACCATCATGTCCAGCACCAGGGTGGTCGATGTCTTGGGGACACAAAATTTCACTGCAGGGTGAAGGTTGCAGCCCATTGTACTGCACCAGTGTCCTGCACCACAGCAGCTTGTTAACACAGTGCTGGGACTGAACAGCAGCCTTGGACCCCTGACCAAGCCCAG
The DNA here is from genome assembly GCA_013398955.1 of Callaeas wilsoni. NCBI lineage: Eukaryota > Metazoa > Chordata > Aves > Passeriformes > Callaeidae > Callaeas > Callaeas wilsoni. Next base: position 293,855 of record VWPU01013558.1, read on the forward strand.
AACTAATGGCTGTGGGGTTCATTCCGCTTGCTCTGCAGAGCAGGGTCAGCTGAGAAATGTAGGTTTAGCTTGTGAAATATCTCAAAACCTCAGGTACTCAAGTCAGACATCTCCAGCCCAGTTCTCCCCAGTGAGAAGAAGAGGTATCGGTGCTGGAGAAGAAGCTCTGCTAAGTCTTAGTTGTTTTGTCCATGCTCAGAACTTCCAAGACTTTGTCCCATCCAGTGACAAGGACATACCACAAACACATGAGCTGTGGCTAAGATGCACATATCTCACAGAGGATGTCTTTCAGCATTCCTCCTTCATTTTATCTCACTCTGTCCATCACCCAGTTTGGAGTCACTGCCCATCAAACACAATGCTGATAGTGCCTAGGTGGAAATTGAAGGGAAATCCCAGCTGGAGCAATGATGGGTCCAAAATGGTTAGGACAATCTGCACTCCATCCATTCTCTGCTCACCTCCAAAGGGAGAAGCCACCACACACTCTGGAGTTACAGCTCTGCAGGCAGAAAGCCCAGCATGTGCCACCCTAGAACTGCACAGCTCTGCTGCTGCCTGGCCTGTGCTCTGTCCCCGCAGCCACTGAAGCTCAGCCAGCAGCTGGGGTGTGTGGTGACACGACAGTGACATGACAGAGGGCTGGCTGCAGCTTCGTGCTGGACGCCAGCCTGGCCGCCGTGTCCTGGGGCATCAGCAGCGAGGAGACTGGCATGTCCCTGCAGCTGCCCTGATGGCTGGCCTGGCTGCACTTTCATTCCTCTGCTCCCTTGACCCTGCCTAGCCCACAGCCCATGACCTGAAAGTTTCCCCTTATTTCAGCCCAGTGACATAGAAAAACAGCCATCAGGATGGGGAGAGGGAGTCAGATGCCAGCATGGAGAAATCCTCCAAGTCAGACACACAAACAAAACCAAATCACCGCTTCTCATGGATGTCACAATAAGTAGCACAAACTGTAGCTGCAGGAAAAAAATCCAATAGACACCAATTAAATGCATGACTTGACTGCCTCTGCCATGGCAGACAGTGGTGGCTTGCTGGTGGCAGCAAAGTATCACTGGTCGCTGCTGACACTGCTGAGCTGGTGCCTCTCCCAAGGAATGCCAAGCACGGTCAGTCTGACCAGTGTGACACACCCCTGTGTACCAGCTGGCTTATTGCCAGCTACACCATAAAGTCCCTTATGTCCTGCCTTAAAAACAGGGGACTGTCACCCTGCCATGACCCCAAATCTCCCTGGAGTATTAGCAGTAGATGAACCCAATGGAAAAAAAAATCTCTTTCAGATTGTCCAAAATCTAGGATAGCACAGACAAGGGTATGTCTGCTGTTGCTAAGCAGGATGCTACAGACAGGGCCAGCCCAGCAAAGGTCCTGCCACACCCCTTGACCTGACAGAGAACGGGATCACCCCATGACAGAAATATCTGGAGCAGCTGTTGGGTACCAATGTGGGACAGCCAAAAAAACCCACAGAAAACCCACAACCCATCCGTGAGTCACAGTTTTTCCCTGCCTACCCACAGTGATGCTGCCATCTGCTTTAGACATCCCAAAGACAACTCTGGTGTGATAGCCACAACAGCACGATGCTGTGCCAGGCAGCCTGGCCACAGCATTCCCAGCCACAGGCACTTCCGAAAACCAGCCCTCCTGTGCTGGAAATCAGGCATCAGGTATTGTACTGCAGCTATCCTGGGCATCTGCATCACACTGCAACAGGTGCTCTTCCTGGAGTGCTCTGGACCCCAGCATTCCCCATGGCACTGGTGCCTGCTTCCCTGCAACCTCTGCTTGCCCTCTACACTGCACCCCTGGACAGAAGCATCCAGGAAATCGGAGCCACGTCTGCAAGAAACACACATCCCTCCTTTATTTAATCTGCAGCCACTAGAGGGTAATCCAGCCCTCCAAGTTAGATCAGCTCTTGCTTTGATGCACTGGGCAGCAGGAAGTGCCTGAACCCCAGAAACTAATTACCAGGTGCCTTTGAACAGTTCCTGCCTCAATTAGCATCTGTGCCTCCATGGCTAGTCAGAGAGGCCTTCTGGCTACCCCTGAGCCACACAGTCTGCAGAAGGCACCCTGAGCCAATGCCACACGCTCACTCGGGTGCAGTTGAGACTCTTTATTCCAGCTGGCTGCTGCCCCTCCTCCACCCTGATTAAGAAGAGTACAAGATAATAACACAAATAAAGAAATAACATTTTAAAAACCCACCATAACCCTGAAGTCTTCATTAATTATGAATTTTGCATGGCAACTGTTACTAAGAGAATCTCCTCTGAAACTGATGTTCAAAGAACTTTATATCAAATCTTCAAACAGTTGAGAAGGTTCAAGCTACAAAGTCGAAACATCTGTTGCTTTCCATGCATTTTTCAATGGGGAGATCAGAGAGGAGGAAAAAAGTGTACAAAATAATCCTGGTTCTGCTTTATTATTTAAATACAAAGACGGTCTATGATATACACTCTGTGTAGAGAGAGAGAAAGAAAAACTTAAGTCAGAGTGTTATACAGTTCTACCTACTGAAGCCAAAAATATAATATACTTCAATTTGCTTAAAATTTAGCCCTTCTGGGAAATGCTGTATTAACAGCCCTTGGGGATGAAGTCTAAAGCAGGAAAAGACGGGCAACTTTTCCAGCAGAAACAATGAACTGACAGTCCCATCCCTCCTCCCAGTGCCATGCAAAGCCTGGCTGTAGTGAGAAAGTTTGGAGGCAAGACTATGGGGTGCACCTCCCAATGACATATATGCCACCTCGCTTCATCGCTGCAGCCAGCAGGGAACGGGCAGAAAGGATTGTCCTCTCTGCCTGTGGGAACCACCAAGCAGGCAGGACCATCTCCTAAATCTGCCTTCAAAACATACACTGCACTCAGCTTTTTGCCCTAAGGGCAGGCAGAAATCAAGAAACTGGTGTCTCTTCACACCTGATCAGTTCCATCTAGTGAGGTCTTCACTAGACCCAGCTGTAGCATTTTTCAAACTTTTCAGTTGAGAAAAAACAGCACCATTTTTTGCCCAAACCAAACCTTTCAAGCAATAAAGCAATAACCAACTTTCCCAATTTTTTCTAAGACTTTGCAAAATATTTGTTGTCACTCAGGATTGATGTTGCTTTTAGTATAATATTGACATTTTGTTGTTAACAGTGAGAGGAAATTTCTAACAACATTTGGATTGAAGACCTCAATCCAACACACAGCACAGCAACCTCTTGCCACAGTACCCTCAGGAACATGACACAGAGGTTTGCAAGGTCCCTGCAGTTGTGGTGCTTCCACAGCTTTCCCTGGAGCCCCAAGCACTGCTGCATCATAGGACTGATCCCTGAGGAGAGAGCCTTTCTTTAAATGGGAAAGCTGACATCAGCTTTCAAGCCATGTGCTTTGGGGGAATGCTGCTCCTCTGAGAGTTAATGCTGGAAGAAACCTTGTCTGTCACAGGTAGGTTCATCTAATGCCAGGAACCAAGACCCATTAACAAACTTCAAGTGAAGAGCTGGACATCAAGGACATCTGTAACACGAGGCTGGGAATGGCTTCCTGGCTCACTGCACCAAGTCCCTGCTGTCACAGACATTGTGATATATTACCCTTTTATAAACATAAAGCTCAAAGCTTTGGTTCAAATGCCCCAAAAATGAAGGTGGAATGGGGCATGAGAGACAAACTGAGCAGCTCCCAAAAGCCTTGTGAACCAGAGATTCATGTCCAAACGCTCCTCCTTCTTCAGACCCACCAAAACTTTCCTCAAGACAGTCTTCTCCTACTACCTTGGTGAAGGTGAGAGTTTCCAGCATGCATCCCTTCCAGTAGAAAAGTGTGGAACCTCTTCAAAGAGGGTTTTCCTGCCCCCAGAACCTTCTTTCAGCCTCTGATCATTTGGAGGCAGCTGAGAAATTCATCTGCTGCTGGCTCAGTGCAGGCAGGAATGAATTATCAAATGCTGCTCCTGAAGGCATGTAAAACATCCTAGTGGCAGCCACACTGAGCTCCTGACCATCCTCTTGCTTTCTGTGTAATTTTTCATTTCAATTTGGGCCCCAACAGTGGAACAGCCCTTAAGGCTTGGATGGGTCAGAAAGATCAGAACAAGAAGAGGAACATGGAATTAACATTTTCAGAGTGCTCTGTCCCAGCAGCTTTCCCAGCTCCCATCTCATGCAGACCCACCTGGGCCCCCAGGCGGCTCCTGCCCTGTGGATCCCATCAGGTTTTGCTGGGTCCTGCCCGTGCAGCCAGCCAGCAGCAGTCAGAAGTGAAGGCTGAAGCCAGTGCAGAAATTCCCTTCTGCCCAGGCAGCGCATTTCAATTACCACAGCACGGGCTTCCAAGTGGATTTATCAAACTGGGTCTATAAAGCAAATTGAATAATCTCGTGCTTCAGACCTATAAAATTTAAGTATTATACTTGAAAGTACTTTGACAAAGTAATAAAGATGGAGAGTGAAGGAAAGGAGTGAGGAGATCAACCAGCTCCTTGTTCATGTGTTGTAACCAAACCCCTGGCTCCAAGGTGCCCCTCCATCATGGGAGGCTTCGGGGTGCATCCAGCTGTGAGACTGCATAATCTGGATGGAAAGCTGATAAGCTCTAATGTATAAAGGTGCTTGATTGCCCATTTTGTCCAACACTGTCTCCCTCACTACTGAAACTTCAGACATCTCCACAAACTAAAGAGTGCAGGGGGAAGTTGGAGATAACTGAGACCTTGGAGTTAGATGTCCTTCCAAAAACAGCATGTGTGAGCAATCTGGTCTTCACCTCTCTGCTGAGCAGGACCAGTAGAAAGGGAATTAAATTGCAACAATTAAGATTTAGGCTGGTCAGAAGGAAAAACTTACTAAGTGGAGGAAGTCCTGTTGCATGTTGCCGTTGCTGAGTGCAAACATACAGATGTTCTTGGAAAAGGAGTTAGCGGAATATCACACCACAGTTTAGGATGGGAAGAACACTGATGTATTGGGCAGGTCCAACATGAGGTCTTTCATGATACTAAATCACGTGAAAATTGGGATGCCAAGCAACATGAAACACAGCAACAGCCCTGGCTCCTTGAGAGTTCTGCTCCACCCAGTTCTCCACACCAAAGGTCCTTCTTTTTAACTCCATCCTTGACTGTAACACTAACCCTTAACCAGGGTTGCCTTCCCATACACCCTGATATTAAAAGTGAACACAGGTTCCTCCCCACAATGGTGTCCTGTCCTTCTCCCTACATCAGTGAGACCTTTCATTCAGAGGGATCTCACAAATCTTGGCCACTGTAACAATACAGTACTGGGATTAGCTGCAAACACCTCCTCCCTCTAGCAGAAAAAACACCCTTACCCTGACAGTACTGTTTTCATTGTTTGGTAGGAGCAATGGTAGGAACAGTGCTCCAAGTTTTGCTTTCCCAGTTCAGTCCCTGCCCTCCATCAATCCCTTGCAAACCACATTAGCTCTGGAAACAGACAACTTATGGTAATCACTCAGACAGGACCTATAACCCCAAATGAGCAGCAAACTACAGAAAGGGCTGAACTTCTTGGCTCTGCCTCCATCCTACCTCTCCAACCCTTACATGACCCAGGAGCATTAATACAAGAAATGTATAAATAAATCCTTCTGTCTCCTCCCTAACACAAACACATGGGAGCCCACCTCTCTACATCATGTATTTCTAGCTGGTAAGTCTGGAGTAGCATGCTCAGATACCCAAACTGATAACATATGTTGAGTCAGCCCACAGCACGTGCAGTCCTTCCACCTCAGCAAGCCCCATTTTGGCCTGAAGCCCTATCCCTTGACAGGACACCAGCTGAGGGCCACCTTTCCACCCAGGTGGAACATGTGCCCAACCTTGCACTTCACAGAATGGGATGTTTCCCCTGCTAAATCAGCATCCAGACCTGGGAGATGTGATGGAGCAAGGTGGTAAAATCATACAACCAGCCCTTCAGAAAATTAAAAATAATTATCCAGCCTATTAATTTATCCCTGTGATTTCCCATCACAGTTAAACCCCTCTGGCCATCGGCTGGAGCACAAGCAGACATCAGACCCTTCTTCCTTGCTTATTATTTACTCTCCACTCACTGCTTTTCTTCTGCCCCAGTGACCCCACTGTTCACACATCCCTGCTCTGCCTTTAACCCCATTTTTGTTTAGGGTCTGATTAACTCTTGATGCTGAAGGTTTTCACCATCAAAAGGCTTTGTTTCCATGGTAACTCCTTTGGGGGGATTATGCAGACCAACGGGTCCAGCTAGCACAGGGTCAGCAGGATGGAGGAACCCCCAGGGATGCTCAAGTCCCGCTCCACAGTGGTGACTGTGCCTCCTCCCACCACCAATTACTGCAGATGAGAGCCGAAATCCCGCTGCCCTCTTTAACTCTCTTTGCATTAGCACTGGCTCACGGACATTTTTTTCCTTCCTTTTTTTTGCACCATGTGTCACTAATTTTACTCATTTTCTGAGTTTGTCTAGAATAGTAAAAGATTTGATTAGAGTGTTCCCGGTTTTAATTGTAATTAGGACAGTCATTGTAGAGCTATAAAAGGAAATTGGGCTACCACTGAGTGGAAGAGCCCCTCAGAGAACAGGAGCTGCGAAGGGAGAATTTCGTTCATAAAAAGGGGGGAAAAAAAGCAGTGCGAGGAAGAAATAAAACTCCATCTCAGGATAGTGTGACAGCCAAAGTGGCCCAGGCATCCAGGACCATAATCAAAGCACATTTCCTGGGGATTTCAGTGTCAATTGTGAGCAGTTCCTTCCCTACTGCAACCTTCTGTATGACCTTGGGCCAAGCAGCTCTGCCCTTATGCCTCAGTTTCCCCTTCAGGGACTCATCTGGGTGGTCTGTGAGCTATTGGCTTATTTTACAATGTGCGTTGTGATCCCTTGTGAAATAGGAGAGGTCACCATTGAAATAATCCATCCAGTCCCCATCCCTCACCAGCAGACACCTTGCTAGAGGCACCACAGCTGCTGAGGGACAGCACCTGCAGCAAGGGGACAGGAGATGCCCATGGCTGCCATCCAGGTCCCAAGGATGGACACTGGCCGTAACTGTTTTTTTCCAGCAGAGGGAGGGAAAGGCCCATTGAAGCCCATCACAACGGGGTTACTGCTGGGAAGAGCACCCAGAAATAGCACACGCAGTGTCACATCAGTCACCACCTGAAAAGCACCCAGAGAACTGCAACTCCCCCACACATAGATAGCTTCACCCCAGGGTTTGCCAACCCAGGATGACCTTGCTGGCCACCTGTGCCAGAAACAGGGTGGTGAACCACCAAACCATAGGGGAGCAGAGGAACAGGCAAGATGCCTGCAGCGATGTTTCTCGGCTGACTTCACTGTACAGAAAAATTGTTCCTGACTGTCATGGCCAAGATTCCCAGTGGTCGTGGTCTCCAGATTGGTCACTGCACCCCACTGCCACCCACTCCAGAGGGGGACCTTCTGGAAAGGGGCAGCTGGCAGTGCCCAGAGCCATGTCACCTGCCCTCTGCCCCATGGCTCTGCAGGGGGGCAGCTTATTGAGCCTGAGCTGTCAATCTGGTGCAATAAAACTCGAGACAAATCAATTTTCCCCCTTCCCCCTGCTCTAATTCCACCAGGGGAGACAGTCTTTTTCCTGAAGCAATAATTTGCCTCAGTTAAAAAAAAACCCACACAGCAGAGCTCTGCTCATGGCACATTAATGTGTATCTGCCATCGCCTGCCACCTCCTAATGATCCCACCTCCGATCTGTGCCCAAAACTGTGGGCTTTTTACCACTACATTTAAAGCAAAGAACAAACATAAACCAGTTGCCTCCCAGCGTGGCTGCGATTTTCATTAGTCCAGGCGGGGAGAGGAAGGGGTTGTTGCTCTGCTCAGCCCTTACTGCCTTCAAAATTTATGGATTTTCTTTTTTTTTTTTTTCCCTCTTCCCAGCAGCTCAGAAGAAACTTAATCATCACCTCTGAGGGGGAAGAAACCCCCCGTCGTATCCTTCAACTTGCAGGGTCACGTGATGCTGCTCTGGCCTTTGCTATGCAATGTCTGAACACAGCACATGGCCTGGCACTTGCAGCCCATGTTAATGTTTTAGCTGGGTTTTAATTTACATTCTATTCTATTCTGGTCTATTAATATACATAGTTATCAATTTTATATATACATTTAGGTTATAGACCATGGATTATATATATATATCTCACGTGTGAGAAATAAAGCTTCTCTCCCATGGAAAGTGGCTGCTTGAAGACCCCTCCCCCCCATATTCCCCTGAAGATGTGGCAGATCCCTTTCCTGCAGGATTACAGCGCTCAGGGGGCAATGAGGGACAGCCCAGTTAGCCCAGCTGCTCTGCCCAGGGTGATGGTGCAGAAGAGGAAGGGAAGGTGTAGGTAGCCATTGCTGGAATTTGGGGATGGTGGGCAAGGGAGATGTTCCTGCTGACCTGTAGGCTAAACCTGAAGAAGAGGATGAATCTAAAGTCATTTTTAATGACTCTGGGTTTCTGAGCACACCAGTGGTCACACCAGAAGCAAACACACATTGGGGGCCATCAGTGGTAGGTCAAACAGGTGTTAAAGCCCCAAGCCAAGCACTCCTTTCTGGAGCAAAGCTCATGAAAAGCAGGAGGAGCTGTACTGATGACTGACACTTGCACCAGCAGCATGTGGCTGTTCATGACTGTGCCTAGGGAGATGAGTGTGTCCCTTTGCTGCAGACCATGGGTCTGGACCATGGGTCCTCATGTGCCGCACCCACCACACGGCACTGAGCATGCAGTTCCGCTGGAGCGGAGCTCCCATCTGCACAAGGTAA